>SJYA01001462.1:515380-541833 GCA_006410615.1 Neotragus moschatus
CAGGAAAAATTATTAAACTTAAATCTAAATATATTAATGACTTAATTAATAAATTAAACATTCCAATGAAAAAATGAAAATGTCAGAAGTGATTAAAAATCAACTCTATACCATATGAGATATATATATAAAAACATAGGTTAAAAATAAATGAATAAAAATATAGATATCATGAAAATAGTATGTATTAGAAAGCTAAAATGGTTATATAAGTAACAGATAAAATAGACTTGGGGCAAATGAATTATCATAAATGAGATATACATTTAACACTGATAAAACAATCAGGAACATTAAGCAATCAGAAATCTATATTCAGTTGATAACAGAGCTTTAACATCATGAAGCAAAGACAGAACCNGATATCATGAAAATAGTATGTATTAGAAAGCTAAAATGGTTATATAAGTAACAGATAAAATAGACTTGGGGCAAATGAATTATCATAAATGAGATATACATTTAACACTGATAAAACAATCAGGAACATTAAGCAATCAGAAATCTATATTCAGTTGATAAGAGAGCTTTAAAATCATGAAGCAAAGACAGAACCAAGCAAAGAGACAATTTCACAAACACTGCTGAATTTTTTAGCATCTTTAATTCAGAAATTGACAGAACTAGACATAAAAGACTCAGTAAAGACACAGGTGATCTGGACATTATCTCACTACCATGATTTTAATTGATATTTATAGAAGGGTGGCGTTAGTGGTAAAGAACCTTCTTGCCAATGCAGGAGACATAAGAGGTGCAGGTTCGATCCCTGTATTGCGAAGATCTCCTGGAGGAGAGTGTGGCAACCTGCTCCAGTAGGCTTGCCTGGAGAATCCCCATCACGAGGAGCCTGGCAGGCTACAGTCCAGAGAGCTGCCAAGAGTCAGATACGTCTGAAGTGACTCAGCAGGCACACACACACAGAATATGTGCAATGGTTTTAGTTTACACATTCTTCACAAATGCAAGTAACATATCACCAAGATAAAATATAGATAGCCCTACAAAAAGAATTAAGTAAAATGCAAAGAATTCAAATCTTTGAATCTGGATTCAACACATGGTATATTCTCTAATGTCAATACAATTAAATTAGAAATCAAAATGATAAAATAGGAAAACACAAATATTTATAAATAGTGCAAAATAGTTTTAGATAATCTGTATAAAGCGCAAAGAAATTGGAAACTATTTTAACTAAATAATTAAATTCAGCATATCTAGTTTCATAGGATGAAGCAGAAGTGTTAGCAGGGAACATACGACTTTAGAAGGGAACATATGACTTTAAATGCTTATACTAAAAGGAAGAAAGGTCTGTAAAATCAACCCCAAGTTTTCCAGAGGCTGGACTTTATGTAAAGAGTAGAAGGATATGAGGTCAATAAACTTACAGGTTCCAGATTAGATAGGGTACCACGAAGCTGGTAAGGAGTTGAATTTTACACTGAATCCCCTGGGGAGTCATTGCAGGATTCTAAGTAGGGAAAAAGTGGGACCAGACTTTTCATTTTAAAAAGATTATTCTGAAAGTAGTATGAATTATGAACTCATTTTAGAACCATTCAGAGCAAGGGGAATAGATATCAGGAGGCCACTGTGATAATCTGTGCACAGAAGGACCAAATTTCATTAGAATGCAGTCTAAGGAAACAGAAGAATCACTGGTGTCTGGATTATTAAAGAGGTAGTAGCAAAAGGATTTGGTGAGTGGTTACATGTTCATAGTGAGCAAAGCAATGGACCTAGTTTGGCTTTGGTGTAACTGGGAAAGTGGGAATAGGACCAATAGTCACGGGTAGAGAAAACAAAGGTGAAACTGGAGGTTACCAGTAAAAATAGACTAATTTTCAGAGAACTTTTATGTCAGTTTTAGATATTGGGCTTGTTATATTTCCCTATTTTAAATTTTTATTCCATTGATCTCTACTCTTATTATTTAATCCTCTGTGTGTGTGTGTGTGTGTGTGTGTGTGTGTGTGTATGTGTGTGTTGGGTTTACTTGTCCTATTTCAAAGCAATTCTGATTCAACATTTTAATACTGAGATAAGATTTATAGAAGATAAGATTTGTATATTGTTTTCTTTGAGTAGACAATCCAACGAGGAAGATAGTAGACCTGTAAGAAGTTTAACTGGGGCAGGAGGAGAAGAGGATGACAGAGGATGAGATGGTTGGATGGCATCACCAACTCAATGGACACGAGTTTGCATGAACTCCAGGAGTTGGTGATGGATAGGGAGGCCTGGTGTGCTGTGGTCCATGGCGTCGCAAAGAGTTGGACACAGCTGAGTGACTGAACTGAACTGCACTGAACTGAATAGAAAAAGTTTGAGGCTGGTTGTAAAAGGTAGCATATGGGATCATTTCACCTTTGGAAATACTGAAGATCTTTCTCTTTTAGAGAAGGCTAAATGAAATGTCAGTGTGTAATGCAGCAGTGCTTATCACAGTAGACGATATCAGCATCAAATGAGGTTGCTACCAGGTTGTGCTGTTTGGAAAATCTTGATATTCAGAGGCTTAGTCTATTCATCATCATTTCCAAGGCAAGAAATTTTCATATCTGAGATAGATTCTGCCTCAGAATAACTGTAGAATACTCATCTAAAGTTAGCATGCTTCTTACTCGAAATCAAAAAACATAAAAAACATTTTTCTAAGAATCTGAGAAAACAGTATGCTGTAAAATGTCTCACAGTCATAAGTTCTGTAATAAACTAAATTACTGACTCTGTAGCAACCAAAAATATAATGATTATATCTTCTAATAATTTTTCACTCTTCATCAAGTTTGACTTTTACTACATTTGATACCGTTGACCGAGTTCTCTTTCTTCAAACTTTACTCACACAGTTTTCCTAATGTATCTCTTGACTTTCTTTCTCTGCTTCCTCTGAGAATTCCTCTGTGTTCCTTACACTCTCATGATTTCAAATAATTGCTATCAAATGTGTATCTTCTCAAAATACAATTTTCCTGAACCTCAAATCATTGTATGCTACTCTCTGGTGAATATCTCTACCCAGATGCTCCACAGGNAAATAAGCAGGGTGACAATATACAGCCTTGACGTACATTTGGAACCAGTCGGTTGTTCCATGTCCAGTTCTAACTGTTGCTTCCTGACCTGCGTACAGTTTTCTCAAGATACAAATAATTAACAGCTGCTTAAGGAATTTCCAGTCTTAGTATATATATCTTAATAAGACTCCCAAATAAAAGCTGAGGAAAAAATAGTCTTATTGGTAGAAAATCATTCATGTCTCCTAAGGGATGTTTCTTTGCTTACTTGCGTGCATGCTCAATTGTGTGTGACTCTTTGTGAAACCATGGACTGTAGCCCACCAGGGTCCTCTGTCCTCGGAAATTTCCAGGCAACAATACTGGAGTAAGTTGCCATTTCCTACTCTAGGATATCTTTCCAATCAAGGATTGAACTCGTTTATCCTATGTCTCCTGCCTTGTAGGAGGATTCTTTACCACCTAAAAATGAGCCCCAACTAATGGAGACCTGAGCCAGTTGTGAGCATTAGCAGAGAACAAGCCTGATATGAGCATTGAGATAATCCGTGTTACTATGGGTCATGCCAAATTTAAGCATTAAGGTAATAATGTATCTCTGACAATGTTCATGTACACCATTTTGCATAAAGCCTCCTAAGCTTTCTAGTATAAAGCTATTAAACAAAAAAGCATAGATTTTTTACACCTTTAAAAAAAAATACATTTTAAAACTGCATTGAACAGTCACCAGAACTGTCTCAAGGAATTAAGATGTTAGCTTTTAAAATAGTGGCAATATAGGAGATTAGGATGAGTAGTTAACTTTGACCATAATCTCTGAGTCTTTTTATGTAGCAAACTTAACACTTTGGCCCCGGGAGTATCTTACTTGATACAATCTGGCATCNATTGAACAGTCACCAGAACTGTCTCAAGGAATTAAGATGTTAGCTTTTAAAATAGTGGCAATATAGGAGATTAGGATGAGTAGTTAACTTTGACCATAATCTCTGAGTCTTTTTATGTAGCAAACTTAACACTTTGGCCCCGGGAGTATCTTACTTGATACAATCTGGCATCTAAGCAAAAGTCACCTTACACTGAGTTATTTGAGTAAATTACTGGGGGACCTTGAGATTTGTGAGTTATAAATTGTGTGTGTGCTTAATTCAAGCCACAGTCATTAAAATTATATATCACCCAATCCAATGTTACTGAGATGTGAATGCTGCTGGACCACATGTCCTTGATAATTTGCTGAAATGTCTTCAACTTAGCGGTTTAGAGGTTTCTTGCTAAGAAAACTGTTCTCTTCCACATAACACCTCCTTTCTCACTTCTCCCTTTTATTTCAAACTCCATGAATAAAATATATGGAGAAAAACAAGACATTCACAAATCTCCACGTGGACAATTAGGAGTTAATTGATTTACATGTGCCTCATTCAATATATAGCTTCTAAAATACATGTGTGACGACATCCCAAAAGTCTTTCTGAAATGTAATATGATAAGGAAATGTACTGTAAAATACCCAACAAATGGAAAAGGATGGAAAATAAATACTACCTGAAACAGTTATATTTCACAAAGACATTTGAATGGAACTTTTTCAAATGTAAAACAGCTCTATTTTAGACCTGATTATTCCTTCTGGGTGCTAGCAATCTTCTGAACAGCAGCTTTTGCCTCTTAATAATGACCATCCCAAGTCCTTTGTTCAGTTCTTCTATTCCCAAACACAATGTTCAGAATCTCAAGGTTGACTGTTTCATGAATGATTCAAAATGATCTGTTCCTGAATTGCCATTTGCAACCCAGGGGTGGGTTACCATTCAAACTCCTTCACTGGGAAGCTCACCAGAATATGTATGAAAGGGAGCCAAGATTCTGGGTTTCCTTTTTTTCCTAACAGTGAGATTGTGAGAGAAAGAAAGATACTGGACTCTGAATGGATGCATTTTCTTATGGCGGAAAGCTTTCTGCCACCAGTAGGTCATGAGGATTTTATATAAACAACCCCACTCCTTGGTATTCATATCCCCCCCCAATTCTCTTCTATGAAAAATTCCCTGTCAGTGTCTCTGTATGATCATTTTCTCAACCAAGTCTCCCTAGTTGCAGGCCCAAGCTCAGCAGCTGTAAAAAGAACTTACTGCAAAAGAAACCATTTCCAATAAAAGCATCAGGACTGGCCAAGCCAATTTCTGTTTTGTATAACTGCTCAGGTTCAAACAGTTCTTTCCTACTTTTTTCCCCTAATAGGTTGAAAGACTCCTTTTTACTGCTGAGCTAGAACAATACAATCCAATAAAAATAGTCAAGTGTCTTTCTATACAAGCTTGTAATTTCCTTTTCTGTTAAGGTTATTTGGGAAATAAAAGACAGTTATAAGTCAAAGAAAACTAGTAGGTCTTCTTCTTCCTCAGCCTCTTCAATCCTAGTTAGTTTCATAGTCTTTAGTTGAAACAGTTTAATGAAATTCAATGTAATANACAATACAATCCAATAAAAATAGTCAAGTGTCTTTCTATACAAGCTTGTAATTTCCTTTTCTGTTAAGGCTATTTGGGAAATAAAAGACAGTTATAAGTCAAAGAAAACTAGTAGGTCTTCTTCTTCCTCAGCCTCTTCAATCCTAGTTAGTTTCATAGTCTTTAGTTGAAACAGTTTAATGAAATTCAATGTAATAAACTTTTATTAAGCATTTGATACCTGGACTTGAATAGGATAAAACATAGACTTTCATTTGACCATTTAAAATGACCAAGACTATTTCTGGAAAAAAATCATTTCAGTTAGACTAAGACAAAAATAAAGCTAAAAATGAAAGGAAAAGAAAAGGGCTTTATGTTATTAGGAGGCTGAGAGGTATCACCAAACAAGAAGTAGAGTTCACAGGTAAAGACCCGTGAAGGCCAAGAGGTCACTTCAATCTAAAAAAATATTGTGTCAAGCACTTTGAATGACTTCAGAATTTTCTTTCCCCTCTTTGTTTCTCTATGTTAGATATTTTTTCTCCTTCTGAGGATCAGTCTCTTTTGAAGGGGAAAAAATATATATTGCTTTGATACCTGTATGGACTTACCTGTTTTCTCTCATTGTCCCAGGGAAGGGATTGATTGGCTTATCTATGGTCAGACACCCATAAAATTTAAACCAGAGGCAAGCGAGTCAAGCAAAGATTGCACAGCTCCTATGGGGAAGTTTTGATTGACAGAAAGAGGTGATCTGTCTCTGAGGAAAGTATTACTGGTTTCCAACGATATCTAGAGAGCAAGCAGTGATAGGTGTTCATGAAATGTTAAAATATTAGCAGTCCATCCAAAGATATATTTGAAGTATGATTTAAAACTAAGTGTAATTGATGACAGGGGGAAAAACAAGAGGAAGAGATAGAGAGTTTGGGATTGACACACACTGTTGTATTTAAAAGGATCACCAACTAGGACCTACGGTACAGCATAAGGAACTCCGTTCAGTGTTACGTGACACTTGGATGGGGAGAGGTTTGGGGGCAGAATGGCTGAGTCCCTTTGCTATCCACCTGAAACTATCACAAGATTGTTAATCTGCTATACTTCAATGTAAAATAATAATAAAGAAGTTTTAAAAAATCAAAACAAATGTAAATAAAAAACAGCAAGCCCAAACCTACATGATAGTGCAAAAGCAGTTCTTAGGGGTAACTTTATTAATAAGTTCTGAATATCTAATGTATAGTAATGTGATCTTAGTAATAGTAACAATACTCTATTTGCATTTTAAAGTTGCTGCTACAACATAGTAAATGTTCTCACCACAAAAAATAAATTATTACACGAACTGATGGAGACGTCAGTTAATGCAACAGTGGAATTTGTACTTCAAAGGGTAAAGGTAGTAAATGAACATGTTATACACCTTAAGGAGAAGAGGGCAGCAGAGGATGAGATGATTAGATAACATCACTGACTCAGTTGGCCATGACTTTGAGCAAACTCCAGGAGATAGTGAAGGACAGGGAAGTCTGGTGTGCTGAAGTCCATGGGGTCACAAAGAGTCAGACACAATTTAGTGACCAGACAACAACAACATACTCCTTAAACTTACACCATGGTATATGTCAATTATATCTTAATTAAAATAAAATTAAATTTGATAAATGAAATAAAATTAAGTGAACCGAAAAGAAAAAAAGATTTGCAAAGTTAATCAACAATTACAGTTAGTTTTCTCTGAAGGAGACTGATTTTACCTTAATAGTATATTTCACAGCCCAGATGACAATTATCAATAATATGAACTTTCAAGGTATTTGTTCTCATTCTTTGCATTGTAGCAGCACATGTGGCAGATGTATTCCTGAGACATGTAAACAAAATAAGTCTTGCCTCTAATTGGTGCCTTTGGGAACTTCAGAAATTATTTTGATAACAACAGTAATCAAAATNATAGTATATTTCACAGCCCAGATGACAATTATCAATAATATGAACTTTCAAGGTATTTGTTCTCATTCTTTGCATTGTAGCAACACATGTGGCCGATGTATTCCTGAGACATGTAAACAAAATAAGTCTTGCCTCTAATTGGTGCCTTTGGGAACTTCAGAAATTATTTTGATAACAACAGTAATCAAAATTTATATAATTTATAACTATTTTTTAGTTTGAATCCATACATACCACTTCTTGGCTTGTGATCTGAACTTCTCTCACTCACTCTTTTATTCATTATCTGTGTAATAAATATAGCAATACTATCAGCAATACTTAAATAAGGTAGCATATCGGTAAGGCAATGAGAACTCTGGCATGTAGTAGGCTCACAATAAGTGTTATTAGCTCTGATAGCTATTATACTAAGACAATGAGGATATCAATGAAACAGTCATATATCTGCTTAAAATTTGATATTTCAACTTACCTCCAAGTAGAAAACAAGAAACTTAAAACATCTTTTAGATTTATTTTGTTTTAATTTATGCATGTATTCACAAAGGCACCATTAGCTGAACTTGTTAAAAAGCAGGCCTACATGAAGGAAAACATTTTTAAATTCTTTGATTAAAATCACAAGGCTCAGGAGAATTTATAATGATAAAAATTTGTATTTGAACAAAAGTCTCCATGACTAAAGTAGTGTTGGGACAACTAAACATACTTCTTCTTTGCCCCATAAATAGAGATTTTATATATATATACAAAGAGAGAGAGCATGTGTGTGTTTTTAATAAACATGAGTCCTACACAGGAATCATTTTTTATTTCCAGCCTATTCCTAATACTAATAGCAATTGATTTTAACAGGGCATTATGAATTCTGCTAATTGTCAACCATTAGAAAGCATTTCATAAATATCTGGAAGAAATAGGAGAGACCTCAAAATTCCATGTCTTCAGAAAATTTTTGTAACACATTGAGAACCACTGAGTGTCAATCATCTGGATCTGAGTATAGCTGAAGAAAAGAATCAAGTGATACAGATGGAGAAATTATTTAAATGAAGACTGGAAGTTAAATAGGTCATCACTGGCTCAGCGGGAGTTCAGAATGTAGAATGAGAATGAAGAATATTTACAACAAGGGAATAAATACTATAAGTGGAGGTTTGAGTGCAGAACCAAGCAAGATAGCTGCAATTAGGCTCACTCAAATGTAAGGAAATGGTGCGTACTCACATATGGGGGGAAATTGACTTGATTTTATTGAAAAGTATTAACTAAAAATGTTTTTAAAAATCAGAGGAGTTTTGAATCAACCATGTAATGGGAGCAACTGAGATTTCTTCTGAAATTGATTGATTTCTAGTTCTGAGCGCCAGTTTGATCAGAGAGAATTCTGGAGGCAGACAAGTGAAGAAAATCTTTAGATATGAGTATAATGACACAGACTAGGTATTATGTTGCTATTCTGTATCTTCCTATCAGCAATTGTAATAATAGCGATTTCAATCTGAGATTAGTTGTTTCCACATGCTATATTCATGTTCCAAAGAATGCAAGACAAAGGTTGCTGCTGCTAAGTCGCTTCAGTCGTGCCCGACTCTGGGCGACCCCATAGACGGCAGCCCACCAGGCTCCCCCGTCCCTGGGATTCTCCAGGCAAGAACACTGCAGTGGGGTGCCGTTTCCTCCTCCAATGCATGAAAGTGAAAAGTGAAAGTGGAGTCGCTCAGTCGTGTCCGACTCCTAGCGACGACGTGGACTGCAGCCCACCAGGCTCCTCTGTCCATGGGATTTTCCAGGCAAGAGTACTGGAGTGGGGTGCCATTGCCTTCTCAGAGACAAAGATTACTTCAGCTAAATATGATCTTTATTTCTCGGAAGATTTACCGCCCAAGTTATTTCATCCTTTTTAAACTTGTCAGCCCTGATGAGAAACATTAATTAAAAAAAAAAAAAACCCTAAATACTCTTACAAATCTTTCTATTAAAACAACAGAAATTCTTCATTTGCTTAATGTGTTCTCAGTCACACAGTTGTGTCCAACTCTCTGCAGTCCCGTGAACTATATCCTGCCAACCTCCTCTGTCCACAGAATTTTCCATGCAAGATTACTGGAGCGGGTTTCCATTTCCTCTTCCAGGGCAATGTTTCCGACCCAGGGATGCAGCCTATGACTCTTGTGTCTCCAGCATCAGCAGGCAGATTCTTCACCACTACTGCCATCTGAGAAGACCAGTCTGCCTGATACTTTCATCATGAAAATACCCTGGATAATTTCAGTTTTTTCTAATCAAAACACCCTACCTGAGGTCAAGCTCCTCCAGTCATGAGTATCATCTTTTGAGTATGTGAAATAATATGAGACAGCCCAGAAGGCAAAGACATTAGAAATATGAGTAAATAAATGCCAAACTTAAGGCTAGAAAATTGACAAAATGATGTGACTTGATTAAACAATATTGCTCTAGATGAAAAGNATGAGTATCATCTTTTGAGTATGTGAAATAATATGAGACAGCCCAGAAGGCAAAGACATTAGAAATATGAGTAAATAAATGCCAAACTTAAGGCTAGAAAATTGACAAAATGATGTGACTTGATTGAACAATATTACACTAGATGAAAAGTAAAAGTGAAAGTGTTAGTCACTGAGTCCTGTCAGGCTCTTTGTGGCCCTGTGGACTGTAGCCCGCCACGCCTCTCTCTCAGTAGAAGTCTCCAGGCAAGAATACTGGAGTGGCTAGCCATTCCCTCCTCTAGAGAATTTTGCTGACCCAGGGATCAAACTCAAGTCTGCTGCATTGCAGGCAGATTCTTTACTGTCTGACCCACCAAGGAAGCCACATCACTCTAGAAACANACGCCTCTCTCTCAGTAGAAGTCTCCAGGCAAGAATACTGGAGTGGCTAGCCATTCCCTCCTCTAGAGAATTTTGCTGACCCAGGGATCAAACTCAAGTCTGCTGCATTGCAGGCAGATTCTTTACTGTCTGACCCACCAAGGAAGCCACATCACTCTAGAAACATTAAGCTGAAGTTTATGAATTTAATTACCTTCCTCAATATAAGCAAAACCTGAGACAAACTATTTTAAATTATTTGCAATCTTTTTCCAAATGAGAAGACCGCATACTTCATTCAAAGATTCATTCAATAAACATTTTTTTGTGCCTACTNATGAGTATCATCTTTTGAGTATGTGAAATAATATGAGACAGCCCAGAAGGCAAAGACATTAGAAATATGGGTAAATAAATGCCAAACTTAAGGCTAGAAAATTGACAAAATGATGTGACTTGATTAAACAATATTGCTCTAGATGAAAAGTGAAAGTGAAAGTGTTAGTCACTGAGTCTTGTTAGGCTCTTTGTGGCCCTGCGGACTGTAGCCTGCCAGGCCTCTCTCTCAGTAGAAGTCTCCAGGCAAGAATACTGGAGTGGCTAGCCATTCCCTCCTCTAGAGAATTTTGCTGACCCAGGGATCAAATTCAAGTCTGCTGCATTGCAGGCAGATTCTTTACTGTCTGACCCACCAAGGAAGCCACATCACTCTAGACACATTAAGCTGAAGTNCTGTAGCCTGCCAGGCCTCTCTCTCAGTAGAAGTCTCCAGGCAAGAATACTGGAGTGGCTAGCCATTCCCTCCTCTAGAGAATTTTGCTGACCCAGGGATCAAATTCAAGTCTGCTGCATTGCAGGCAGATTCTTTACTGTCTGACCCACCAAGGAAGCCACATCACTCTAGACACATTAAGCTGAAGTTTATGAATTTAATTACCTTCTTCAATATAAGCAAAAACTGAGACAAACTATTTTAAATTATTTGCAACCTTTTTCCAAATGAGAAGACCGCATACTTCATTCAAAGATTCATTCAATAAACATTTTTTTGTGCCTACTAAGATTGTGATAATACATTTTAAGGCTAAATACTAAATTAAATATGTAAATAAGCATAGTTCTTGTACCGACACTTTAGTAAATAATATACACAAGCAATGATATGATCATAATATGATTATCATTTGTAATATAGGGCTACATCGAGATAGTCAGGAAGTACAGAGGGACTCATAATAGCCTGACTGGGTACAGAATGATGATTTTGTTTCAATTATGCCNCTTTTTCCAAATGAGAAGACCGCATACTTCATTCAAAGATTCATTCAATAAACATTTTTTTGTGCCTACTAAGATTGTGATAATACATTTTAAGGCTAAATACTAAATTAAATATGTAAATAAGCATAGTTCTTGTACCGACACTTTAGTAAATAATATACACAAGCAATGATATGATCATAATATGATTATGATTTGTAATATAGGGCTACATCGAGATAGTCAGGAAGTACAGAGGGACTCATAATAGCCTGACTGGGTACAGAATGATGATTTTGTTTCAATTATGCCACTTATTATTATAAAAGTAATTTGCCATGCATTGCAATCATCCTCTGAAGGATCCAATGAATGTAACCACTGTAGTAATATCCTGTCCTTTAACAAGTAACACATAATTTCATGGTAAAGATCAGGGTAACAAGGTGAGTAACAAGGCTTCTTGTCACTTATTGGATGAATACAAAGCATACAAACCAAAGTGAAATTGGGCTTCAAATTTCTGCTTTCAAATAATTATGTTTAAGAACCAACTTTGCTAACATTTTTACTAAAGTTTAAAGATGAAGGGGCCTATAGAAGTAAATATCTAAAGACTAGATCTGTGTATCACATGCTTCTATTTAGCATCTCTTTTAAGAGTTATAGTTGCAAATAAGCTTAGTTTTTGTATTCAATTCCAGTGTGGCAATCACAAGTGAGTTTGTCCTATTTTATGTTTAATTCAATGTGAAAAATCTGAAACTATAAATAACACCTGGGAAGTTCAACATAGAAATTTTTGTTACTTATTTTTATTAACATGACCTTAGAATGTAGGCTTACTAAATCAATTATTGTTTGTTAATTATGTACAAGTGAGTTATCATGGATGTATTTATTTAAGTTTAGGGGGTGAATAGCTTGATTTATAATTGCTTAGTCTTAAAACATATTTTTTTAAATTAACTGGTATCCAATAGAGTGTGTCTTANCATGGAATTTTCTAGGCAAGAATACTGGAGTGTATTTCCTACTTTTGTTTATAATTCTTATTTTGCCTCTTCTTCACCTCTTGGCTCTGTGGCAGAATGTTTAATTCCATCACAATGAAATGTAGTCTTATATGTTTATAATTTAACATCACGCAATGCACATGTACTATCCAAGGACTTATATAATTTAACTGTGTGAAACATTTTCGCAATGCACTCTACATAAAATATATTATATGCAATGAAGTTGTTTTGTATACAGCACAGAATTTTTTCTTTGAATAATGATTTTCACTAAGGACTTTAGCTCATCTGGACTCATAAATACTTGCACTCATAAAAATTGTTTCTCTTTACCTTCCAATATAAATCTGCATTTGTCTATAAAACCTTTAGCCCAATGAGAACAGAATGTTTCTTTTAAGGTATTTGCTTTGCCTTTGCTCCTATTGATTTTGTAGAATAATCCTTTCTTTCTTGAGAAAGTTATTTCTACATTTTCATAAAAGAGGAAAATTTTAGGATGTGAAACAATATCTTTATGTAGCATCCTTAGTACAATTCAGAATACTCATAAACATCTAAAAGTGGTGAAAAGACTAATTTTATGTTTAGAATTTTTACCATTATCTTCTAAAACCTTGTATAGATGTCGGTTCTGACTGATTCCCTCTCACTAACTCTTCATTGAAATATTAAAAAAAAAAAAACATGCAGATATATATAAGCTCACAGTCAAATCTATTGACAACCTAAATGAACATATACAGTATTTTCTCTTGGAGAATTTGCAATATAAATGCCTTACATCTTTGTACTTTTCAGAGATACACGTGGTATGCTATTGTGATCTGGTATAATTTTGTGTTTTCTATAAAAGACTTCTCATGTCATCTAAAATTTAAAATAAAAACACCAAAATATAAAAGATTAACTTATGTATTATTATCTTTATATTATCTTGTGTATTATTAATCTTTATACATAAGATTAACTTATGTAGTTTATCCATTATCCATCTATATATTTGAAATTAATTACTTAAACATTCAAGATAGCTAATAATTACATATATATTTTTGGTAAAGCTTGTATTTAACCATAAAACCTAATTTTAACAGGCTTTTCAAAACCAATANTTAACTTATGTATTATTATCTTTATATTATCTTGTGTATTATTAATCTTTATACATAAGATTAACTTATGTAGTTTATCCATTATCCATCTATATATTTGAAATTAATTACTTAAACATTCAAGATAGCTAATAATTACATATATATTTTTGGTAAAGCTTGTATTTAACCATAAAACCTAATTTTAACAGGCTTTTCAAAACCAATAATGGTACTTCATTGAAAAAATGCTGATGACTGGTACATGTATTTTAAATTCATGTTGTTATACTGAGGTTTTTTTTGTCCATTTTCCTAATGAAGAAAGTGGAATCCAGAATATTGAATAACACACATTTTTAGGGCAAAATTTGTTCTAAAGATCATATTATTCCTTAGGAAAACATTTTTAATTAGTTTTTTGATTAAATAATACAAGGACAGTATTTTAGAGAAAAATGACATAGTATTCAAACCAATCTCTTTAAAATGCACCCCTACCTGTTAAAATCCTTCAGTGATTTCCAAACACATAAAATAATAAAATCCAAGCACCTCACCTGAATCATCTGTCAGCTGACTCTCTCACTGCCTCAGTCATCTGAGCTCACATTGTCCAAACATGTCAAGTATTCCTTCCCCTCAGACAAATGCTATTCACTCTGCCTAGAAAGCTCTGCCCGCCAATTTTCCTACCAGTTGTTCATTCTCATCATTTAGTTCATTATAAAATTATCATCTTATCAGAGAGTTGGTTCCTAATCGTTCTAGCAGATTTGCTATTATCACCATCCATCCCATTACTATAATTTATATAACATTTATTATCATAAGAATATTTCATGAATATTCCTTTCTGAATGTGTTTATTGTATATTTTTCTCAATAAAATATAAAACTATAAAAGAGCAGACAGTTCAGTTCAGTCGCTCAGTCATGTCCAACTCTTTGCGACCCCATGGAATGCTGCATACCAGGCTTCCTCTGTCCATCACCAACTTCCGGAGCTTGCTCAAACTCATGTCCATTGAGTCAGTGGTGCCATCCAACCAGCTCATCCTCTGTCGTCCCCTTTTCCTGCAGCAGAAGACAGTTAATCTATTTGGGTCACTGATGCTGCTAAGTCACGTCAGGCGTGTCCGACTCTGTGTGACCCCATAGAGGGCAGCCCACCAGGCTCCCGTCCCTGGGATTCTCTAGACAAGAATGATGGAGCAGGTTGCCATTTCCTTCTCCAGTGCATGAAAGTGAAAAGTGAAAGTGAAGTCGCTCAGTTGTGCTGACTCTTCGCGACCCCATGGACTGTAGCCTACCAGGCTCTTCCATCCATGGGATTTCCCAGGCAAGAGTACTGGAGTGGGTTACCACTGCCTTCTCCATTGGGTCACTGCAGTATCCTTAAAATGTGGATATGGGCCACCATGTTTGGCCCATAGAAGTACACAGAAAATATTTGAAGGAAACACTGGCTATTCCTAAGGAAATTACAGTTGTCTACTGGTTATTCCTCTTGCCAACTTTGTGACTTTAACTAACTCTCATGGGTTTCCCTGGTGGCTCAGATGGTAAGAATCCACCTGTAATGAAAGAGGCCTGAGTTCAATCCCTGGGGCAGGAAGATCTCCTGGAGAAGGGAAGGATTGCTGCTGCTGCTGCTGCTGCTAATGCACTTCTGTTGTGTCTGACTCTGTGCGACCCCATAGACAGCAGCCCACCAGGCTCCCCCGTCCCTGGAATTCTCCAGGCAAGAACACTGGAGTGGGTTGCCATTTCCTTCTCCAGTGCATGAAAGTGAAAGTGAAGTCGCTCAGTCACGAAGGACTCTTAGCGACCCCATGGACTCCAGCCTACCAGGCTCCTCTGTTCATGGGATTCTCCAGGCAATTCCATGGGTGGAGGAGCCTGGTGCCCTACAGTCCATGGGGTGGCAGAGTCTGATAGGACTGAGAGACTAACACTCCGACTTTCATAGATTGTCTATCCCCTAAATCACTCTCCTACAAAAAGAGAGAAGGTAAAGAAATAATGTTTGTACTCCTTATCCCCTAGAGTTATCATGAGGATATAAAGAGATAATTTTCAGAAAATGATTTGAGAATTGTAAAACACTGTGAACATACAAAATGTCATTGCTGTCAAGATTTTCTATTAACTTGCTGAGTGTTCTTCACTCACTCCCAGGATCCTTATCTATATAATTTGGGGAGTGAATGTCATAGAGTTCCTGACTCTTGAAGGGCTTATGAATCCAACCATTACTCTTAAATCTTACCTTGCTGTAACTGGCTAGTTTTATATGGAAAGCTAATGTGCCAACAATTGGACTTAGCAATGACAAGAGAAATATGAGAAAGCTGGGGTCTATAGAGGAGCAGTTGTGAATTTTTACATTTGATCCATAGAATCTTTATTCACCACAGAAGTATTAGTAAAATATCTAACATGTAAGTTTATAAAATCAAGTGTATGATGTATTTAATAAGCACTCTCCCCTAAGAGTTAGATACAGGCTCAAAAAATCAAGGTCATTTGAACGTAATATACCTGCCAACATTTAACAAAGAGTAAAATAATAAAAAATAACAAAAACCTACAAAGTTTCATTAAGCAATTATTTCTTGGAATACAATACACAATGACAATTCTTTTAGATTTAATTTAGTACGACTTGAGCAGCTATATTCCATACAACTGTAACTACTCATACTTTTGTAAATCTTACATAATATCATTATTCAACTGGGAGAAATAATTTCAAAATAACTATTGGTCATAATAGCAGTGGACATACCTGTTATTTCAGAATGAATGGATGACTTATTAGACGAGGTTAAACTAAAGATGATTTTAGGGCACAGTGGAAGGATAAAATCTTTAATGACAAATTAGCAAAGCAAGGATTAACTTTTTTTTGTTTCAAATAAGAATCTATCCTCTTACACTCGATACCTTCTATTTAATAATTCCTTAACTATTCACCATCGTTTTATGTCTTAATTGATTTTTATTTCACACAATGCCAAGAACTCATCCTTGTATCCAACCAGAAAAAACCTGAAATATATATAATCAATGACCAAAAAAGTGGTTAGATACATTTGCTTGTATTCAGTTTGAATAAAAGTAAGACTCTGCTTTCCTGCTTCAGGAAAATACGCACATGGTGTTGCCTTTTACTCAGATGTCTTCATTATAACAAGGTCAATATTAAGTAATTATTTTTCCAATAACTGGAAAGGTAATTGGATGTGCTATTTTCTATAACTACTTCTCCCAACTAAAATTTCAGTAGTATTTTTACTCACCATTTCACAGATGTTATTTTTTCTTGTCTTCAAAGCTGTATCTTGTGTATTGAAAGTAGTTGTTTGCTTGTTTTGTTTCAGTTTTTGCTTTTTTTCTACAAAACGTATTTAGGAAGCAAATTTCAAACTTCTCAGCAGTAATGATTAAGTTTGTTTCAGTTTGACTGGGCTACCAGATGCCCAGATAGATGGTAAAATATTATTTCTGAGTGTGTCTGTGAAGCTGTTTCTGTAACACCTTTGTGTTGTAAATGGTGGACTGAGTGAGGATCACCATACCAGTGCTCATGGCACCATCCGATCCCTCAGGGGTCTTAATAGAGCAAAAAGATAGAGGAAAAACTGACTTGCACTTTGCCGGACTGCGTCTCCCCTCTGCCCTGCCCTGGGGCATCAATGCTCTTGGCTCTCAATCTTCAGTTTCAGACTAGAATTTGGACCACTGACTCCCCTGCTTCTCAGGCCTTTCAGTTTACATTGGAACTTCACCACTGGCTTTCCAGGGCCCCCAGATACAAGCAACAGATCATGGAACTTTCCAGCCTCCATATTCACATAAGCCAATCCTTCACAATAAATCTCTTTTAAGATATCTATATTTGTATCTGGGCTTCCCAGGTGACTCAGTGGTCAAGAATCAACCTGCCAGTGCAGGAGGCATAGGAGATGTGAGTTCAATCCCTGCGTTGGGACGATCCCCTGGAGAAGGAAATGGCAACCAACTCTAGTATTTTTGCCTGGGAAATCCCGTGGGCAGAGGAACCTGACAGGCTACAGTCCATGGGGTAGCGAAGAGTCAACATGACTGAACACAAACTCTCACAGACATATTTTATCTATATTTTGATTCTTCTGGTACTGTTTTTCTGGAAAACCCTGACTAGTATTTTGTCTTTTGTGAGCCTTTTTTTTTTAATTAACATCTGATTTGGTTTGCTTTTCAAATGAAAGATATTGATTAGTTATATACTTACCAAATTAAATGTTCTTAGTTCTTTCTTTAAACAAGGTACAATATAAATTCAGCTTTCAAATGCAGCAATGAGCTGGACATGACTTAGCGACTGAGCAAAGTATTAAACACTTAAGCCCTTAATATATTCTATCTTTTCATATGTCAGATTTTCTATGGAATGTGTGGGGTTTCAGAAATTATTCATTAATTCTAAGACAGAGCTCTTTTTGATAATGCTGCCTTCCCTAAGTCTAGAAAAGACTGTGAAATGTTTAGTTTTTCAAGCATTAGATAAGAGTCAATAGAATATAAAGAAATGGTTTCAAAGAT
This sequence comes from Neotragus moschatus, assembly GCA_006410615.1. NCBI lineage: Eukaryota > Metazoa > Chordata > Mammalia > Artiodactyla > Bovidae > Neotragus > Neotragus moschatus. The sequence goes on from SJYA01001462.1 coordinate 533,622, forward strand.
GCATCCGTTTATAGGCAAAACTGTCATGAGGGGAAAAATCACATAGGCTGATCACTTTATAGTCACATTCTCAGGGTTAGTCCCTAAATCCATGTGTATGTTGTCTATCAATGTGTAAGCTAAATTAACGACTACTTGAAGGAGCCAAGGTAGAGAATATAAGTGGCAGTATCCTTTAAAGGACCAAAGACATTGAAGGTTTCACATTTCTTGGGGCAAAGGAAGTATTTGGGAAGCAAAGATGAAGTAAACATCTTACCAAGATGCAACTGGGAGAAATTCCCCAAAAATGAAATGTATATTTCATGCATTATGTCTCACTCCAGCACTGTCATTTTTGACAGTGATGTGCTTTTGGAATATGTTATTTTATACTAACTCTTATAGCATGCTTCTACTTACTCTTCTATATTTGTATTTCACTGCCTGAAACATTAATGCCAAGTGTCAAATTAAGGTAATGATAAGAAAATAATTACAAATGAATAGGGGAATATTGGCTTCATTCCATATTTAAAATTATATTCAGATCTTAATAAATACCATCCACCACTACTTTCAAAAAGTTTCTGTCATTTTTAAACATACTTTTACACAGTCATTAATAGATTATCTTTCTTTTCTAGGACTGAGGAAAAAGAAGGTTAAAAATAAAATATATAAAGAAGAAAAAACAATGGAGCATTAAGAGGACTTCTACATATTTTCTTGAACCAGAAGTTTTGAAAGACCAACCAGTTATGGGAATAACCCATGATAGCTGACCAAGAGAAAAACTACACCATTTAATGATGGCTCTTTTTTTTGTTGTTCAGTTGCTAAGTCATGATCCACTCTTTTGCAACCCCAGGGACTGTAGGCAGTCAGGCTCCTCAGTCCATGAGATTTCCTTGGCAAGACTACAGGAGTGACCTGCTATTTATTCCTCTAGGGGATAGTCTTGCTCCAGGGTTCAAATCCATGTCTCCTGCATTAGCAGGTGAATTCTTTTCCACTGAGCCAGCTGGGATAGCTTTAATGGCACATCAGCCTGTTCAGTCACTCCGTCGTGTCCAGTGTTTTACAACCCCATGAACTGCAGCACACCAGGATTCCCTGTCCATCACCAACTCTGAGAGTTTGCTCAAACTTATGTCCATTGAGTCAGTGACGCCATCCAACGGATTCATCCTCTAACATCCCCTTCTCCTCCTGCCTTCAATCTTTCCCAGCATCAGGGTCTTTTCTCATGAGTTAGTCTTTGCATCAGGTGATCAAAATATTGGAGATTTAGCATCAGTCCTTCCAATGAATATCCAGTACTGATTTCCTTTAGAGTTGGTTTGATCTCCTTGCAGTCCAAGGGACTCTCAAAAGTCTTCTCCAACCCCACAGTTCAAAACATCAATTCTTTGGTGATCAGCATTCTTTACGGTCCAACTCTTACATCCATACGTGACTACTAGAAAAACTATAGTTTTACTAGGTGGACCTTTGTTGGCAAAGTAATGTCTTTGCTTTTTAATATGCTGTCCAAGTTTATCATAGGTTTTCTTCCAAGGAGCAAGCCTGGCGGAGCAGAGACCAGAACCTGCCCCATGACTCCAGGGTGCCGCAAATTGCACTGTCATGATTGTCCTAGTAAGCATGCTGAGCGGACATTCTTGGGGTGGGACACTGTCCCTGCTCCACTTTACTGCCTACCCCTGCGACTGCCTCCATGGGAAAACAAAACAAAACAAGACAAGATATTCCTGATCAACAGCAGGGCCTGCGCTAATCAAACGCCCCAGTATCGCTCTTCCCTAATGATCTGATGTGACTACTGCCAATAAAAGTGAGAGCTGAAGGGAGCCATTTTGTCTTCCTGCTGTGAAGAGCAAGAAGGCCCCCTGACTCCCTGCTTTTGCCAAATTATAAATGACTGTCTTTTCATTATGCACTTGCCCCCATTTCAGATCTTTCTCACCCNTTCCCATCTCTTTCAGAATTTTCCAGTTTATTGTGATCCACACAGTCAAAGGCTTTGGCATAGTCATTAGGTTGGTTCAAAAGTAACTGTGGTTTTGCATTGTCAAATTTTGCCATTTGATAATGGAGTACATTCTTAAATAAATGAGGTTATGTTATACATCCTTTTAATGCACATTTCTTGCTTTATGTTTACTTGCTATTTATTTTATATGTATTTTCAACTATGAAAATGATGCGAATACAGATTTCTCAAGAGGCAGGTCAGGTGGTCTGGTATTCCCATCCCTTTCAGAATTTTCCAGTTTATGGTGATCCACACAGTCAAAGGCTTTAGCATAGTCAATAGAGCAGAAATAGATGTTTTTCTGGAACTCTCTTGCTTCTTTGATGATACAGCAGATGTTGGCAATTTGACGTCTGGTTCCTCTTTTATTAAGGACCAATTCATTAAGAACATTAATTTTGACAAAGTAACATATCTTTAATTTATTTAAAATTCTTTGAAGTCTTAGAGGTGCTACATAAATTATCTTTCAAGTACGTATTACAAAGTTTCCCTTTCAATTGAGTTTAAATTACAAATACGAGCTACAGTCCGAAAAGTCTCAAAGAGGTGGGCACAACTGAGTGACTGATCAGCAGCAGTTTCAAATATAAGTTAAAAAAAATTGTTTGTTTGTTTGTTCTATGTATGCATTGTCATAGGATGAATGTCTTCTATTCAAGTGATGGAGTATCACATTCAGAGTATCGCATTCAGCCTGCATCTTAAAGCACAAATCTTTCCCTGCTGAAAGGAATCCCTCATGTTTCTGCCAAAATATAGTTACATGATCTCCTGGTCCTTTCCATTATCACTCTCCCTTCTCCACTACACGTAATTATGGAAGAAAAATTCAGGAAAATGTAAATAGGAGACTGACTCACCTGTCATTTACACCTTACCTGAAATAACATGTCCTTTGAAAATATGGAAGTTGTGTCTCAAACTTTGAATGCTTCATATGTACTGGTCTACTACACACAAAGCAGTATTAAAACCAATCAATTTATGTCGACAAATTTCTATTACAAATGAATTAACCAAATAGCGATTGGGAAACGCAATGACTGTGGCATTCAAAATAAAAGACAAACAGCATTTATTCAGTGCTTCCTTATGCAAGATTCCACAGATTAAAAAGAAAACAAGAAATGAGTGAGACTATTCACTTTATTGGGCATCCATTCATTAGTTATTGAAAAAGGCTTAACATTACAATAAAGTGTGATAATTACTGTAATAATTATGTACAAAGTGTTACAGGAAAAATAAAGGGAGAAGGATTACTCTGCCTAAGTAGGGAGGACTTCAAAGAAGACACGCTATTCAAACTGTCGTTAGAGTGAGCATCCGTGCTTTTCACGAAGTAAAGAGACAAAGGAAGTGGCAGTAAGGATGAGATTGAGGACCTGGGTGATAACGTGTTCATTAAGCAGGATCTCATCTGAACTCACCATCATGCAATTTCTGTGGCAGCTCAGGAAAGTTAGGAACATAACAGGAATGGGTGTAGTGTCCCAGTCCCGTTAAGCCTGCTTTGAATATCAGGCTCTGGCAAACACAACCTCCAAACTGTTTCCTTGAACTCTCACATTTCAAGGAACAGAGCATCCAAACTACAACCAGAGGACTGACTTGACTAATCAAGAAATGTTTCGTCATTGCTAATAAAATATATTTGGGTTTACTCTCACATTTCTACCCAGTATTTATAATCTCATTGAAGGGGTGGGAGTGACATGCAAGCTATTACTAGCAAAATCTAGGACACAGATCTCACTAGTGATGACCTTTTCATTATTTCTTTGTCTCTGAAATGTTAACACATTTTTTATTAATCAGGGTAGAGAACTCTCTCAATCCATTACAGGAGAGGTTTCAATTTGCAACTAATTTACAGATACACCATGCTGCTGCTGCTGCTGAGTCTCTTCAGTCATGTCCGACTATGTGCGACCCCATAGACGGCAGCCCACCGGGCTCCCTGGTTCCTGGGATTCTCCAGGCAAGAACACTGGAGTGGGTTGCCAATTCCTTCTCCAATGCATGGAAGTGAAAAGTGAAAGGAAAGTCGCTCAGTCGTGTGCAACTCTTCGTGATCCCATGGACTGCAGCTTACCAAGCTCCTCATCCATGGGATTTTCCAGACAAGAGTACTGGAGTGGGGTATAACCCAGCAAGAGCTATGAAATGAATGTTACTGAACATACACGCTATTATGGTGTTCCTCTGTGACTAGTGACATGAATGTTTAGCCATGTCTTGAAAACATCAATTTCAGGTCATTTTTAGAAAGAAAGGCAATAGTTGAAACATCTCCAGTTTTGTATAGGTGTGTATTTTGTGGCAGGTTAGGAGATTTCACAGCATGCTAGGTAATTAACAGCATGTGACATCATGATGTAAGTGTTGTGAATGTGTTTACATTGTGTAATGTCAATATTCTATATTGTCAGTGCCTGAACAAAGAAACAAAGTATACAGAGTGCATTTGGACGATATCCGTACTAGCTTTTAATTAGTTTCTGTTACTCGTCATTTTTCTCAATAGAATCATATTTCTAAATTAATTCCACTTAAGCAGTTTTACTTTAAACACATATACATGTATATCGGTGTGTGTTTTGTGTTTTTAACGCATCTGTTAATATGGGTATTTGTGATAAAGTAATCATGCAGTTCCTGGGGTTGCAAAGAGTCAGACATGGCGGTGCGACTGAACAACAATTCAAAACAATCACAGAAAATGAAGGAAATGGCAACCCACTCTAGTAGTCTTGTCTGGGAAATCTCATGGATGGAGGAGCCTGGTGGGCTGCAGTCCATTGGTTCCCATAAGAGGTAGGACACGACTTACCAACTAAGCAACAACAGTCATGGAAAAGGATGTGATCTCTATGTTTAGTATTTCCAGCTTAGGAAAATGAGGGAAATTGGCGTTATCTTCTTTGTCTTATTTCTTTTCCTTTTTAAATTTTTTTGTTCGTTTACTTAATTATTTCTGAGAAACTTCGATCTCCGCTACTCTTCTTTCTCTTTTTTCATTAATAAAAATATTCTTCTTTGTTCCCTCCAACTCTACAATTCGGATCTTAACATCTTCAATGTTAGATGAGGTATGCGCTCAAAGATGCGGGGCCTGTTGGATACGGGAAACTGTGGAGAGGATGTGGCGGAACTAAATGCATCTATTGCCCGTAGTTCTCCGTAAGGACTATTGTCTATTTTGTCTTGCTGCGTCCCATCACTGAGAGACTGAGCATACTGCATTACCGTGTGTAGCAGTTTAGCAGACTGTCAGTGATGACAATGTGCTCATGCTTCCCTCTAATTCACTTTTCGGATTCTCCCGGGAAGGAAATCTTCCAAAATAAGTGTAGTCGGGGTAGTGACTCATCTGAGTTATTATCACTTTTTTTTTTCCCCCCCCAGTTTGGACTTTGTCCCAAGAGTTTTATCTTTTTTTTGTCAACAGTCTTTGAATTCCAGAAAATGGCATCCCCAAGGGATCCAGCTAATGACAGTAATGGGAATTGCACAGCTAATGCCAAGTTAACCTAGATTGTCACCTAATTTTTTACTATTTTCAGTCTAGGAATGAGTCAAACCAGTAGCATAACTGTGAGAACTTCCTCTCTTTTTAATCTTCTCAACAGCTTAGTTCCAGGGAAAAAGCTCAGTCTGTTGATGGCAATCCAATTCCAAGGCATTTCTTGTAGGGTTTGGGGAGGAAAGGTCTCACATATTCCAGTCAATACAAAGACATATCAGGAACTCAGAAAATAGAAAATAAGCTGAATTCAGCAAGTGTTATCAGGAAGGTAGCAAAAATTCTTTGCCAACATTACTTTGTAATTATTTTCACATGGAATTGTTCAAGGAACTATAAAATGTGAACTCTTGAAACACTAGAATCTTTCAGTTATTATTTTTAAAGTTGTAAAATACAAGTCATTCCTAATAAATTAAATTAAGGTAATACATGCATATACACATGAATCAGTAATTTTATAAATGTATATATCCTGGTATTTTCAATTTCTTATGAAATTGTCCATTCATAGAATATTAGTCTCCATTTTGCATATGAAAAACAATTCAGTTTCCACCTATAATAAACTGAACTCATTTCTTTTAACCAAGAAGTAAATTATTGTAAACTTCACAGAGAACATTATATTTTAAAATATTGTGATAAGACTAGATATTTTACACTGACATGGATCTTTTCCCCATAATAATTCATACTTGAGGCTGACAGAATTATTGAGGAATTTCCTTTTATATAAAACTGATTTTGTTTTTATTTTTATGCCTCAAATATTTGCTAAAATGCAATACATAGTTCACAGATTTCACACAGCCTCTGCCAAGGGATAAGTCACTCACGTTGGTATCATTAACTGCTGTGGAAAGTCTAGCTCTTTGGCTGCCTGTGGAAGAGTTTATGAGTGTTTTATGATGTTTCTTGGTTATACTGTATTTTTACAACTGTTGCAAATAGACACAAATGTCATAAATTACTGAAAAAACTTATCCTCAATCCCTCTGAGTTTAATGAGGAACAGTTACAAAAAAGGGAAGTTTGCAAGTGCCACTAAAGTCCGCTTGATGGATTCCACATGCAGAATACTTTCAGATCTCTGAGTCAGATTGGTTAAACTTCTAGTGTTTATCTGTTTCCTTTCTTTGATGCCATTTTAAATGTATCCTTAATTATGGATGAATTGACTATTTGCTAATAAATACAGCTATTTGTTTCAAGTAAATGATCCATATTGGCTACCTTTTAGATACAACCAATGCAATAGATGCAACCAATAAGTAAATATGTCCACCTCTAAATCAAATTATCTACATAATATGTGTTCAGCAAGTTTCTACAGCTATAATCTTTCAAGTTTATCATTAATAGCATTTGGAGAGCTGTCATTGAGATACTACATAAACTTAAAGTTCCGTCTAAAAATTTAGTTAAAATCACACAAATATTAATGTAACCCCACATCTATTATTACTAGAAAACATATTTACTGCCAAATATAGGGCTTGGAATGATGCTAAGTACTATGTATGGATTCAAAGAAGTAAACGTGGAATTTAAAATACAGAAGACATATTTGTAACTATCAATAATGGATGAGTCTAAGGTTTAATCTATGCTACTGATTAGTAAGGGTAACATTGTGAAAGAGAAAAAGGAGCCTAACAAGGGAAATATGCTTGACAAAGACAGAACTGAAGTCCAAACTTTATCAAAACTGAACTTAAATAATTAAAAATGGGTTGAAGGAGCTATATCCAGGAAGAATCTCTTTAGGTGCCTCTGTTTTAGCAAATAAAGCTGCATGAATTGGTGAAGAACAAGTCATTTCTATTATAACCTTTCCCAAAATAATCAAAAACAATGAACAATATAGAGGGAATATGAGAAACTCAAAGAAATAGGAAATCCACAATCTTTCCATTATTCAAAGAGATTTAACTGATTTAACACTACTAACTTAATGCCTTACTAAATTTGCTACCAAATAGGGAAACTAACTGGTTATAAATGCACTTCTGGTCTTTCAAAATTCTTCTGAACACGCTCAAATTAGAACAATGATTAAAAATGAAGGCAGTGGTAGAGGGAGGTAAACTAGATAATGCCAAAAGCACAACCATTTGCTCTCAAGTAATTGAACATTAGCTGACTGTGAAAGGAAATACTTTGTGGAGTGCCTTAGGTGAATTATCTCAAGCCAATTATCTCATGTAAGCCATTAATAGGGATCCTATTATTCTCCCAGTTTTACAAATTATAAAACGTAGCCTTGTTAATATGAGACTTATGGAAAATCAAGAGTTAATAAAGTGATGGAGAACAGCACTGAGCCAATGAAGTTCATCCAATGATGTTATTAACAAATACTCCGTAATGAGATATAAGTATGAGGCATATTTGAATTCAAGTTTACTCCTAACTTTGAATTTTATTATAATTATTATTATAATTATAATTTATAGTTTTATTGTATATATATATACTCACACATACACACACCTGTATATTAAATACTAGCAACTCCTAAAATATATTTAATATCTATATCTATAGATATATAAATTTATATACAAAAATATAAAATATGTGTAAATTTATAAGTATATAAAATATATATTATATACTATATAATATATGGACTATATTTTTTATATATATTTAAAGAGTTG
>SJYA01001462.1:542025-553294 GCA_006410615.1 Neotragus moschatus
TTATTGCACTTGATTCAACAAGTTCCTAATTCTATGTTGTTTGTGATCCTAGTTACTAGTCATAATCACACATTAAATTTAGCCTAGGATTAACAGTACTCTTAATAAAATCTAATACCCAAAAGTATCACATTGAATAACTCTCAAAAGATGATCATGTATTTTCTTTCAACAAATTATTCTAATACTTTGTGAAGTTAAATTAACTGAACTTTTAGACTAAGTTTATTGACTTGCTTATCTAAAATCATATATAACTAAAGGGTTTAAATATATATATATATATATATATATACACACACACACACCATATATAGTATTTACGGTTCATAGAGAGAGAGATACTTAGGATGTAATTCTTGGAAACAAATTCTTAATGTCTGAGATAGGGTGAAGCACTGAAAAGCTAATTCAGCCTGAAATCAGCATATGAAAACTAACTTTAAAGTGTCTATTATTTTACTAGAAATTTTAATATATTCCTATGAACCTCCCTTTCTTTCTGCTCAGGCATTTTTAGTTTCAAATACATATCCATGTCTTCCTTTACAGATAAAAATAAATGGATATAACTCAAGCATCAACATTTCTTTTTTTCAGGCTTGGTACAATAAATAAAAATAATATGGAAAAGCTAGAACTTTTACCTAATGCAAATGAGACAAACACACATCACTGAAATTAGTCTGGGTTTTAAATTGTTCAAGGGGAACCAAAAAGATGCCTAAGGGTAAATGTAGTTGATGTCTTCACTTCTATCATAATTGTGTTTTTGTTCTATTGCTACATGTATTACCATTATTAAACTACCATGTACTTCATTCTTGCCTGTGGCAATGCAGTGGCCCCTGCTAACAGAAGACGAAGCCGCATCAGGACTACATTAGGAAATGAATGTTATTTAAGGACTAGGCTGGTAACTCACTACCATATTTCCCTTTACAATTTGCTCATGCTAATTGCTGAAACATTTCCTGCTATTTCAGAAGAGCAAGGACCACAGAAGCCTGCAGATGAAATGCCACCAGGTTTACCCTAGAGGAGCACGTTTGTTTTGTGACCTACATTTGAAGGCATTTTAAACATGCCTTGTGTGACTCCTTTCTTTCCTCTGTCTACTAGTTCTTCAGACTTGAACATCCGAACGTCGTGTTACTCTGAGATGAGTAATTAATGAAGCATCAGTGTTTGGTAGCTTTCTCAGTGAAAGCCAGTGAGATAGAACACCGGCAAATGAACCTAGAGACACCATGCACAAAGAATTGCAGTCTGAAAAACTTCTGATTCAAAAGTGGATTTGAGATTATTGAACTGTTTTCTCCTGATAGCTTCAGTCTAAAGAGGAAATATATCATTGTAAAATAGTGGAATATCTATGGGATATATCACTGGTAAGTAGTAGAAGTAATTCTTTTTTAAATTACAATTTTAAAAAGGATTTAGGAATAATTGGAAATGTATTGATCAAGTGTATAAAGATAAGTAGCAATTTTCCATTCTATTATGAAAAGTTTTAAATAACTTAAATAGTATTCCCAATATTAACAGATTTCTTGTGGATATTTGAAACATATTCTTTATTTCTGGCATTTATTACAAGTGTCTTGTGAAGACACAGCTAAAGTCTTCAACTCTGTGAGCTCCCTTTGTCCAGAACATCTTGTACTTCTTACTCTCAAAATAATAGATGAAAAATGTAAACAGATCAATATACAGACAAACCAAATAGACTTTAATCAATAAAATGCAAATCTTAAATCCTAAATTCCTGGTACTTTTCATGTATTCAATATAAGCAGAACATTAAATATTTTTAAGGCTTACAGTTTCATTTGGGGTATAATTTCAAATATAGTAAAGGTTTAAATCAATATCTTTTCAACATCACAATCATTGACTAGCCGGGGAGAAAGGTGGCTTCTTTAGTTAAGGTCACAGGGAGTAAAGACTAAGAATATGCCTTTTAAACATTTTCCCAGATAATCTTATAAACTCTAAAATGGGAGTATTGCAGGCTTTGGAATTTTCTGCCTAAATAAGTGAATTTGACCAAATAGCCCTACAATCAGTGATTCTATTGTTTTGTTTTGTGTTCATTTCCAGAATGACAAGTCGCCTGTTTGGCCAAGGTATTCTATTGATAACTGTAAGTTTCAAATCTCATCATGCATTAAAATCTTATGGGGACTCAATCATGGGTTTTTATTTTTTCTGTATACAGAAAATTTCTATTACCCCCAAACAGTCCTTTATTTCACTTTCTCTCTTCCAGAGGAATCTGCTCTTAGTTTTGCTAGTTCCTGAACTTCATAAAAATGAAATTCCACCTTATAACATTGATTTAGACAATATCAGAGGAAAACAATTCTTTAGCCCCAAAGTAAATTTTGTAGCATTTCAATATCAAGTCAACACCTATTTCGTGAACCTTTAAGATAGAAGTTATCTAATATGCAATCTCTATTAATTAGCATCATCTTTCTCTATATTCGAAGATTAATAATCTCTCCTTTGATAGTTCAGTTGCTCAGTCCTGTCTGACTCCTGTGATAACCTGACCATAAATCTGAATTCTATACACTCAGAAACATTTTGTAGAAAAGAAAAAAGAACTGTTGTGAAAAACATTAGCAAATTCCAAACCTCTTTTTAAATATCAAGCATTATTAAGTAATGCAAGAAAAATCTTCTGCTCTGTATACATTCCTAAGGAAACAGTTACCTTCTCACTGTCTATTCAGGTGAAGAGTATTCAGACTTCAAAATCTTTAATGTCCCTTGAGACACGCTAAATTCAATGGACCCGTTAATTCTTGTGTCCTTTGTGTTATAAATTCCAACTACTAGAGAGAAAGAAAAGAACTTATTCCCCACCTACCTGTCCAGTTTCACTTCCTGTTCCTTTCTCTTTTCCTGACTAGGCTTTAGGTTCAATAGTTTTCCTTTATTGCTTCTAATTTTTATTGAAGTTTAGCTGCCTTACGATGTTATGTTAGTTTCTTCTGTACAACGAAGTGAAATAGCTATATATGTACATGTACCCAGCCCCCAACACCCTGCCTTGTCTGGTTCCCCTTCCTGTTTCAGTCATCACAAAGCACTGAATAGAGTTCCCTGTGCTATACAGTAGGTTCACACTAGTTATCTATTTTATACACGGGATCAATAATTCATGTATGTCCAGTCATTTTCAATACCTTGAACCAACCCCAGCTTTTCCTGCTCAGGGCCTTCATACACACTGACCTGCCTTGAGCTTTATTATCTCTGCTTTTTGAGAGACTAGCATCTTCTTCTTCCTTTATCACCAATCAATATAATTTTACTTGCTACCTCTTCAGAGAGGCCTCTTCTGATCATTCTCACCGCTGCTTCTGCCCTCTCAGAGCACTATGGATTTTAACTCATGGAATACATATCATCAATAAATGCCTATAGGAAAAAGAATCTGAAAAAGAGTCTAATGACACCAAAGATCATGCTCCTAGGGGGTGCTAATGATAAAGAATCCACTTACCAAATGAGGGAGAGTTAGATCCCCCGGTTAGGAAGCTCCTCTAGGGTAGGAAATGGCACCCCACTCCAGTATTCATCGGGAGAAGCCCTTGGACAAAGGAGCTTCGCTGGCTACATTCTATGGGGCCACAAAGAGCTGGACATGACTGAGCACACACATATATACCTAATGGTAATAACCTATAGTGAAAAAGAATTTGAAAAACAGTCTAATAACCCCAAAGATCATGCTCCTTTTTATGTATCTAGAACTTAACATTTTAACTGAAAGAGTAAATATTTTCAAAGAACTGAAGGCTTTCCCTCTCTGAATAAGAAAGCAATGACACTTCTTTGTTAATTGCCTTCGCTTACCCTGGAGTCAGAATCCCCAGAGCTCTTTTCTCCTGTTCATTCACTCAATGTCTATGGAAGAGGGACTCTGCTCCTTGAAGCTTCCCATGTATATTAACCCTAACATCGGGGTAACACCGATCTCCTGAGTAGTGTTTATGCTTGACATGCTATCAGGAAGCTGAGAAAACACTTTCTAATTTCTCTCTTCAAAGGAAAGAACCTCTTACTTCAACACGATTGAGTTATCCAAGCATACAGGAGCCTCTTTCTATTTAATTTTGTTCTCAAGATGTCAGCTATTTCTCTCTATTCCTCAGGTGTTTGTCTTACCAACTCAATGAATTTGGATAATGGAGGAAAATTGACTCTTGTTCCTTTAATAAAACTGATTTAGGAAAGTATATCAGGGCTAACTACTGTCTTAAAGTTATTTCTTGATATGTCCACTGCCTTCACTGTTAATTTCATTTCAGTTCAGTTGCTCAGTCATTTGACTCTTTGTGACCCCATGGGCTGCAGCATGCCAGGCCTCCCTGTCCATCACCAACTCCTGGAGTTTACTCAAACTCATATCCACTGAGTCAGTGATACCATCCAACCATCACATCCTCTGTCATCCCCTTCTCCTCCTGCCTTCAATCTTTCCCAGCATCAAAGTCTTTTCAGATGAGTCAGTTCTTCACATCAGGTGGCCAAGGTATTAGAGTTTCAGCTTCAGCATCAGTCCTTCCAATAAATATTCAAGACTGATTTCCTTTAGGATGGACTGGTTGGATCTCCTTGAAGTCCAAGGGACTCTCAAGAGTCTTCCCCAACACCATAGTTCAAAAGCATCAGTTCTTCGGCACTCAGCTTTCTTTATAGTCCAACTCTCATATTCGTACATGACTACTAGTAAAACCATAGCCTTGACTAGATGGACCTTTATTGGAACAGGAAACCTGTATCTTGTCCATCACTGGCTTGTGCTGATTTTCCCATGCCCTATGATACCTCTACAGCAGGATTGACAGTATTAGGGACCAACAAAAGGAGAATGTCTCTTGCAAGAATTGCTCATTTGTCTTTCCCTGTATTAACGGAGACAAGCACAATGATATACTAAATTAGAAATAGAAGTGGAACCGAGGTCTTTTGCATAATTCCTCATAAATTAGAAGAGACATATGCTTGAGCTTTTTTAATCAATGAAAAGACTTTTCTTTCAATGACTATGTTGTGGTTCTTAGCCTAGGAGTACACCAGCCAATGGTGGTGTGACTTCTGCTATTTTAGTCATAAAATACCTATGTGAACTCCAGATGTTGCCTATGAAGCCAGTTGTTAACAGGGCAAGAGAGGATTCATTCCATGCCCATTTTCTACTTTGGTGCTGAAGTGAGAGCTCGTCCATAGGCTAGATCCCACCCACAAGCCGACTCGCACCTGCAAAAGTCTTCAATTTGGGGGCTTTTAAATCACAAACAGACACTCTGACTCAGTCTTCCATATTAAAAATTCCATAGCAGAGGAAAAAAGGAAAAACTCTCCAAAACCTCAGAGCTCTAATTCCTTAATGAATTATGTATATGCTGTGAGATATACAGAGAGACATAAGTTGATTTCCTCTTCTGAATACTGGACAGTACATTGCGATGTGGACCAAGATCATTTCAGGGACACACTTGTGAGCAAACCAAAATGGTAACAAGATTTGCTTTAAGTGAGGAAACTGGGAATTCCAAACTATTCATAAAACATCGCTGACAACGCTAAAGCTCAAGAGGAAAATGCCATCTACTTTCTACAAGTTAACTCTATGGTCTTTGGAGACATAATGCATGTGAATATACTGCCACAGACTGAAGTCCATTCTGCACAGATTGTGCAGAGGCTTATTTATAGAGACTGGCCCCTGCAATCACCAAGTTTCATTTTAGACTCCCAGTGAACCAGAAACCCAAAGCTAAAGTGTTCTACAGTCACCAGCTTTCTTATACTTTTCACCTGCAGTCATAAATCTTTTCTTTATATCCTTGGGGAAGGAGTGAGTTCTCCTGAAAACTTGAGCCAAGTTCACCTGACACTTCTCATGAGTCCCATTTAGGGTTTTTGTAGGAAAAAAAAAAAAAAAAGTCAAATCAAAATAATGTTTGCCAGTTTTAGATTTCATTAAAAAACACACAGACACATGTGTCACGTCCCAAGACACTTATTTTAATAGTAATCTGGAAAACAAAAATGGCATCAGTTCAGACTGTCAGGAATAACTTGAGAAACACACAGAAGACTCGAATCAGTCCCCCTAGCCCTAGGTTATCTCTGAAAATGAGGCCAAAAGGTTAGCCATGGAAATTGACAGCATATGTGAGCACTCAGTAGTCAACCATGTCATTATTATTAACGTTGATGTAAATGCTGTTAGAACTCATATGTTCCATCCACATGCACACATAAACAGTTAATATCATGCTCATTGTCTGCTGTTGTCAAGGTAGGCTACCATGTCTTTTAGATAAGCGAAAGCACACAGGCATAAGTGTTGGAACTTGGGCCTGAACTTTCCAGTAGAGGGCCTCAAAGGCAAGCATTGTCCAAGATAAGTTCTCCTGGATTTCCTTCCTGGAGAGGTATCATCAGCGTTCTCACTCTAAGTCCCCTCCTGACTCTTCTGCAAACTAATAGCGTTGATAGATAAGATGCAAAAAGATAACATTCAAAAGTCATAGTCCTCTTTGCCACCTAAATGGGAAGAAGTCAGGATAATCTCAAGGAAGAAATGATGTTTAGTAACTAGGCAGGAAAATGAGTTGAACTTCAAGAATGCTAGTAATATTCTTTCTTCATTGGGTTGGCAGTCATATGGGTGTGTTCTCTTTGAAATGATTTGTCAATGTGCAAATTGGTTGTAAGTGCTTTTATATAGCTATCATACTTAGTTTACTAACCCCATCAAAACATGGGCCAAAGAACTAAACAGAGAAGACTAAAGGAAGACACAGAAATGGCTAACAAACACATGAAAAGATGCTCAACATCACTCATTATTTGAGAAATCAAAACCACAACAAGGTATCATTTCACTCCAGTCAGAACAATCACCATCAAAAAGTCTACGAACAATAAATTCTGGGGAGGGTATGGAGAGAAAGGAACTGTCTTACACTGTCTGTGGGAATTCAAACTGGTACAGCCACTATGGAGAATAGTGTGGAGATTCCTTAAAAAATTGGAAATAGAACTGCCATACCACTCAGCAATCCCGCTGCTGGGCATACACACCAAAGAAACCAGAATTGAAAGAGACACGTGTACCCCAGTGTTCATTGCAGCACTGTTTACAATAGCCAGGACATGGAAGCAACCTAGCTGCCCAGCAGACAAATGAATAAGGAAGTTGTGGTACATATACACAATGGAATATTACTCAGCTATAAAAAGAAACACACGAATCAGTTTTAATGAGGTGGATGAAATTGGAGACTATTATACAGACTGAAATAAGTCAGAATGAGGAACACCAATACAATATATTAGAGCATACATATGGAATTTTGAAAGATGGTAACAATGACCCTATATGCAAGGCAGCAAAAGGGACACAGATATAGAGAACAGACTTTTGGACTCTGTGGGAGAAGGCAGCAGTGGAGTGATTTGAGAGAATAGCATTGAAACACCTGTCTCTTATACACATCTTGGTGGTGTGACTTCTGCTATTTTAGTCATAAAATACCTATGTGAACTCCAGATGTTGCCTATGAAGCCAGTTGTTAACAGGGCAAGAGAGGATTCATTCCATGCCCATTTTCTACTTTGGTGCTGAAGTGAGAGCTCGTCCATAGGCTAGATCCCACCCACAAGCCGACTCGCACCTGCAAAAGTCTTCAATTTGGGGGCTTTTAAATCACAAACAGACACTCTGACTCAGTCTTCCATATTAAAAATTCCATAGCAGAGGAAAAAAGGAAAAACTCTCCAAAACCTCAGAGCTCTAATTCCTTAATGAATTATNCAAAAAAAAAACACAATAGTATAAGGTAACTATGCTCCAATGATAATAAATCAATTAATTTTAAAAAGTTTACTAAGAGAAAGTGTCATTGCACTGTGTTCCAAAAGATAAGTACTTGGAAAAGTAATGAAAAATAGTGGGCAGGATCGAATCTGCAGGCCCATTAGAGTCAAAACATGGAATTCCAGACAACAGGGCATGACTTAGGCAGTGATGAAGTTAGAAATGAAAAGTATGAAAATAAAAACAGTGTCTAAAGCCAGACTTATTGCATAAACTTGGGAAAAGGAAAAAGTTTAAAAAGGTGTTGCTTCTTTCTGGATCTATAGCTCATTTAAAATTTCATACCCAGAGACACAAGAGAAAGAAAAGAGCCTGGCAGTCAGGCCATGCACTAGAGAATGTACTAGATTCAATCTCCCAAATTTCAAATAACACCACTAAACAGGAGCCTAACCCACCAATAGAAGACCTGGGTCTGAATTTAGAACTTCAGCCAAGAGCAACAGAAAAGCTGAGAGAGAGGAATATGGTGATAGACTGAGGTAAGTGAAATNTGGCAGTCAGGCCATGCACTAGAGAATGTACTAGATTCAATCTCCCAAATTTCAAATAACACCACTAAACAGGAGCCTAACCCACCAATAGAAGACCTGGGTCTGAATTTAGAACTTCAGCCAAGAGCAACAGAAAAGCTGAGAGAGAGGAATATGGTGATAGACTGAGGTAAGTGAAATTAACCTTTACAAAAAGCAAACAGCCAACAACTAACTCAAAGAATCTATGGCTTGAAAGCAAATGAACAAATAAATTTGCAGCATTCTCCTCTTAAAACATTAGATAAAGGGAAGAGACGGATTGCTTACATATGAGCAGCAATTAAGCCAGCCCCTTCTCATCAGAAATGCTACTGAGAGAAGATAAAGAGCATCCTTTCAAAGTGTTTATTAAAAAAAAATACTGTCACAAGAGTGTATACTACAAAAGTATAGTGTGATTAAAAAAATTATCCATTCATATTGAAAGCTTTTATTTTTTTTCCTATTTGGGCAAATATTGCTGAAGAGCTAATAAAAGACTAGTGAAACAAGAACCGGCTGTATTTTAAGAAAAAGAAATGCAGAGCAAACAATTAATGAGTGTTTAGAAACTGGTAACATGCTATATCTTCTAATTAAATAACAGTGTAAGCTAGAAATTAGAACCATAGCTAATTTTTTATTTGATAAAAAGTTTGCAGTAAAGTTTCTAGAGGCCATTAACAAGAAAAATGATAGACAAAATATTTATGAACTATATAAGAATCTTATTATGTTGTAGGGAAGGACAGGTAGGTAGAATAAACTTTGTTGGAAAAAATGTATCCATTTACTCAACAAAGGGCCTCCCAGGTGGTAAAGAATCCACCTGCCAATGCAGTAGACACAGGAGCCTAGAGCTCAATTCTTGAATCAGGAATTTCCCCTGGAGTAGGATGTAGCAATCCAGTTCTATATTCTTGACTGGAAAATTCCATGAACAGAGGAACTTGGCAGGCCATAGTCCATGGAGCTGCAAAGAGTTGGACATGACTCAGAGAGAGAGCAGTCAAAAACTATTAATATTTACATAAGACTATTCACATCCTTCCCAGTGGTAAAGAACCTGCTTGCCAATGCAGGAGATGCTGGAGACAAGGGTTCAACCCCTGGGTCGGGAAGATCCCCTGGAGGAGGGTATGGTAACCCACTCCAATATGCTTGCCTAGGGAATTCCATGAACAGTGGAGTCTGATGGGTTACGGCCCATTGGGTCACAAAGAGTCAGACATGACTAAAGCAGCTTAGCACTCATGACAATTCTAAGCACTAAGGGTTGACACAGATTCTGGAGAAACAGGGGACCACCCTGAGTGAAGCCGAACAAGTTGTAGCAGTGGGTGGTGAATATATTTAAGGATGTAGCAGGGAGCCAAACTCTAGGGTGGTCTGTTTGGTAAAGGGATTGGAACATGCTTTCAGTTCTTTGGTGTAATGAAGAGTCGAGCTCCTTGTGTTTGTTGTTTGACTGCTGAGAGCTTTTAAGCCTTACCCAGCTCTTCCCCTTCTGCCTGGCATCTGGGCAAGCTGATAAGAAAACCCCGTGCTCCTTCCTTNCTGTTTGGTAAAGGGATTGGAACATGCTTTCAGTTCTTTGGTGTAATGAAGAGTCGAGCTCCTTGTGTTTGTTGTTTGACTGCTGAGAGCTTTTAAGCCTTACCCAGCTCTTCCCCTTCTGCCTGGCATCTGGGCAAGCTGATAAGAAAACCCCGTGCTCCTTCCTTTGGTTCCAGCAGGAGACACAAAGTACACAAACCACTATCTGCAAGCAGACATCCTCATCCTGATTCTACTGCCTAAACATAATAAAAACTCCAAACCAGTCTTTTTCCTGCTCTTCCAAGACATTTCGGACTCCCTTGGGAGTGGTAGTGCTCTTCCCGAAATACCTCCTTATGTGAGTGATAAGCTTTTTTAGCCCCTCTTGGTGTTCCTGGCACCATGAGTATTTACATCTGAATCAAATTTTGCGTCGCTTTCACAGATGGTAGGCCCTTGGAGTGTTTGAGTAGGTGTAGACATTATCGGGCTTATATATTTAAAAATTAACTCATTTTCTCTGTGCAAAATACACCAAGGAAGGCAGAGGATACAGCAAGAAAACTGTCCCAAGTTACTGCAATTGTNTTTACATCTGAATCAAATTTTGCGTCGCTTTCACAGATGGTAGGCCTTTGGAGTGTTTGAGTAGGTGTAGACATTATCGGGCTTATATATTTAAAAATTAACTCATTTTCTCTGTGCAAAATACACCAAGGAAGGCAGAGGATACAGCAGGAAAACTGTCCCAAGTTACCGCAATTGTCTAGACCCAATGCTCCCCAAACTTTTTTCACTCTAGGAAGTCCACATAGAAATTAAGACTGTCTGGGTAGTACAGTAGGAAAACAAGAAGCTGTTCAATGCCGGAAGTTGTTTCCAGTTTCTCTGGTTCCTTCCCATCTCAAAGCACATCAGAGTTGTTATCTTGGTACCCTTGAAAAATATTAGGTAACAATATTGCGAAAGCTGGTATGAAAGAGTGATGTTTTAGACTCAGTGGCAGGAGCAGTGAGAGGCAGGAGCACTTTTAAAGGTAAAGCTACTGGATTTGGTTGTATGCATGTATATTTCCAAGGATTTGGCATGAGCAAATGAAAGGATAGAACTGTCATTTACTGAGATGAGAAGTTGGGAGGAGCTGGTTTCAGTTCAATTCAGTTCAGTTCAATCACTCAGCCATGTCCGACTCTTTGTGACCCCATGAATCGCAGCACGCCAGGCCTCCCTGTCCATCACCAACTCCCGGAGTTCACCCAGACTCACACCCATCGAGTCAGTGATGCCATCCAGCCATCTCATCCTC
>SJYA01001462.1:553331-565879 GCA_006410615.1 Neotragus moschatus
GGTTTTCCCTACTTTCTTCAATTTAAGTCTGAATTTGGCAATAAGGAGTTCATGATCTGAGCCACAGTCAGCTCCTGGTCTTGTTTTTGTTGACTGTATAGAGCTTCTCCATCTTTGGCTGCAAAGAATATAATCAATCTGATTATGCTACTGACCATCTGGTGATGTCAGTGTGTAGAGTCTTCTCTTGTGTTGTTGGAAGAGGGTGTTGCTATGACCAGTGCGTTCTCTTGGCAAAACTCTATTAGCCTTTGCCCTGCTTCATTCCATATTCCAAGGCCAAATTTGCCTGTTATTCCAGGTGTTGCTTGACTTCTTACGTTTGCATTCCAGTCCCGAATAATGAAAAGGACATCTTTTGGGGGTGTTAGTTCTAAAAGGTCTCAACTGCTGCTTCTTCAGCATTACTCATTGGGGCATAGTTTTGGATTATTGTGATATTGAACGGTTTGCCTTGGAAACGAACAGAGATGATTCTGTTATTTTTGAGATTGCATCCAAGTACTGCGTTTCGGACTCTTTTGTTGACCATGATGGCCACTCCATTTCTTCTGAGGGATTCCTGTCCGCAGTAGTAGATATAATGGTCATCTGAGTCAAATTTACCCAATCCAGTCAATTTTAGTTTGCTGATTCCTAGAATGTCAACGTTCACTCTTGCCATCTCCTGTTTGATCACTTCCAATTTGCCTTGATTCATGGACCTAACATTCCAGGTTCCTGTGCAATATTGCTCTTTACAGCATTGGATCTTGCTTCTATCACCAGTCACATCCACAACTGGGTATTGTTTTAGCTTTGGCTGCATCCTTTCATTCTTTCTGGAGTTATTTCTCCACTGATCTTCAGTAGCATATTGGGCACCTACCAACCTGGGGACTTCATCTTTCAATGTCCTATCTTTTTGCCTTTTCATACTGTCCATGGGGTTCTCAAGGCAAGAATATTGAATTGGTTTGCCATTCCCTTCCTCCAGTGGACCACATTCTGTCAGACATCTCCACCATGACCCGTCCATCTTGGATGGCCCCAAATGGCATGGCTTAGTTTCATTGAGTTAGACAAGGCTGTAGTCCATGTGATCAGATTGGCTAGTTTTCTGTGATTATGGTTTCCATGTGTCTGCCCTCTGACAACACCTACCATCTGACTTGTGTTTCTCCTACCTTGGACGTGGGGCATCTCTTCACAGCTGCTCCAGCAAAGCACAGCCGCAGCTCCTTACCTTGAACGAGGTGTTTCTCCTCACAGCTGCCCCTCCTGACCTTAAACGCAGAGTAGCTCCTCTGGGCCCTCCTGCACACATGTAGCCGCCACTCCTTGGACCTCCTTCAAAAGGTCCCATGCAAGCACTGCTACACTCAGTGCTCCCAACCCTGCAGCAAGCCACTGCTGACCCACCATGCCTCCTTCCGAGACTTCTGGACATTCACAGGCAAATCTGAGTCAATCTCTTGTAAGGGTTGTAGACTAACAAATAATGTACAACTTGAGAAATGTGAGTTAAGTTTTATCTGGGGCAAAATGAGGATTGCAGTCCAAGAGGCAGCATTTCAGATAGCTCTGAGAGACCACTCCAAAGCGGCAGTACGGAAAGTCAATATAAAACGTTTTGGTGAAGGGGGAATTCAATGTCATGAAGCACTCATTTTATAAAAGTTTTCTGTTAGTCATGAGGGTCTGATGTCACCATGAAAAGATTTAGTGCTTCTTTAGATATGAGGAGATGCAAGGATTGAGATCATAAAATCTATTCCTTAAAACATCCAACTATCTAAAGACCTGCCCCCCAGATTACCTGGAGCACAGAGTGCCTCCCTCCACCCTGAACTCCCTCAGAGACTGTTGAAGGTCAACAGCTATAGCAGCATGGGGTTCAATCTCCATAGAAGCAGATGACAAATGCCTTTGCTGTTCAGTCATTGGCAATGCTCTTGGTAAGTGCCAATTTGTAGTTGAAAGGTCACTGATCCTTTCTCCTGGGTCCTGGTCACAACGTTCTGTTTGTGCCTTCCAAGTGTCTGTTTCCCAATCCTGTGTAAGTTCTGGTGGCTCTATGGTGGGTTAATGGCGATCTCCTCGAAGAGGGTTTATGTCATACCCAGGTCTGCTGCACCTAGAACCCCTGACCCTGTGGCAGTCCAGTGCTGATCCGTGCCTCCTCAGGAGACATGCAAACACAGTTCTGTCTCAGTCGCTTTGAGGTCTCTGGTTCCTGGTGCTCACAAGGTTTGTTTGAGCCCTCTGAGAGTCTCTGACAGGTATGGGCAATAAATCTGATAGACAGAGAGCTTGAAGAACTATGGATGGAGGTTTCTGACATTGTACAGGAGACAGGGATAAAGACCATTGTCAAGAGAAAGGAATGCAAAAGGCAAAATGGTTATCCGAGGAGACCTTAAAAATAGCTGTGAAAAGAAGAGAAGTGAAAAGCAAAGGAGAAAATGAAAGATATACTATTTGAATCCAAAGAAGAGCAGGAGAGATAAGAAAGCCTTCTTCAGTGATCAACTCAAAGAAATAGAAGAAAACAATAGAATGGGAAAGACTAGAGATCTTTTCAAGAAAATCAGAGATACTAAGGGAACATTTTATGAAAAGATGGGCACAATAAAGGACAGGAATGGTAGGGATCTAACAGAAGCAGAAGATATTAAGAAGAGGTGGCAAGAATACACAGAATAACTATACAAAAAAGATCTTCACGACCCAGATAATCAGATGGTGTGATCACTCACCTAGAGCCTGACATCCGGTCAAGTGGGCCTTAGGAAGCATCACTACAAACAAAGCTAGTGGAGGTGATGGAGTTCCAGTGGAGCTGTTTCAAATCCTGAAAGATGATGCTGTGAAAGTGTTTCGCTCACTCAATATGCCAGCAAACTTAGAAAACTCAGCAGTGGCCACAGGACTGGAAAATATCACTTATCAGTCTAATCCCAAAGAAAAGCAATGCCAAAGAATGCTCAAATTACTGCACAATTTGCACTCATCTTACATGAGTGAGATGCTCAAAATTCTCCAAGCCAGGCTTCAGCAATACATGAACCGTGAACTTCCAGATGTCCAAGCTGGATTTTCTAGAAAAGGCAGAGAAACCAGAGATCAAATTGCCAACATCCACTGGATCATGTAAAAAGCAAGAGAGTTCCAGAAAAACATCTACCTTTGCTTTATTGACTATGCCAAAGTCTTAGACTGTGCGTATCACAACAAACGGTGGAAAATTCTGAAAGAGATGGGAATACCAGACCACCTGAACTGCCTCCTGAGAATCTGTGTGCAGGTCAAGAAGCAACATTTACAACTAGACATGAAACAGACTGGTTCCAAATCAGGAAAGGAGTATGTCAAGGCTGTATTTTGTTACCCTGTTTATTTAACATATATGCAGAATACATCATGAGAAATGCTGGGCTGGATGAAGTACAAGCTGGAATCAAAATTGCTGGGGAAAATTTCAATAACCTCAGATACGCAGATGACACCACACTAATGGCAGAAAGCAAAGAATTGAAGAGCTTCTTGATGAAGGTGAAAGAGGAGAGTGAAAAAGTTGGCTTCAAGCTCAACATTCAGAAAACTCAGATCATGGCATCTGGTCCCATCACTTTATGGGCAATATTGGGGAAACAGTGGAAACAGAGACCAACTGTATTTGTGGGGCTCCAAAATCACTGCGGATGGTGACTTAAGCCATGAAATTAAAAGATGCTTGCTGCTTGGATGAAAAGTTATGACCAATCTAGACAGTATATTAAAACACAGAGAAATTACTTTCCCAACAAAGGTTCATCTAGTCAAAGCTATGTTTTTTCCAGTAGTCATGTATGGATGTGAGAGTTGGACTATTAAGAAAGCTGATCATTGAAGAACTGATGCTTTTGAACCATGGTGTTGGAGAAGACTCTTGAGAGTCCCTTGGACTGCAAGGAGATCCAACCAGCCCATCCTAAAGGAAATCAGTCCTGAATATTCATTTGAAGGACTGATGCTGCAGCTGAAATTCCAATACTTTGGCCACTTGATGAGAAGAACTGACTCATTTGAAACGACCCTGATGCTGGAAAAGATTGAAGGCAGGAGGAGAAGGAGACGACAGAGGATGAGATGATCGGATGGCATCACCAACTCAATGAACATGAGTTTGAGTAAACTCAGGGAGTTGGTGATGTACAGGGAGACCTGGTATGCCTCAGTCCATGGAGTTGCAAACGGTCGGACATGACTGAGTAACTGAACTGAACTGATATTACGGGAAGCCCACTGAAGCCCCCCTCAATTTTTATACATTTGTACCTCAAAAGTTCAAGGCATTTCAAACAAATGGATCTGTCATTCTCAGATTTCAGAAAAGAAAAGGCTATTTCTTTTTATTCAAGGATTTGAGAAACATTTCATAAAGCTCCTTGGTAGATCACAACGAATGGAGCACTGGTTAGCTTTTCTTCTTCCTCTGTTCAACTCTTGTTTGTCCTNCTCAATTTTTATACATTTGTACCTCAAAAGTTCAAGGCATTTCAAACAAATGGATCTGTCATTCTCAGATTTCAGAAAAGAAAAGGCTATTTCTTTTTATTCAAGGATTTGAGAAACATTTCATAAAGCTCCTTGGTAGATCACAACGAATGGAGCACTGGTTAGCTTTTCTTCTTCCTCTGTTCAACTCTTGTTTGTCCTTCTCTCTTATTTCAAAGGACCAAGGCATAGCACAGTTCAGCAGGAAAGTATGGTCTCTGCTCTGGCAAGAAATTGCTCACATGCTGGATGTTTTAGGACCACTGATGGGTACCAAAAAGAAACGGAAAAATCTGGATGGGTCTTGTAAGTACTGGTCCAATGGATCTGGGTATAAGAGTGACTTATTGGCCTAGAAGCACTTAGAAACTGCCTTTGATAGATGGCTTTCTGCAGTTTGCATGTAACAAACATCTATAGCAGTGTTACTCAAAGGGTCATCTACAAACCAGTAATATGAGTTTCACCTAGGAGTATACTAGAAATAAAATTTTACAATCTCATCCAATGTACTGAATCAGAATATGTATTTATCAAGATCCCACATTTGTATCAAATTTAAGTTTAACACTAGTCTACAGTAACTAAAGTGGAGATGGCTTAAAAGAATACCAAGGAAGGAGCCAGAAGGCTCAAGGAAATGAAAATGCCTCTCTTGAGAGAAAACAGAAAACAGCTCCTTTGTTAAAGTTGCTATTAATTGCAAGGTATTGGTGAGGGTTACTGGAATCTTTAAAATCCTTGGTAGAGTCACTCTTCTTCATGCCAAGGTTAACTGTAGGAGATAAACCTTTCGACTGGACTGCCTGGTTTTGAATGGAAGATGGTGGACTCTGGAATGGCAGAGGCAAGGTAGCAGCACTCCTTGGGCAGGGACAAGGTGGATTAATGACTATAATGGATCACAGGGGCCAAATGGTAACTAGATTGCTATAACCTCCAGCGATTTGTAAAAATGATGAACAAATCCGGTGTGTTTTGAAGAGTGAGAAAGATAGAAAGCTAAATAGGTATTACTTAACTTGAATAACAGGAAAAAAGACATGATCGCTAGTGAGCAGGAAGCAGACGTTAAAGATCATGGTGAAATATAGCAAACCCCGGGGCAATTTCTAAATGTAAGTTCCTCTGCTTCAGAGCCCACTGACCTATGGGAAAGCTGAGCTGCTGGAGGAAAATCTTTGCATTGCATTGTATGAACGTGAAAGATCCAAATTCTTTGAACACTGTTGGATAAGATGTCTAAAGTGCCATTGATACCAAGGGACTGAAAGTGCCACCATGGTTTTCTAGATGGAATGAGGGTTTAAGAACTGTCTCAAGTTCANGGGGCAATTTCTAAATGTAAGTTCCTCTGCTTCAGAGCCCACTGACCTATGGGAAAGCTGAGCTGCTGGAGGAAAATCTTTGCATTGCACTATATGAACGTGAAAGATCCAAATTCTTTGAACACTGTTGGATAAGATGTCTAAAGTGCCATTGATACCAAGGGACTGAAAGTGCCACCATGGTTTTCTAGATGGAATGAGGGTTTAAGAACTGTCTCAAGTTCACTATATAGTCGGATTAATATCTGCATGGAGTAATGCTGTGGGTATTTTCTACTACCTAAGCCTACAATTGCCATAGGTATACCTAAGAGTTTGAAGAAGCATTTCATTGATTCTCTGAATTGTAGAGTAAGGCGGTTTTTGGCAAAAAGGGTCAAGTGGAGGACCCTAAAACTGGTTCTTGCAGCCCCTTTGGAGGATGATAAAACAGAAACAAAACTGTCTCCCAGAGGAATTGTATGATTAACACCACCAGAGAAGTTTTATAAGGTATAGAGCTATAGATTCCCATCAGACTCTCATTCAAACCCCAAAGCTGTGTCTGAAAGGGATGGTGAGGTAAATTCACAGCATTTTTCATTGTGTAACTGGGAAATTTGGGGCAGTTAACACCAACAATGCCACCCTTAACCAAGGGAAGGTTAGACTGCTTTTATCTCACTGAATGGTTCATTAGCATCTCATACCCAAGGTGTCAAATAGAAACCCTCCTGAGAACCAGCCAGAAAGAACTGGATGTAGGGGTGTAGACTGTGCCAGTGGGAGGATCAGGATTTGTCAGAGAATGTTTTTCCTCCATGTCAGTTTGTGCTAGAGGGACCGTTAAGAAGAGATTATTTCCAATGCTCAAAAGTGAGTTCACAATTCAGAGGTCTGAGCGGAGAAGAGAAGCCCAACTATAGTTTAATCAAGTTNTAGGAGTTGGTGATGGACAGGGAAGCCTAGCCTGCTGCAGTCCATGGAGTCGCAAAGAGTCAGACTGAGCGATTGAATTGACTGACTGATTCATTGGAAGGATAGATGCTGAAACTGAATCTAGAGCTCTAATACTTTGGCCACCTGATGCAAAGAGCCCACTCATTGGAAAAGACCCTGATGCTGCGAAAGATTGAAGGCACGAAGAGAAGGGGATAACAGAGGGTGAGATGGCTGGATGGCACCACCAACTCAATGGACAGGTGTTTGAGCAAGCTTCAGGAGATTGTGAAGGACAGGGAAGCCTGGAGTGCTGCAGTCCATGGGGACACAAAGAGTCAGACACAACTGAGTGACTGAACAGTATAGGGATCTTTTTATTCTCTCTTTTTTAAAATTTTTTCTTATATTACTATGTCACAAAATTTTAAGTACATAGGGCAAGACCTAGATATTTGCTGGCCAATCATTTCTATATATTCAAATTTTTGGATTATATACATATATATATGTGTATATATGTATATATACACAGTCTATGGGATTCTGCTGGCAAGAAGACCAGAGGTGGTTGCCATGCCCTCCTACAAGTGATCTTTCTGACCCACAGGATGGAACCCACGTCTCCTGGATTGCAGACAGATTCTTTACTGCTGAGCCACCAGGGAAGCTTCATGTATATCCACAAAAGTCCCTTGACAGAGGAGAGGATTTGAGAAAATGAATATATGAGTAAATCTTTCTCTTTGAAAAGTCTCCCACTTTAATTTACAAAATTATCTCCTTCTGGGTTAAATTACAAATATTAACATCATCAAAATATTTTTTTTAAGTCAAAGTTTCACATGTATAAAAAGTACCACTGGAATTACGCAGTGCAAATAATGAAAAATTATATGTCTTTTTCTAGAGAAGTATTTATTCAACATTCCAACATATGAAAAAACTGTGGGGAAACTTTGTAAGGGATATAAAAGGAAGATCTGCTACATATTTAACAGGTGTCTACTTCAGCAAATCATAGTCTCTGCTTAGTGTGAAATTGTATCGGTGCCCTGAGACTGCTATAATAAAAGACTGCAGAATACGTGACTTATAACCAGAAGGAATGTATTGCTCAGAGTCCTGGATGCTCAAGTCCAAGACCAAGGTATCAGCATTGTCAGGCTGTGGCCAAGTTGCTTTTCCAGCTGTGGACTACCAACTTTTCACTGTCCTCATAGAGTAGAAGGGGCTGTGGAGGCATGTGGGATTCTTCTGTAAAGACACTAATCCTATTCATGAGTTCCACTCTCATGTCTTAAACACCTGCCAAACCCTTACCTCCTAAAACCATTTCATGGAGCTCTAGGGTTTCAACATAAGAACTTTGGGAGGGATACAAATGTTCAGATCACAACATTCCACTTCAGTTATATAAAATTTCGGGCTTCCCAGGTGGCGTTAGTGGTAAAGAACCCACTTGCTAATGCAGGAGACATAAGAGACATGGGTTCAGTCCCTGGGTTGGGAAGATCACCTGGAGAAGGAAATGGCAACCCACTCTATTATTCTTGCTTGGAGAATCCCACAGACAGAAGTTTGGAGAGCTACAGTCCACTGTAGAGTCGGACACAACTCAGCAACTAAATGACAACAACAACACACAAAATCCATATCTTTCTCATGTGTTAGCAGCTCAAAAGTTTATGTCCAAATTCTTATCTGAATATCATCTGAATCAGGTATGGATAGGACTCCAGTTGTGAACTTGTAAAATCTAATGTGCTGTATATTTTTAAAATATAATGCTGGAACAGTCATAGGATAGACATCTCATTCCAAGGGGTGAAATATAAATGGAAAATAAATTATAGGCCTCAAGAGAGTCCAAAACCCTAGGACCCAGAGGGTCAGGCAATCCTGCAATCTGGATACACTGATGTGGGGATCCCCCTTTCAAAATATAATGACTTGGCTCCTAGCTCCCATGACTTTTCTGGGAAGAGCACACTTTGTGGCTTTCAGGTGTTGGGATTCCATGCCTGTGACTCTTTGAGTTGGAATCGCACACTAGTGACTGTACTGATAGGAGGTCTTGGCGGCCCACTCATCCCATTGGTTCCACTGAGCATTATCTCAGTGGAGACTCTCCACAGTCACCACACCTGAGTGCAACACTCCATGGTTCTGAGTAGCTCCATAGTCGAAATCAAGCTGGAGGTATAGAAGAACTACCAAACTAATGACAGGTCCCTGTGTCTGCAAACCATACTCTTTGCCTAGTGGGAAAAGAAGAACAGCCCCTCACATCAAGGCAAATTATTATCTCAAATATAGTTTGAGAAATGAGTTAGGAAAGTGAAAAAAAAATAGTTGTAATTTAAATGTAATATCACTATAACAATGAAATAATTGTTCTAATGGTGTGGATAATTAATATGAAAAACTTACCCAGAAAAATGATCGCTGTGGAAATTCAAAAGAGAGCAAGAACCTTGGTCTCAAAACATTAGAGAAGTTTCTGAGAGTAGGTAGGATTTAAGCTGGATGACAAAGAGTAGGTCAGATTTGAACAGCAGCTAACTGTTTAGAGAGAACAAAGATTAGCCATAATAAAGTATTCCATTAGCAACTTGACTGCCCAAATTAGAATTAATAGAGTTGGCTTGAGGACAGAGAAAGAGATAACAACTTTAGAAATAAATGCTAATTGGAGTTAAATTTTGGTTGCAGCCTACTCATAGCATGAAAAATCTTTTGCATTTTTCCTTGACTTCTGTACATCAATTTTAATATGATTAATTAATTGTCAATGCCTTTTTTATTGAAGACAACTTTGAAGAAAGGTATTAAAGGAAGAAAAAATAAAATCGATAGGAAAGGATAACTTTAAATAATTTTATAGCTATCTAATAATAGTTTTATTATGACCATCTATATAAAATAGTCTAAATAAAATTATAAAATTTAAAAATTACTTTTACATGCAGTCTTAGCTCACAGTTCACTTAAGATATTGGATTACATATACTAGTAATTATCAACTAGAAAATGCAAAATTTTCAAAAATTCTGTTTTCAGTAACAAGAGCATAATGTTACTAGAAATACAAATAACAAAAGTGTAAATTCTTGGCAAAAATTTTTAGACTATTATTAAAGAACAAAAAGAGATGTTAGTAAATGAAGAGATATAACACAATATGAGTTTTAAAATTGTCATTCCTATCCAAATTAGTCTATAGAATCAAAACAAGTGCAATAAAGACAACACATTATTTTTCTTAGAACTTGACAAGATAGTCTTCAAATTCATATGAAAAAGTAAGGTGCCAGCAACAGTCAAGATAACACTGAGGAAGAATAAGCAACTATATGGTGTTTGTAGGTATCAAGACTTAAACTAATAAACACTGCAATTAAGACAAATCATACAAATGTCTACAACACTTAAGATATCAATGGAGTAATGGGGTCCTGACATTTAAGATATCAGTGGAGTAATGTGGCCCAGATTAGAGTCAGAAACAGATTCATACAGATGTATGCCTTGATATCTGAAAGAGGTACTCCTGAAAATACCTGTAGAATTAATGAATTATTTAGTATGTGAGTGTCCCCCTTTCATAACAACAAGAACAAAAAACCCCCACTAGGTTCTATAGTAAGACTTTTCCAGGTGGAGATTCCAATACAAAGTAGTTATTTTCTTTTCTCCTCTAGAAAAGCAATCAATGACAAGGAGAAAAAGAAAAGAAACATACACATGCATTGTATTTTTGAGAGAATTAGAAAATACAAAAATATAGAAAGAATACGTACTGCTGTGCAGAAAGAGGCCATTAGGCTGGCTCATAGGGGAGCGTGAGTGGAGAACACACTACAGAATTCAGGAAGCGTTAGCAAAGTATCCTCTCTTCTCTAAAAAAAATGTAATTTGTCATTATATTTTATTTTGTTTTAATTTTCATTAGATTATAATTAATTTACCATGCTATGTTAGTTTCAAGTGTACAGCAAAGTGCATCAGATCCTATATATATATATATATAGGAAAACCTATATATATATATAGGAAAACCACTTTTTTTTACATTCTTTTCTCATATAGGCTATTACAATATTATTTTCTCATATAAGCTACCACAGAGCATTGAGTAGAATTCCTTGTGCTATATGTAGGTTCTTATTAATTTTATATTTTATGCATAAGAGTTAGTCACTCAATCTTGTCCAATTCTTTGTGAACACATGCGCTGTAACCCACTAGGCTCCTCTGTCTATGGAATTTTTCAGGCAAGAATACTGCAATGGGTTGCCATTTCCTTCTCCAGGGGATCTTTCTGACCCAGGAATCAAACCTGGATTTCTCCCATTGCAGGCAGACTCTTTACCATCTGAGCCACCAGGGAGACATTCTCCCACCTTATCCCCTCCACTACCACCTGGAAACATCTGTAACTCTAGTTCCAGTATCTTTCTCTACAAGTCCAAAAGAGTGAGTGTAGCCTGATGGGTGAAAGCAAAATTCCTGTCTTTGACCTTCTTTACAACGAATGCATGATGCAGGGGCTGGCATTAGGACTTTCCCAGGGCAACTGTGGTTTCAAGAAAGATGTTTCACAGCAGGTTTTACTGACTTGCCCCAAGAGATCATACTCTATATCAGCATTTCTTACCCAGGTCTCACAACCCACTGATGTACCAGGTAATGGTGCAATAAATCATATGCCATTTGGTATTAGAACGTTGAAAATTCTAAATTATGTATCTTTTCTTAAATAAGGATGACCCGAGATTATCTCAGCCCATATTTCTCTCTACTGGATATTGACATGGCTTTGGCCAGTGTATTTTCTATAAGTTTTGTCGATCATGTGAGTTAGAACAAAGCAAATGGATTGGGGACCAGCATGCAGGGTCCTTTTATGTTAAACCTATTCATGTCAGATGCCTTGCTAATTAGAGTTCTGCATTTTTACAAGGTTCTACACCAAAATATATCAGTGAACCCTCATCCTTTTTGCTGTAAGACCCTACACTGGAGAAGGGAACTTCTGGGAACCCTGGAAAGTTTTCCTTGTGCCCAGATGGCTGCTGGCCAGAGGGTCAACAAAGAAGCTGGGCATGTGTGTTCCTAGTATATTTCAGGAAAACTGAAAGGAACTAAAAATTAAAAATTACTGAGGAAAAGTATTTTTCCCTCATCTTTTTTTCATTTTCATCTTCATGGCCTCATGGCATTTTCCCTTGGGAGAAGGGAAGGAACAGAAGAAAATCTACTAGCAAAGACTATTTATATAAAATATTTCCCTGTCAACACCTTAATTCCAGCAGAGACTGTTCCCGTACCTCAACTAGCACCACAGTCTGTAAGACAAACCTAATAGCAGGGTATGCAGGGCTACACACCTGAAAGAGAACCTTTGTCTTTTCTCAAAAAGAAAAAAATCAGGACTTCAGGAATGTTTTCATTACATCTCACAGAGTGCCTTTGATTAGATTGGTTTATTGCTCACTATTTTTTTTTCCCTCCATTGCTCCATAAACGATAGGGGAGAAGGCTGAGTGGTGAAGGCTGGTGGAAGCATTAATCTCTTATATCCATTCTAAGTGGTTGCTTTATCTGACAAAATATTTCCTTATGGCGAGGAGGTTGCATATTTCCAGATCTCCTTTGTGTCTTTAATCAGAAAGGCACTAATGGATCACAGAACGTTTCCTGTCTATTATATTTCAGTTTTGTTTGCTTGTGTCTTTTTTTTTTTTTTTTTTTTTTTTTTTTTTTTTTTTTTTTTTTTTT
>SJYA01001462.1:566125-605519 GCA_006410615.1 Neotragus moschatus
TTTTTTTTTTCCCTAGACTTTTGCATTTATGCGTTTTTCCCAAGGGACTTGCCAGGTAGCGCTAGTGGTAAAGAACCTGCTTCCAGTACAGAAGACATTACAGACATGAATTTGATCCCTGAATAGGGAAGCTTTCCTGGAGGAGGACACAAAAACCCGCTCCGGTATTCTTGCAAGGAGAATACCCATGGATAACGGAAACTGGCTGGCCACAGTCCATAGAGTTGGACACAACTGAAGCCACATAGCATGTACAGACTAATAGATAATATAGAT
Organism: Neotragus moschatus; assembly: GCA_006410615.1. Lineage (NCBI taxonomy): Eukaryota > Metazoa > Chordata > Mammalia > Artiodactyla > Bovidae > Neotragus > Neotragus moschatus. Next base: position 566,402 of record SJYA01001462.1, read on the forward strand.
CCAATACAATATGATAGGTCATAAACTGTAATATATGAGAAGCTATTTTTACTACTTAAGTTCTTAATAGCTTGGCAATGAGGGGAATAAATATCCAGGTAAAGTCAAAATAAGGGTGGTATCAGTTCAGTTCAATCGCTGTCATGTCCGACTCTTTGCGACTCCATGAATCGCAGCACCCCAGGCCTCCTTGTCCATCATCAGCTCCCGGAGTTCACTCAGACTCATGCCCATCGAGTCAGTGATGCCATCCAGCCATGTCATCCTCGGTCGTCCCCTTCTCCTCCTGCCCCTAATCCCTCCCAGCATCAGAGTCTTTTCCAATGAGTCAACTCTTCGCATGAGGTGGCCAAAGTACTGGAGCTTCAGCTTTAGCATCATTCCTTCCAAAGAACACCCAGAACTGATCTCTTTAAGAATGGACAGGTTGGATCTCCTTGCAGTCCAAGGGAATCTCAAGAGTCTTCTCCAACACCACACTTCAAAAGCATCAAGTCTTCCAGTACTTTGGCCACTTCATGTGAAGAGTTGACTCACTGGAAAAGACTCTGATGCTGGGAGGGATTGGGGGCAGGAGGAGAAGAGGACGACAGAGGATGAGATGGCTGGATGGCATCACTGACTCAACGGATGTGAGTCTGAGTGAACTCTGGGAGTTGGTGATGGACAGGGAGGCCTGGCATGCTGCGATTCATGGGGCTGCAAAGAATCGGACACGACTGAGCGACTGAACTGAACTGAACTGAAAAGGCAAAAGTAATGTGGTGGCAATTAGGTGAAAAGAGTTGGCCCCAGGTACACATGGCTTCTGGTTTGCTTCGTCTAACCATTACTCAACTAGAAAGTGTTAACAAGTGTAACAAGAAAGTGTTAGTCGCTCAGCCATGTCTGGCTCTTTGCTACCTCATGAACTATAGTTCATCAGGCTTCTCTGTCCATGAATTCTCCAGGCAAGAATACTGGAGTGTGTTGCTGTGCATTTTCAAGGGGGTCTTCCTGGCCCAGGGACTGAACCTGGGTCTCCTGCATCACAAACGGATTCTTTATAGTCTGAGCCAATGGGGAAGCCTGATATAAAATATATGAAACATGAAAAGCAAATGTAATCTTCTGGTAATTCGGTGAAAACAGTTGGCTCCTTGTTCATGTGCTTCTGGTTTGCTTCCCCAAGCCAAAATCATCTGCAATTTGAGAGCCATTTTCCCTAATACAATGAATCACTGTTGTAGTTACATACCAATAGCCACATGTTATAGTTTACTTACATATTACTAAGCGTATAGGGGCTTTCCAGGTGGCACAGTGGTGAAGAATTCATCTGCAATAGGGAGACACAGGAGCCATAGTTTCTATCTCTGGGTCAGGAAGATGTTTGTGGAGGAGGAAATGGCAACCCACTCCAGTATTCCTGCCTGGAGAGTCCCATGGACAGAGGAGCCTGGTGTGCCACAGTCCATGGGATCACAAAGAGCTGGACAGGACTGAACACCCACAAGCACATATAGTGAATACACTTTTGCATTTACTCATCTGATCATGTGAATTCTACTCCCTTGACTCTGAAAAAAAAAAGGAGGGTAAGAATTTTGAACTTGGATTCACTGTCTCTGCAGGCGAATTTTGCCTCTGTCATTCTCTGGCTAGCTGAGGCTGTGAGAATCCTTTACCTTCTTGAGATTGCCTGTATATAAAAAGCGGAGACTGACCCCTTCCTAAATTATTTGTGTTATTTGCAAGTGAAGATCCTAGTACATGTTAAGGGCAGAGTTGTTAATCAATAAATGGAAGGTATTTTTTATTATTCTTTCAGTAAGTTAAATATTAAAATATATCAATGTTTCACTTCAGTATGGTGTTTATGTTACCTCTCCTATGTATTACACATTTCACAATGTTACTGCATAAAGCTCCTACTCATCAGTTAAGCATTTTACTGCATTTTTCTACACAACCCATCATTTGTCCAGCACATGTATCAGAAGTCTTATTGCATTTACAGAAGTACTTATCAAATTATTAGCTCAGCTGCAATTGAGTGTACTGACTTTGTAAGAGAATATGCAAGATGCTTACGTTATTGAAAGATGTTTACATTATTGGTATTTATCATTATAATTCTCATATTTACTAAAATAAGCTGGTTACTTTTAAAAGATATTCAAATCTTTCAAACTGCATTCCTTGTAGTACAGGTTTTCTAAATGTCTTAGATGAGAAAAGTATATAAACCCAAAATGTAAAATAATCTTCACAATTATTTTGAGATAGGAATTATTGCATGAAATAATCTCATAAAGTTGGCCATACTTTATTTACTCTGAAACGTGGACTACAAGTTAATTATGTTAGATAAATATAACAGCTCATTTGCTTTAAATATGTGACTAATGAGGCAAACTCACAGGTTTAATTGCATGAAAGGTCAATCAGCTTTGCTTTGCTCCATGGAAACAGATTGCACTTCAAACACTAACGATGCTCATCACAAATGAAAGAAAATAATCATAAGAAATTGCACGATGTTGAACATTTAAGTCAAAGTTCATCATCAAAACTAGGTAAAGTCTTCTGAATTGCAAGTCAATGATACCATCAAAATAATACTCAAAACTTACATTAAAAAATAAATAGAAATAACTAACAGTTTTATTTTTTAACTTAAGGTGCTCATAAAAGATTAAACTTCTAGTGTGATTTCAGAAATAGGTATAGAGCTTCTTCATACACATGTTCTGAAGTGAAATCGACTCTGCCTGACGCTCAGAGTCCACTCTGAGCTGATACTCTACACTGGAAAGTTTTCTTCCCATTCTTCCTGTTATGCCTGCTTCATGACCATCCCTGAACATGTCATATTGTCTGTGGCCTTATTCTTTCTTTGACCCTCTTGTTTTGTCACTCTCCTTCTCCATAACAACTCATAGCTTTTGCTTTTTAATACAGTCAATAAACATTATCTGAAAAAATATATATATATACATACACAATGGCACTACACTTTAAAAAATGATGGTAGCTTGTCCTATTTATCTAGTGATAAATAAATGTACCTTGCTCCTCAGAATAACGCAATATATAAAGTATCATGATTAGATAGAATCAATTTTAAAAATGAAGAAATTAAAATGCAATAATGCTAATAAATTCTGTCACACTGATAGTTAATAAAGGGCCTATAAGATCACCATTATTCTATTTCCACGCCTTCTTGAAGTAGCACATTCAGCTACTAAACGGTCTTGACAACAACTGGGACTTCTTAGGTCTCTTTACCAGAATTCTGTGTCTTGTCTGCCAAGTTTTCTATTTGTGTGATTTCCCTTGGAAATAGATGTAAAGAGGATCCTCTTGAGCATCTACTATTGGATTCTTATATAAGGTACAACCAAGAAAAAGACCCAGACCTNACCAGAATTCTGTGTCTTGTCTGCCAAGTTTTCTATTTGTGTGATTTCCCTTGGAAATAGATGTAAAGAGGATCCTCTTGAGCATCTACTATTGGATTCTTATATAAGGTACAACCAAGAAAAAGACCCAGACCTATCACTAGTTGGTTTCCTTTACTTTCAATAATTCTTAGGTATGCCAAATGATTGTCCTTTCACCCACAGACCAACTTTTCTCATACAGAACACTCCTTCCAAGTTGGTAACGTTTTATCCTGTTCTAGCTATTTTACTGAATTCTGTTAAAGACAGCACATGATAGTCAAACATTTTTGTCACTAATCTTTTTATATGAACTTACTGTAATATATTTCAGTACAGCTTTCTTATGTTTCTAAGTAACATAAGTTAGACAAATCAGAAAGATTGTTATTCAAGTAAAATTTTTTTTTTTTTTTTTTAGGACAGATAGCCTACTCTGATATTAGCAAGAAATATACTTTTTGGATAGAGGATGTATGTGCATGTGTGTGTGTGCCTGTGTGAGAGAGAGAGGAAGAAAGAGTGATCTAATTGCAATATTGTAAAACAAATAAGCACTAATTATTCTTGAAAAATAAAAATTTAGAGAAAAATGAGAAGTTTTTCTGAGTACCATATTAAATTAACAGTTTAATAAATTACTTCTATTAGTAATCATGGCACAGTTTTTCCAGAGGAAAAAAAAGCTGTTAAATTTCCATGGGGAAGTGGAAAGCACAAATATTACCTTTCCTACCAGAAATTTGGGGATATACTGAAGAAAAAGAAAAGCAAGTAGGTTTGTTTAAAGTCAACTCTATTGTGTTAAATTATATTCATTAAAATTATGTATCAAATGATAAATACAAACTTTAATAATCATTTTTTATTTAACTGTAAGTCATTTGAAAAGTCATCATCACGTTTTAATCAATTTACAGTATGAACAGAATAAGGCAGGGTTTCCCAAATTTACAAATAATTGCTCTCCAAGAAAAATTAAAATGCATTTTGCTACTCTTTCACCTATTAATGAACAGCACAAAATAGACATGTGAGAACTCAATACTTCTAAATTGCAGTCTGCTTCAAAAAAAATACTAATTACACACATTATTATTGGTCCTCATATATTTTTTTACTGTATTAACATAAAATTTTAGGCATTAATTAAAACTTGCTGAAATTTCAAAGTACATAATTTTCTCACTTGTCAATGCAGGGCTCATTTCAAGTATATAGTTTAAAAATTAATTTTGTTGTTGACATTTTAGTTCAGTGACCTACTACCTGAAATCTTGCATTCTACAAATGCTTTCTAAGGAAATATGATTAGTTAACCAGAATATAAAACCATTCACAAACATGTAGGAATTATATGATGTAACTGACTTTGCACTATGTTTTTCCTGTTTCCTCATTATTTTCATGTAAGAAACAGAAAAGAAATAATAGCATATTTTATTTACTTGGCTAAATTTTTATTCATAAAAGAACCTTTAAAAATTAAAATCAAATAGATCTTTAAACTGTGCAACTGTATTCTAAAAATAAAATTCTTCAAACAGCTTTAGCAATGAAATAATAATTGGACTAGAACAACAGAATACAGAAGAGAAATAAGAAATTCACCAAGTAAAAGTATACATACTGTACAAAAGTTTGTCAAAATATTTACTTCAAAAGGTCCTTCTCCATTAGATAAATTCTGTCCTTGTGGAACAGAGGTTCAACCTAATTCAACAAATACTGACTACCTATTATTTACCAAGCAGAGGATCAACTTTATAGAGGATATAAAGAGCAAACAATCCTTACCATTTCCTCTTCCAGGATATCTTCCCAACCCAGGGATCAAACCCACATCTCCTGTGTCTCCTGCATTGCAGACAGATTGGTTACCCGCTGAGCCATGGGGAAAGGCCCTGTAATTATGGAATTGAAAATAAATATAGATACAGCATTTGGTCATATACAATAACTAGACAAGTATATAATTAAGTCCTTATGAAAAAACTCATGTTCACACAAATAAGGCTAATGTATTGTCTTATGAGAATACCATAAATCAGAGTTGGTTGGCTGGTTAAGAAGTTGTATGGAAAAGTTGGAAAGAAATTGAGTTTTAAAACAGTGTAAAAAAAATGTTATATTCAAATTAGAAATGCTGTACTAAAATATACTAGAATATACTAATATTTTTGCAAAAATGAAAAAGTATTCACCTTTTCATGAACACTGGCAAGTACCTTGGATTAGAAATAGCTGCAGACCCAGCTATTGGGAAGTTAAGGTTGATGAACTTGAGTTTCTAAAGCATCTTGGGAAGTACAAAAGTGGCAGGGAAAGCTAGATACAACTCCATCTCAAGATCATGGTAGTGAAGAGCATCTTTATTTAAAATCTGCCAAGAGGGATAGATCTTTGCATATCTGTGTTTAAGAAGCATCTCACACATTTATGCAAAACATACATCTTACTCTCTTGCTCTGACCAAAATCCATTTTTTACTGAAGACTTTAACATTTTATTAACTGGGCCAACAACTCATCCAGTTGATGAAGACCCATCTTTGTTAATATCTCCTATTTTTCTCCTCTTTGAAGTACAATCCACAAGAAGTTCTATTGCTTATCATTCTAAAATATTTTTGAAATATTCCTCCTTTTACAGCTATTCTATGCAGCTGGCCTAATCTAAATCATAATCTTTTGCCTTTTCTGCTGCAGTAGTTATTAAATGGTCTATCCAAATTCAAAAATGTAATCTCACAGAATCCAGAGTTAGGTTTTTAAATCCTAAACCATTGCACTCTATTCTCATTCTAAAAAAAAAATCTTCAAATAACTTCTCTTGTTAAAATAAAATCCAATTCCTTACCATGGCCAACAGGATCCATTTCAACTCTTCACAATGATTTTATGACCTCATCTCTATCCCCCATCTTCTGGTTTGCTAATGCCCTCCAATACCTACATATGTAAATTATTTTTTCTTTTATTGTTCCAAGTCCTTTCCAATTTATAGACCTCACACATTTTTTTCCCTATGTCCAGTTCTGTTACCCCAACTCTTCAAAATGTTAGTTCAATTATATGTCACCTTGTTATGCTAGGTGGGCTCACCTAGAAAATATAATTCTCAAATGGGGAAATTATATGGATGCGAAGAAAATCGGGCTTGATTTGTGGGCCAAAATCTGTGTTTTAGGTATTTGTAAAATTGTTTCTGTAATTAAACTTTGAGTAGTCAATTATATAAATAGAAATAAATCTCGGTGACAAGGAATTTAAAAATTAGAGAGATATTAGATTCAATTAGGTGATGATCTGGGCTTCCCTGATATCTCAGTCGATAAAGAATCCACCTGCAGTGCAGGAGACCCAGGTTCGATTCCTGGGTTGGGAAGATCTGCTGGAGAAGGGATACACTATCCACTCCAGTATTCTTGGGCATTGCTTGTGGCTCAGCTGGTAAAAGAATCCACCTGCAATGCGAGAGACCTGGGTTCGATCCCTGAGTTGGGAAGATCCCTGGAGAAAGGAAAGGCTCCCCACTCCAGTATTTTGGCCTGGAGAAATCCATGGACAGTCCATGGGGTCACAAAGAGTTGACAATACTGAGACTTTCACTTTCAAGTGATGGTCTGTATCATAAGATTCTCTCTCAGGAAAACAAAGAACCATGTGAAGCACGCAATATAAATATTCAACAGAGAAAAATATAAATTCCCAGTATATGTACACATACATATTTGACCTCACTGGAGTGGTGAAAAACTCTAGTCTGANCTTTCACTTTCAAGTGATGGTCTGTATCATAAGATTCTCTCTCAGGAAAACAAAGAACCATGTGAAGCACGCAATATAAATATTCAACAGAGAAAAATATAAATTCCCAGTATATGTACACATACATATTTGACCTCACTGGAGTGGTGAAAAACTCTAGTCTGATTTTTATGTTTCCATAAAGTGGCAGAGAGTTCAGTAGTACTTATTTGTTTGACATCCTAAACATTGTGAAATTACCTAATCAGATTTTCTGAGAAAGTAATCAGTGTCTTCCCACATTATTTCCTGTTCTCAAGGGTAAGTATTTATTTTTTATCATGCTTTATGAAATTAGATTTACCTTAAGATGAGACCAAACAGTTTGGTCTATATGTGGTTTCTAAACGTGCTTGATAACTTTTGTTTATTTGACATCTACCATAGGAAAACTGCTAAATGCCCTTGTAATTTAAATCTTGACAACAAGTGCAGAATTCCTTTGAATATCATTCACTGCATAGAATGGATAGATACAACAGCAATTTGCATGATTATGTAAAACATAGCATAGTTGATTTGCAAAACAGCTCTGTTGAAGATGTGTATANGTGTCTTCCCACATTATTTCCTGTTCTCAAGGGTAAGTATTTATTTTTTATCATGCTTTATGAAATTAGATTTACCTTAAGATGAGACCAAACAGTTTGGTCTATATGTGGTTTCTAAACGTGCCTGATAACTTTTGTTTATTTGACATCTACCATAGGAAAACTGCTAAATGCCCTTGTAATTTAAATCTTGACAACAAGTGCAGAATTCCTTTGAATATCATTCACTGCATAGAATGGATAGATACAACAGCAATTTGCATGATTATGTAAAACATAGCATAGTTGATTTGCAAAACAGCTCTGTTGATGAACCTTATCTAGTTCAGGTTAGACAATATTAACATAATTTTCCTCAGTGATCTCATTACAATAGATTGAATTTACAAACCATCCAGTGATGCCTATTAAGAAATCAGAAGGTTTGACTTTTCAAGCTTGATCATATTCAAGCATTGGAATCTGTCTACATTTTAACTGGGAAAACAATGCAATTTCATGAGCTCAGAATAGAATTAGAAGTAAACATTGGTTCTTTAAACGGAAGGCAGCATTTTCTCATTTATGAAAACCAAACGAAAGAAAAGAGAACAATATGTTGCCTATAAGTTAACTTTCTGAAAGTGGATTACAAAAAGTTAAAATATTTTCTACCAATCTGTTTTATTTTATGTATCTCCCTGTGTATTTTATATCATGTTAGAAAATCACAGTTTTTGTAAAATGTAGATTCTATAACGGGGCTTCCCAGGTGGTTCAGTGGGTAAAGAATCAGCCTGCAATGCAGGAGACACAGGAGACGCAGTTTCAGTCCCTGGGTAGGGAAGATCCCCTGGAGGAGGGCTGGGCAACCCACACCGATATTCTAGCCTGAAGAGTCCCATGGAGAGAGGAGCCTGGAGGACTACAGTTCACAGGGTGNTCAGTGGGTAAAGAATCAGCCTGCAATGCAGGAGACACAAGAGATGCAGTTTCAGTCCCTGGGTAGGGAAGATCCCCTGGAGGAGGGCTGGGCAACCCACACCGTTATTCTAGCCTGAAGAGTCCCATGGAGAGAGGAGACTGGAGGACTACAGTTCACAGGGTGGCAAAGAAATAGATACACTGGAGCGACCGAGCACAGATTGTTTAGTAAACATATTTTGCTTAAAATCATGGCCTGCCTTATTAGCTTAATATTCCTGTGGGCATTAGATTTCTCAACTATTATATGTGGAAAATAATAACATAAATGGTATTGAATTTGCATTAATTAATACATCATGCTCACGCTCAGTCATGCCCGACTTTTTGAGACCCCATGGACTTTAGCCCACCAGGCTCCTCTTGCATGGAGGAGCCTAGAATTTTCCTCCTCTTGCACGAAATTTTCCAGGCAAGAGTACTGAAGTGGGTTTCCATTTCCTACTCCAATTTTTAGAGCAGAGTAACAAAATAGCTTCTCTCAAAAGGAGAAGAATAAAGAGTAAGTGAAAGCACAGTCCTTAGTTATTTGATGTCTCTCTTTTATAATCCTCAGAACTATCATATTGGATTTTTTCAGCAACAGGAACACTTTTAACTTACTAAAAGTGTATTAATATAAGACAATGCCTATTTGTAAAAAAAAAAAAAAATAGATACTAGTTAAAATGGAAAGTAAACCACAGAGCTAGATCTTTTGTGTGTTTTATAGCAGAGACATAGAAAATGATAATTTTTTCTAAAATTGCAATATTTTGCATATGCAAAGTTGAATGTCAAAATTGGATAACATCATCTGCAGCTGTGGTGTCAGAAATCTGATAGCAAGTTTGCTGCTCCATTCTGCTCACAGCGTTACATGACTTGATGGAACATTCCAGCCATGGAAATGACTTGCTCCTGGAGGGCAAAACAGGCCCATATTCATATCCACCCTTTGCTGAAGGTCATCATTGATTGAAACTTCTGATGCTGGAATCTGGAAGAATTTTTCAGAATCCATGAAGTAAGCTTCCAATACATCCGTTCCATCATCCAGAGCAAANGCCATGGAAATGACTTGCTCCTGGAGGGCAAAACAGGCCCATATTCATATCCACCCTTTGCTGAAGGTCATCATTGATTGAAACTTCTGATGCTGGAATCTGGAAGAATTTTTCAGAATCCATGAAGTAAGCTTCCAATACATCCGTTCCATCATCCAGAGCAAATGTCATCACAAACGCATATTGGAGCATACAATATCCAGGACTTTTGCCACAGAAGGACTCCGTGATGTTTTATCAACTGGGGAATTTATGACAATTTGAGACCTAAACACTCAACAAACTTTACTGCTATTGTTTATTACACTAATCCTAGCCAATATAGGCTTCCCTGATATCTCAGTTGGTAAAGAACTCACCTGCAATGCAGGAGGCCGTGGTTCAGTTCCTGGGCCAGGAAGATCCACTGGAGAAGGGATACGCTACCACCTCCAGTGTTTTGGGGCTTCCCTTGTGGCTCAGCTGGTAAACAGTCTGTCTGCAATGTGAGAGACCTGGGTTTGATCCCTAGGTTGGGAAGGTCCCCTGTAGAAGAGAAAGGATACCCACTCCAGTATTCTGGCCTACCGAATTCCATGAACTGCATAGTCCATGGAGTTGCAAAGAGTAAGACATGACTGAACCACTTTCATTTCACTAGCCAATATAATCTCATGCTGACATTAAGATTTTGGTAGAACTTGATTTTGGTAGAACTTTAGATACATACGGAGAAGGCGATGGCACCCACTCCAGCACTCTTGCCTGGAGAGTCCCATGGACGGAGGAGCCTGGTGGGCTGCAGTCCATGGGATTGCGAAGAGTCGGACACGACTGAGCGACTTCAGTTTCACTTCACTTTAGATACATAAACAAGGAATAAGGAGTTTACCTAACTTGACCACAGTCATTTGTTTAGTATTTTGTAACATTGCAAACATAAGAATTTCAACAGTAGAATGTCATCTGCCAAACTAATGTGATAATGAATAAAGCTAACATTTATTAATGTAGTGTAATGGTTCTCAATAGACCAAAATTATAAATATGAGTTAAAAGGTTAATAGGAAATATAACATTTAAGTTATACCTCAATGGATACATTCCACATGTGTGTGTTAATACACAGAATTTGTTTTTCTCTTTCTGACTTGCTTCACTCTGCATGACAGCCTCCATATCCATTCATGTCTCTGTAATTGTTCAATACTGTGCCTTTTATGGCTGAGCAATACTCCATTGCATATATGTGTCACATCTTCCTTATCTATCCTTCTGTTGATGGACATTTCGGTTGTTTCCATATATGTAGAAAAATGGTACAGAGGGACCTATTTGCAAAGCAGAAATAGAGATATAGATGCAGAGAACGAATGTATGGACACTAAGGGGGGATGAGCTGAGAGACTGGGACTGACGTATATATACTACAGTGTATAAAATAGATAAACAGTGAGAACCAACAGCAGGTCTTTAGACCCCGAATAGACTCTCTTCTTATTTGCCATCTTGCGCTTTTTTTTGTTTTTTCGGTTGACACTGATCTTAGAAGGGCAGTGTATTTTGCACCCTCTTTTGGGATGCCTCTTGAGGCCATAGAGTTGTTCACTACTGTTTGTCCAGGAATACTTACTAAAACTTGACAAGGTATTAGAAATATATTTTTACAGTATCTCTCTGGTAAAGATTTGGCCAAATTGGAAGCTAATATTCAGGGCCTAATGGGAGCATTTTTAGGCCTTTTCCACACAATCAAAATGAAACTATGTACCCAAAGGGAAAGTAAAATATTCTGAAGTTTTTGTGAAGGAATTTAATGAAACATTCCAAAGATACACAGTTCTACAGCTAGATGTGGGAATGTTTGATTTCCATCTTAGCTGAAGATCTGCTCCCTCATATACATAGAAGCAAATTGATGAAGTTGTAGTTGGAAGCTGTGTCAGCCTCCCTATCATTTAGATTGTATCCTGAGGAATTATAAACAATTATACATGTCTTCCCAGGGGGCTAGTGGTAAAGAATCTGTCTGTCAATGTAGGAAAAGCAAGAGATACAGGCTTAATTTCTGGGTTGGGAAGATCTCCTGGAGTAGGAAATGGCAACCTCCTCCAATATTCTTGCTTCAAAAACTTCATAGACAGAAGATCCTGATGGGCTAGAGTCCCTGGGATGTCAAAGAGTCAGACACGACTGAGCGATTGAGCACACATACTTGTCTTNTCTTCCCAGGGGGCTAGTGGTAAAGAATCTGTCTGTCAATGTAGGAAAAGCAAGAGATACAGGCTTAATTTCTGGGTTGGGAAGATCTCCTGGAGTAGGAAATGGCAACCTACTCCAATATTCTTGCTTCAAAAACTTCATAGACAGAAGATCCTGATGGGCTAGAGTCCCTGGGATGTCAAAGAGTCAGACACGACTGAGCGATTGTGCACACATACTTGTCTTGCAAGTCAAGTCTTTACAGGCATAGAGAGATGGCTCTAAAGTCCATCTGTTGTTTTACAAATACCCAAATCTCTCTTATTTATCTTAGAAAACATATAAATGTTATAAAACACCTGGACTTACCAGAAAAACATCCTTCTTGATGGAAGTTGCTTCCTTTTTTCTGCCTCTTTTCTGATAGAAGTACTTATCTGGGAACTAAGTAATCTTTTCAGAAGGTGGGATGGGGGGAAGGGCCTGTTTTGAAATCTAGGCCTAGGAAAAACCTCAAAATTCTCTTTCACAAATATTAGTAAAAAGCTTTAGCTGTCTGAGGAGATAACTTTCATTTATTCCATCTGAAGGAACACAATTTAGATCCAACTCTTCTTTTATAAAATAGTGATTTTTGCATTATTGCGCCTGTCTCATGGCTAAAATTTTAAAATAAAAGCTTTAAGATCTCTGTGTCTGTCTGTGTGCTTATAGTATGTATACGTATTTACTTTATACATGTGAAATTTTCTGGATCTCATTTCCAAAATTATTTTGTAAAGAGCTCTATTTAATTGATTTCAAGTCAAACAAGCATAATATAAACTGAGTATACTTTCAGAAATACAGACTCTAACCCAACTGTTTTTCAAGATTACATGAACTAGGATAATATTTGGTAAATAAAAGCTGGTTTCAACCTGATTACTTTGTTATATACAGAAATTGTCAGTAATAAAGATACCATAGGATGATGGTTAGCTGTATAATGTTATGAAATTTTCATGATTAACCTAAATACAATTGTCAAAAACAAGTAAATTAAATAGGCATAAAATAAAAAATTTATAAACAGTGTTAGTCACTCAGTTGCGTCCGACTCTTTGCACCCCTATGGACTGTAGTCTGCCAGGCTTCTTTGACCATGGAATTCTCCAGACGATAATTCTGGGGTGAGCTGCCATTCTCTCATTGCAGGCAGATTCTTTACCATCTGAGCCACTGAGAAGGTCTTACAAATAATACTTTCATCAATAATTACGCTTTAGGGTATGAGTGAAGTTGTGAGTGAAGTCATTCAATCGTGTGTGACTCTGGGCGACCTCATGGACTGTAGACTACCAGGCTCCTCCATCCATAGGATTTTCTAGGCAAGAATATTGGAGTGGGTGCCATGTCCTTCTCCAGGGGATCTTCCCGACCCAGGGATTGAACCCATGTCTCCCACATTGTAGGCAGATGCTTTACCCTCTGAGCCACCAGGCAAGTTTTTTCAGGTTTTTTACTTAGAAATAGTTTCCAAAGAAATTTGTGATCTCTCAGCATTTATCTACACTGAGATAGATTAAATAATGTATATACGTCAAATATCCAGATCATTTCCAATAGATAAAATACTGACAAAGTGATTACCAAACATAGAATTATCCACCCTTACTTTCCTTTTACAGAGGAATGAAAGATATTTGGGTCTTTTAGTAAAAATGTTTTATACAACATTGGAATTTCTATTGTGAAGAAGAATATACTTCTAGAAATTATAAAATGAATTTATAAATTTGCAAGTTCACAGAATACTGTCCACAATTGCTCAGTTCTTAGGTTTTATTAGGAATTAAGGATTTATGGAATAAAATTATAATCAATACATGGAATTAAAACCCCTTGGACATGGGATATCCCTAGCAGTCCCATGGTGAAGACTGCCATGCAGTGTAGGGGGTACAGGCTCAATCCTTGGTCATGGAGATTAGATCACAAATGTCTTGCAGCCAAAAAAACCAAAACATTAAAAAAAAAAAAAAGGCAAGATTGTAACAGATTAAAGAAAGATTTTTAAAATGATCTACATCAAAATAAAATGAAACTACATAGGCATGCTGCTGCTGCTGCTGCTGCTGCTGCTAAGTCGCTTCAGTCGTGTCCGACTCTGTGCGATCCCACAGATGGCAGACCACAAGGCTCCCCCGTCCCTGGGATTCTCCAGGTAAGAACACTGGAGTGGGTTGCCATTTCCTTCTCCAATGCATGAAAGTGAAAAGTGAAAGTGAAGTTGCTCAGTCGTGTCCGACTCTGCAACCCCATGGACTGCAGCCCACCAGGCTCCTCTGTCCATGGGATTTTCCAGACAAGAGCCCTAGAGTGGGCTGCCATCGCCTTCTCCTACATAGGCATAGAAAGAGTGAAAGGGAAAAAATGTGTATGAAAAGCAGTAAGAAAAGTAAAATGATTCATTGCTCCAGAGTGAGAAAAAGAAAAACAGAGAAGCATTTCACTGTGTATAGCTCCTCAGGTCTCCTTTCTATCTGTTAGATTGGATTCTGCCCAATTCAAAATGGTTTTTATTCAAACTCTTTTAATGTTATATGCTCCAGTTTCACTTTTAACAGCTTTATTTTACTGTCTCTATGTTTTTCTGTCCTCAGGCTCTGTCTTTCAACCAGCATACAAAGATGCTTGTGTGTTTGCCTGCACTATTTTATTTAATGCTTTGCCATGGAACGGGAGGAGGAAGTGGCAATACACTCCAGTATTCTTGCCTGGAAAATCCCATGGACAGAGGAACGAGGTGGGCTACAGTCCACANAAAACAGAGAAGCATTTCACTGTGTATAGCTCCTCAGGTCTCCTTTCTATCTGTTAGATTGGATTCTGCCCAATTCAAAATGGTTTTTATTCAAACTCTTTTAATGTTATATGCTCCAGTTTCACTTTTAACAGCTTTATTTTACTGTCTCTATGTTTTTCTGTCCTCAGGCTCTGTCTTTCAACCAGCATACAAAGATGCTTATGTGTTTGCCTGCACTATTTTATTTAATGCTTTGCCATGGAACGGGAGGAGGAAGTGGCAATACACTCCAGTATTCTTGCCTGGAAAATCCCATGGACAGAGGAACGAGGTGGGCTACAGTCCACAGGGCTGCAAACATGACTGAGAGTACATGTGCGTGTGCACGCACACACACACACACACACACACACACAGAGATCAGAGATTATCATCTTGATCCTACATGTGGGGAAGCTAAGGTTATGGAAACTTGTCTAACTTTCCTGACCTTGCACAAGTAGGAAGTCACTGAACTGCTTCGAATAATAAACTGATATTTGAACTCAGGCATTTGCTTTGAAAATCTGGCAAGACAGCTAGCTATCTATAATGCCTCCTGACCTGAAGTAGTCGAATGGTGGTGCTGGTGGTTTAGTTGCTAAGTCATGTTCAACTCAACTACCACATAATTAAAAAGCATATAGCTAGCCAGCAAAAACTGAAACAATTGTAGGTTATTGTTCTTATTAAAAAAAAAACTAATTCACTAAAGTCAGTTTTCTTGATTACTAAACCATAAAATTAGGAATATATGAGATTAACTCAGAGAACCTATCTGTAAAAGTTAGGTGGCAACTGATGAAAAAAAAAGCCTGTATTTGGGTATAGAACTAGAGAGAAGGAGGTGGCAGAATGGCATCATCAATGAAATGGACCTGAACTTGGGCAAACTCTGGGGAATGGTGAGGGACAGACAAGCCTGGCTTGCTGCCGTCCATGGGGTCATGAAGGGTCGAACATAACTAGGTGACTGAAAAACAGCAGATTTGAGTATATTTGCATGTGTTATATATATAAGTAGCATAGCATATAGCTAGAAGCATACCTTTGAACTAGGCTACCTTGGTTCAAATTAGATCGGTATGCATTAGGTCTATCACCAGAAAAACTTACCATTTTCTGCCTGAGTGTCCTCATGTATAAATGGGTTATATAATAGGACCTACCTAATAGACTTGTTCTAGGGATTAACTGAGAATTCAAAAGAGAACCTCATTTATNAGCATACCTTTGAACTAGGCTACCTTGGTTCAAATTAGATCGGTATGCATTAGGTCTATCACCAGAAAAACTTACCATTTTCTGCCTGAGTGTCCTCATGTATAAATGGGTTATATAATAGGACCTACCTAATAGACTTGTTCTAGGGATTAACTGAGAATTCAAAAGAGAACCTCATTTATGGACACGAATATGAAAGTGTTTGCTCTGACAATGACGATGATAATAGCGATGGCAATATGATGATGGAGCTTATATATATATATTCTGGATCATCTAACTTCTTGTGTGTATATTATGGCCAGTATTGATCCAACTTTTACAAGAGAAAAATGGATACAATGGATTGCTATGTGTATGAGTATCTATGGATTATTAGCAATGAAATGAGGCAGTGCACATTGCTATAAACATGAGGAAGGACACTGCTTAGAACTGGGGGTGGAATGGGAGAAAAAAGAGAGAAAACAGATAACCAGAGTTCCAAATTATTCCTTTCTGGACAAGGTATTGGCCAATACAGTGAATTAGGAGCTGGAGAACAGACTTAACACCAAGTGAAAGGAGTGCACCAGCTCTCTAAGTTGAATCTAAATATTCTGGCTTCAAAAGTTGATAGATCCATGTTTTCAAGTTTTGCTAAGTTCAAACCATCCTATGATTTTCATTTTGTATGTGTTTAAGTCCTTGGCAATGTATCAATAGAAGTCTTCTACATCATATCCAGATATTTGGTATTTCTTAATTTTTTAAAATTGTTGGTTATCTTTAATTAACATTAGTAGGATAATATACTCTTGCTTCATTTACTAACATTTTTATTTTTACAAATATTCCACATGCCTTTAAAACAAATTAGTATGTGTCAGTTATTGGCACTATTTTTAGATATAAAAGTTTCATAATTGTCAGTTATAGTGTACCTTTGTTTTTCCTGGCTTCCCAGGTGGCACTAGTGGTAAAGAATCTGCCTGCCAACGCAGGAGACCAAAGATGCATGGGTTTCATCCTTGGGTTGCGAAGATCCCCTGGAGAAGGGCATGGCAACCCACTCCAGTGTTCTTGCCTGGAGAATCCCGAGGACAGAGGAGCCTAGTGAGCTGCAGTCCATGGGTCGCAGAGTTGGACTCGACTGAATGACTTGCATACAGGTTAGGTTTTTTTCTTATTCTGATATAACTAAGAGAAATAAGTTTAAACCTTTGCATATCATTGTGGATTTGAATAGTTCCCCTTTTGGTTTCTGCCCATTTGGCTCAAATATTTTGACATTATGGTATTAGGTAATACATGTTTAACATTTTACATATGTTGGTCAGTAACCCTTGTATCATTTTGATATATGCCTCTTAATCTTATTAATGTTCCCTGAAATTCTATTTGTCTATTAATAGTATAGTTGCATGATTTTTCTTTTGGTTAACATGGATCAGTTCCATTGCTTTCTTATTTTTCTTCTGTATCTTCATATTCAAAGCAGGTTGTAAGCAGTAATGTTTTCTTTATCTTTGTTTTATTCCTTTTTAAACTCATCTGAGTATATCTCTTTTTAATTATGTAAAATGGTTTTATGTAACCATTGACATATTTGGACTTAAGTGCAGCATCTTTCTCTCATGTTGCCATATATATATGTGTATATATATTTCCATCTATCATTTTGGTCGTAAGTTTATTTTTGACATGTATCAAAAAAAGTTGCCCACAACCATGCACATCACCTAAGTGCGTGTCTATCGTTTTCATTGTATACCTTCATTCTTGCCTACTTATTTATAAAGCTAACAGTTTTTCCTTATAATTTGCTAGTATCTTTTATCATTACTTTTATGGTTCTCACAGAGATCACAATCTAAAATTTTGATGTATGAAACATATACATGCAATTTTCCCGTGACTCAGTGACCTTAGAGAACTTTAACTCAACATATCTTTTCTTTCTCTGGATGCTACCTTAATCATTTAAATTTATTTGATACACATTTTTAACTCAGTAAAACAATAAAAATGGTTTTTTATATAGATTTTCCTATATACTTACTTTTTATATGGCCCCTTATTCCTTCCTGCTTCTCTATTCTTCTTCCTGCAGCTAATTTTCTGACAAAGAATACTCTTTAGTATTTCCTTTATTAAAATTATATCACAGATGAGTCATCTCAGCTTTCTAAGAGAAACTAAAATGTTTTTTTCTTTTTAATATTTTTCTTAAATTCATTTTTAATTGGAAGACAATTTCTAAATATTTCTGTTTCACATTTTTTTTTTTTTTTTGGTGTAAAACCTTAATTTTACCAGTGACGGATTTGGGTCACTTGAACACTCATGTAACCACCACCTCGATCAAGAGAAAGAGAGACTCCGTCATCTCAGATGATCCCACCTGCTTCTTTCAGTCCATCACCATCATTCACAGGCAACACTTTCTGGTTTAGATTAACAGGCATTAATTTTTTTCATACTTGATCATTAGATTTCCTTTATTTAATGTTTTTATTCCTTCCTGTTGTTATATGTATTGGATATAGATAGAAATGTAGAGGTAAACAAAAGGGGAACAGATCATATGTTTTGTCGTATTAGCTTCTCTTAATTTATCCCTTACATTTCATATTTGATATATTAAAGGTATATAAAATCATACAGTGAATAAACATACTCCAGTCACTTGTTTTATTAATATTTTGGCATATTTTTTCTATTTCATACACATCTTTCTCTCTCGCCACCTATCAACCTTTCACTTTCATCAAGAGGCTTTTCATTTCCTCTTTGCTTTCTGCAAATAGAGTAGTATCGTCTGAGTATCTGAGGTTATTGTTATTTCTCCCAGCAATCTTGATTGCAGTTTGCAATCCAGTCAGTCTAGCATTTCACATGATGTACTCTGTATCGAAGTTAAATAAACAGGGTGACAGTATACAGCATTGACATACTCCTTTCCATTGTTCCATGTCTGGTTCTAACTAATACTTCTTGTCCTTCATACAAGTTTCTCAGAAGGAAAGTAAGGTGGTCTGGAATTCCCATCTCTTTAAGAATTTTCCAGTTTGCTGTGATCCACACAGTCAAAGGCTTTAGCGTAGTCAATGAAGCAGATGTTTTTCTGGAATTCCTTTGCCTTTTCAATGATCCAAGGGATGTGGGCAATTTGATCTCTGATTTCTCTGCCTTTTCTAAATTCAGCCGCACGTGGAAGTTCTCTGTTCAAGTATTGCTGATGCCTAGCTTAAGGATTTTGAGCATTCCTTTGCTAACATGTGAAATGAGTGCAATTTTATGGTACTTCGAACACTCTTTGGCATTGCCTTTCTGTGAGATTGCAATGAAATCTGACCTTTTCAGTCCAGTGGCCATTGCTGAGTTTATAAATTTCTTGGCATATTGAATGCAGCACTTTAATTGCATCATCTTTTTATATTTCAAATACTTCAGATGGAATCCCATCACTTCCACTAGCTTTGTTCACAGTGATGCTTCCTAAGGCCCACTTTACTTCACACTCCAGAATGTCTGGCTCTAGATGAGTGACCACAATATGGTGGTTATCCCAGTCATTAAGACTGTTCGGTTTAATTCTGTGTGTTCTAGCTACCTTTTCTTAATCTCTTCTTCTTCTGTTGGATCCTTGCTATTTCTGTCCTTTATTGTATCCATCTTTACCTGAAAGGTTCCCTTGCTGTCTCCAATTTTCTTGAAGTGATATCTAGTCTTTCTCATTCTTTTGTTTTCCTCTATTTCTTTGCATTGATCACTTAAGAAACCTCTCTTATCTCCTTGCTATTCTCTGGAAATCTGCTTTCAGTTAGGTATTTCTTTCCCTTTATCCTTTGCTTTTCTCTTCTATTTTCAGCTATTTATAAGATCCCCTCAGACAACCACACTACATATGTATAAACACACAGATATACAGATACTGTAATGCACTGTGATCAGCAAAACTCTCAGGTGGAATGCTGTAATCCATCACAATTTTCCATCTTTCCTGGAACTCAGTATCATTTTCACTCTGAAAAACACTGAATTTTTACTATACATTCCCATTATCATGGGAATGTATCATTATACCTCGAGTTCCTGTTTTCTCCTAGAGTAGAATAATGCTGCTTTTTGACAACTTAACTACCTATTTGATATTTGTACATTTCTTAGATGTATTATGCTTTCATCTTTCATCATTTAAGCATATTGATTTTTCTAATGATTTCCTGTCATCTTCCATCTCAGTTTCTGAACCTCTCATGATTTTCATTTTCACAGTGATTAATATGGCCATTTTTAAAGATAAGGAGAAAAGAGTTCTTCTCAGTATGCTTATTTTCCAGTATGCTTATTTAATTTCAATCTTGAGAGTATTATTACCTTGAATGTTTCAGAGATAGTAGATTAATAATTAAAAAAAAATTCTATACCTGAAGTGGCCTAACAAACAAATGCAAAACAGAATAATTAAAAATGAAAACTGACGTTTAGACAATCTAAAAGGTACATAAGAAATGGGCTTCCCTGATGGCTCAGCAGGTAAAGAATCCACCTGCAGTGCAGGAGACACGTGCTCAGGATGGGACGATCTCCTGGAGGAGGAGTTACATTCCAGTATTCTTGCCTGAAAAAGCCCTACAGGCAGAGGAGCCTAATAGGCCACTGTGCACAGGGTCACCAAAAGTCAGACACGACTGGAAGAAAATATTAATATTATTAGCAGTCTCCTCTTAATATGCTAAAGATCTTCTGGAAAGTAAAGCAGGATTGGGAAAATAATGTGGTAACATAACTAGCTCATAACAACTCCCAATTTTGCTTTTCATGTATCTATAGACAGCCTTGTTCATGGCACAAGGGTTTACTGTGCTTGCATTTGTTATTATTGGAGGAGTTGCTAATTGAACGTTTGAGATCCTAGCGAGAAGAAGGATGATGCTCTTATTCAGTTATCAATGGCCTTCAATTAGACCTTACTCTTGTCCCTAAAGATGGGGAAACAATTGAAATGGGGACAGACCTTACTTTCTTAGGCTCCAAATTCACTGCAAATGATGACTGCAGCCATGAAATTAAAATATGCTTACTCCTTCGAAGAAAAGCTAAGACCAATCCAGACAGCATATTAAAAAGCAGAGACATTACTTTGCCAAGGAAATTAGTTATAGTGAAAGCCATGGTTTTCCCAGTAATCATGTGAGAGCTGGACCATTAAACAGGCTGAACACTGAAGAATTGATGTGTTTGAACTGTGGTACTGGAGAAAACTCTTGAGAGTCCCTTGGACTGCAAGGAGATCAAACCAGTCAATACTAAAGGAAATTAGTCCTGAATGTTCATTGGAAAGACTCATGCTGAAGCTGAAGCTCCAATACTTTGGCCACCTGAAGTAAAGAGCCAACTCAATTGGAAAAACTGTGAAGCTGAGAAAGATTGAAGGTGGGAGGAGAAGGGGATGACAGAGGATGATATGGTTGGATGGCATCACTGACTCAATAGACAAGAGTTTGGGCAAACTCTGGGAGATGGTGGAGGACAGGTAGGCCTGGTGTGCTGCAGTCCATGATGCCACGAAGAGTTGGACATGACTGAGAAATTGAATAACTTTGCCCTAAAGAAAATCAGCTCATGTGTGGGAAACAGAAAGGTTTACACGTAGAGTTAACAGTCTTTCTAAGAAATATGCTAGATTGTTTTCAGTCACATACACTGCTGAGACCTAAATTCTGGGACATTTTTCATGAAACAAAAAACCTAATTTGAAAACATTCATGAAACTTACAAGGAATTGAAATGCTCATTATCATTTGAATCTCAGCATAGGTTCTCTCAGGCTTCCCAAGTGGCACTGTTGTTGTTCAGTTGCTCAGTCATGTTCCACTCTTTGCAACCCCACGGACTGCAGCAGTCCAGGATTTCCTGTCCTTCATCAATTCCCAGAACTTGGTCAAATTCATGTCCATTGAGTTGGTGATGCCATCCAACCATCTCATCCTTTCTCATCCCCTTCTCCTGCCTTCAATCTTTCCCAGATTCAGGGTCTTTCCTAATGAGTTGGCTCTTCACATCAGGGGGCCAAAGTATTAGAGCTTCAACTTCAACATCAGTCCTTCCAATGGATATTCAGGACTGATTTCCTTGAGGATTGACTGGTTGGATCTCTTTGCAATCCAAGGGATTCTCAAGCATCTTCTCCATCACCACAATTCAAAAGCATCAATTCTTTAGGACTCAGCCTTCTCTATGGTCTAATTCACATCAATATATGACTACTGGAAAAACCATAGCTCCCACATGATGCAGGTGGTTTTCTGCTTGCCAATGCAGAAAACAAAGAGACGCAAGTTTGATTCCTGTGTCAGAAAGGTCCCCTGGAGGAGGGAATGGCAACCACTCCAGTGTTCTTGCCTGGAGAATCCCATGGACAGAGGAGTCTGTCAGGCTACAGGCTATATGGTCACACAGAGTCAGAAACGCCTGAACCAACTTAGCATGCACCACACATAGGTCCACTTATTGTTAATCTAAGAACATCTTGAAGGACACGCCAAGAAGTTTAAACTTTCATAATCACTCCTAAAAAATCGAAATGTTCTGACATAGGAGGGGGCATTTAGGCATGTTAAAGCATTCCCTAAGTAATGCTTCTTCAAGATGCATTTTTACATAATCATAATGTCAGGAACTGCTGATCCCAAGAAAAGCAGTCAGTGGATTCATCTATCTTAGGATTACTTTCCATCCAATCCTCAAGATCCTTCTCCAACACCACTGTTTTGAAAGCATCTGTTCTTTGGCATTCAACCTTCTTTATGACCCAAATCTCACACCCATACCTGACTACTGGCAAAGCCATAGCTTTTACTATTCGGATATTTGTCAATAAAGTAATGTCTTTGCTTTTTATTATACTGTCTAGTTTGTCATAACATTTCTTCCAAGGAGCAAGCATCTTTTAAATTCATGGCTGTAGTCACCATCTGCAGTGATTTTGAAGCCCAAGAAAATAAAGCCTATCCTGTTTCCTTTGTTTCCCCATCTATTTGCCATGAAATGATGGGATGCTGTGATCTTAATTTTTTGACTGTTGAGTTTCAAGCCAGCTTTTGCACTCATTGTATCTCCTTTTTCCCCATTATCTAGTTCATGTTACTGTTTACTTACTAAGTCGTGTCCAACTCTTTGCAACCCTAGAGACTAGAGCCCGCCTGTTTCCTCTGTCCCTGGGATTTTCCAGGCAAAAATATTGGAGTGGATTGCCATTTCCTTCTCTAGTGGATCTTCCTGACCCAAGGATCAAACCTAAGTCTCCTACTTGACAGGCAAATTTTTTACATTTGAGCCACCAGGGAAATCTACGGTCTAGTCCATAGCAGGGTCTAATAAATTCCAGCTCATGCTCTTTCCCCATTTACTTTTAATTCAGCACAGAAAGTTTGAGCACAGAAATCCCCGCCCCCAAATATTGCAAATATGGAATTTCTTTGCATATTTTCTATATATAGTATCTCAAATAGACCTATTTGAAATCTACACTGTAAAATGAAGCCTATTCTTCCCTATTTACTTCTTGCATCCTCTTATGTAATGGATTCAGTAAATGTCTAAACAAAGACAGCATTCTTTGTACATCCTTTGTACAATGTACGTACATCTTTTGTACATTCACTTTGCCTTAAGATAATGCGATTTAAAACTCACATTGCATGAAATTGTATCACCTGTAAAAGGGAGAAAATACAGAATAAATGCAACAATTCTTTATTCATGTCTGGTTTCCTATAAGGGTTTTACACTAATGGGATCCTTCAACAAAAAACAAGAGAAACAAGGGTGATTTAGATGAGAGCAGAGTTTTTAATAGTTCAATGTGATTTCCTGATGGCAATTTAAGATGAATTTCTGCAACAAGGCATTTCAAAATGTTGTTTCTTGAAGATGAATCCAAGTTCTGGTAAAGGCCAAAAATAATCTAATTACTGCTTGAAAATGTCCTGAATTAAAAGTGTTGGATTTATAGAACTGGGTGGAAAAGTGCAAATATATGGCTTATATGCCTGAATACTATTTTTTAACATTGGTCAAATTAATAGTGTGTCTCAGAAGAGTTTTTTTTTAATTAATCTTCTTAAAAGTATTAACTCTCATAACTGCATAAATATCAACTTACATATATACATTATAATAAAATCAGAGGTAAGAAATAGCAGGAGATTAATAAATAAAATGGTAATTGCTACATACCTTTTAATAAGATATTTTAAAATCAGAAGCACCACCATAGTTTCAGGTATAATATAGTGTCAGCTCTCTCAACGTTTTTCTGTACATGAACTTCATTGCTTGTGATTGTTAAATACTGACTCATGAAATAAAGATATCAGACAGGAATAAGTGATTCTCAACACATCAACATTCCTATCTCTCTTTTTCTTGAAATGAGAATTTTTCATATTATCATTGCTTGAGTTATCGAAGTACCTTCTTAAGGTTCCATTTTACTTAGTCTGAGAATATCATAATCACAACTTAGCTCATGGCAGTTTGGAAAAGAAAAAGAAAAAAAAAACAGTGCAGAAAAGATTACCATGACTTGCAACATATATAATTGCAAAATACAGTTTATTTATATCATTGTAAAATACCTTGTGCATTAAAATGAATCTGACAATTTACCATCTTCTCTTTTCACTTGATATTGTCATTGCTATCTAATCAACCAAAAATGGTTTTACTGTAGTTCTATTCACTCTGAGAGCTAAGGAATAATTTTCAGAAACTCAAAGTACCTTGAATATACATCTTCATTATTTGTGACTTAGAAGTCTATTGATATTCTCACATCTTCTATGAATTTGCTTTTCTTAGTAATTGTTGCAGGCACCTTGTAATCAATGCAAATAAAACCATCATCATTTCAGATAAAATTGGTTTTATAACTGCTAATTTGTGTCATTTCTGCAATGACACATAGAGACAAATATGCTACTTACATAAGAATGTGAATAAAGAAGCCATTGTATATGTGTTGCTGTTGTTCAGTTTCCTAGTCGTGTCCAACTCTTTGTGACCCCATGGACTGCCTGCAGCACACCAGGCCTTCTTGTCCCTCACCATCACGTGGAGTTTGCCCAAGTTGATGTCTGCTTCATCAGTGATGCCATCCAGCCACCTCATCCTCTGATGCCCTCTTCTCCAGCTGCCTTCAATCTTTCTCAGCATCAGGGACTTTTCCAATGAGTTGTCTGTTTGTATCAGATGACCAAAACACAGCTTCAGCATCAGTCCTTCCAGTGAATATTCCGGGTTGATCTCCCTTAAGATTGACTGGTTTGATCTCCTTACTATTCAAGCGACATTCAGGAGTCTTCTCCAGCACCATAGTTTGAAGGCATCAATTCTTTGGTGTTTTGCCTTCTCTACATTTTAGCTCTCACAACCATACGTGATCCCTGGGAAGACCATAGCCTTGACTATATATCAATTTATATCTTTACATTTGCCTGAATATTTTTAAGATAACTGAGTATGTAAACCAGTATATTTTAAAAATAACTGACTATATAAACATCATATATGAATCTATGTGCAAAAATTAATCCTTTTCAACCAATCAAATGAGATGGCAGGGGAGTGACAGCTACTGCTATATACAACAATAATGCTATTCCTACTAGTATTATTTTATCAGTAAAGTAATTCATCAATTAATAGTATCAACACAATATACAATGCATTTTCAATGAACTCACATTTTTAGACATTAATCAGTTTTCTAAAAATCAATCATTTAAATGTCAAAGATGTATCTATTAAACTGAAAATTAATTAGTAACTGGCTATGTTAATACATATTTATACATTCAAAATTTCTTCTTAAATAACAACATTTGTTTAATGAATGAACAGATTAATAGACAAAAGAACTGCCTTTGATACAAATGGTTTACTTATAGCAAAATCAATTTTCTTTAAAAAGTCAAGAAACTAAATTAATTATATTCTTTTTATTAACATATATTTCCAACATTACTTACTAAAACCTACATAAAGTTAATTGAGGTCATTGTTCTTGATATGGTACAGAGGCCATCAACTCACAGCCTGAGATTCACCTTAATATCATACCTAAAGTGAATCATCTTTTGTTTTCTCAAATTTAATATGTATTTTCTATCTCATTTTTCCCAGTGAAATTCTAATCAACTTTTCACGTAAATAGAGCAATACATATAACTTGAGACGCTTTCTCCTTGGAAGGAAAGTTATTAGCAACGTAGACAGCATATTAAAAATCAGAGACATTACTTTGCCAACAAAGGTCCATTTAGTCGACGCTATGGTTTTTCCAGTGGTCATGTATGGATGTGAAAGTTGGACTGTGAAGAAAGATGAGCACCNGTTT
This sequence comes from Neotragus moschatus, assembly GCA_006410615.1. Lineage (NCBI taxonomy): Eukaryota > Metazoa > Chordata > Mammalia > Artiodactyla > Bovidae > Neotragus > Neotragus moschatus. The sequence goes on from SJYA01001462.1 coordinate 592,818, forward strand.
TCACGTAAATAGAGCAATACATATAACTTGAGCATGATCTTCCACCTTGTCTTTATATAAACAAATGAGTAACAATCTGATATTGTCTTCCTCAATTAATATCTCCTTTTCTGTTATTGAAGTATCATTTAACTATGCACACAATGTCATTATGTACCTCAGAAAATAAAGATCTTCAAGAATAGAAAACACTATTTAAATAGCATTTATCTATCCATTCATGCATATGTATACAAAACCACAATCCCCAGGAGTTCCTATTTCAAATGTGAGCACTGGTCAAAAGTGACCACATTGAAAATACTTCCATGTCATTTAAGACATATTAGCATTAAAAGTTTCTCTCGATGAATTGTAAGTATTTTTAAATGAATAATGGTTTAAAATTCAGGAGAATGTTGTCTGTTAGATTTCTAATATCATGGGACAAGAAACATTTGTTTCATTCAAAAAATGAATAGCACAATGTTATCACTTGATAGAATTTGGGAATAAATAATATAACTAGATTTAGCAGTTTTGACATTCAGGNGGGTCGCAAAGAGTCAGACACGACTGAGTGACTGAATTGAATGAACTGAGAAGTTTTAAGCTACCATATTTTCAGCATGTCTATAAATTAATGAGACTACTTAAAAAAAAAAGTAGTAATTCTTGCTTTTAAATATGCAAATATTGAGCTTCCCAGATAGCCCAGTGCTAAAGAGTCTCCTTGGCAATGCAGGAGATGAAATAGACATAGGTTCGATCCCTGGGTCGGGAAGATCCCCTGGAGGAGGAAATGGCAGCCTATTCCAGTATTCTTGCCTGGGAAATCCCATGGACAGAGGAGCCTGGAAGGCATTCTACAGTCCATGGGTTGCAAGGAGTCAGACATGACTTAGCGACTGAACAGTAACATTATAGAAGGTGCAAAATCCACCATGCCTAATACAATTCTGTAAAAGAAATAATGATACATATTGAATGCCCAACAAATGTTTGTTGAATCTAACTATTTCCTCCATAATTTATGCATTTATCCCACAGGTAATCCCTTTCTTCCCCAAAATACTTTGTTACTTACATTTGGAATTATTTTTGGAGCTATAGTTGTTCTTTGAATATGTGACTATTTACAGAACACTGAGCTTTCCTTGAGGCTCAGCTGGTAAAGAATCCACCTGCAATGCAGGAGTCCTGGGTTTGATCCCTGGGTTTGGAAGATCTCTTGGGAGAAGGGAAAGGCTACCCACTCCAGTATTCTGGCCTGGATAATTTCATGGACTGTATAGTCCAGGGAGTTGCAAAGAGCCAGACGTGACTGAGCAACTTTCACTTTCATTTACAGAACACTAGGATAGTTTGCTACCACTGGATATCCATCCATTGGGAAATGTAGGTCAGTCTCTGGGTTGGGAAGATCCTTGGAGAAGGAAATGGCAATCCATTCTAGAATTCTTGCCTGGAAAATCCTATAGACAAAGGAGCCTGGGGGGCAATAGTCTGTGGGGTTGCAAGAGTTGGACATGACTGAGGCGACATAGCTCTCCTGCAAATCTGTCTAACTGGCTACCATCCATCTCTCTATGGATCTATGCTTATAACGGTATCAGAAATGCTTATCTAGAAATTTATCTGTTGTTATCTGTTGTTAGGTATTGTCATAATGGTGAATATTGCATGGATTGCCCACATTTCATATCGGAATAATATTAATAGCCTCAACTGAGATACATTTTCATGTCTGGATTTATATAAATGCAAAAAAAGAAATATGAACATAAATATTTAAAACTACACACACATGCATATGTATACAATTTTCCTTATCATTCTGTATTTCAGAAAACTGCTTCTGAGGCCTCACATAGATAATTAAGCCAATAGCATATGTTATGTTTTATATACAGGCACAGTAAGCATTCAAAATAAATATCTTATTATTAATATATAACACATAAAAATAATGTTAACATATTAAAAAGTATTTAGCTAATGGATATCTAAAATTTTTGGAGAGTTTGTCTATTTAAGGGGAAAAACCATTGGGACTGTAAGTACTAATGATTGGTTGATTCAACATGAGAGCAATATTTACATTCTATTTATTTTTCTAAATTAGAGAACTGTGACAAAGAAAAATAGAGTGATATTTACAAATTTTCTTAAAAAGGTCATGTTTACTGAGATTTGTTAGTTATATTTTTGTGATTTATTACAATGATATAAAGTAGACTTGAAAAACTTCAAAATCTGTAGCATCTTTAAAAATGGTAATTATCCCCTTTCCTATTCATCATCTAATTTTGCCCCTGGTTAATATCAAATGAATTAATGTTTGATTTTATTTTTCACCAGAAGATTGTATTCTTCAAAAAATTACTTTATAACTGATCTTTGTGATGGAAAACTAAAGCTGTCTCTATACTGGAAAGACAAAGAATTGGATTCAAGTTCAATTCAGTTCGGCTGCTCAGTTCAGGCTTCTCTGTCCATCATCAGGTCCCAGAGCTTGCTCAAAGTCATGTCCATTGAGTCAGTGATGCCATCCAACCACCTCATCTCTGTCGTCCCCTTCTCCTCCTGCCTTCAATCTTTTCCAACATCATAGTCTCTTTCATTGAGTCAGTTCTTCGCTTCAGGTGGCCAAAATATTGGAGCTTCAGCTTCAACATCAGTCCTTTCAATGAATATTCAGGACTGATTTCCTTTAGGGTTGACTGGTTGGATCTCCTTGAAGTCCAAGTGACTCTCAAGAGTTTTTTTCTCTCCACAGTTCAAGAGCATCAATTCTCTACCCTGGAAAGACAAAGAAGTGGATTCATAGGATCCTGATTTTTCAATCATTTTGCCTATTGAATACAATCATTGAAAAGGCCCTTAAATCAAAAGTGATCAATGAAAAGGTAGCTAAACTTAATGCCCAGTTACATCAGGGACATATGTCCTGTTTCAAATACATTACCTCTCTTTGGCTGCAAGGACCTAAAATAAAAATGCTTATGCCTAAGAGAGAAGTCTGAGGATAACTAACCAAGGCTAATCCATTGAGCAGCATAATTTCAAGGATAAATTGCGTTGGTTAACTGTTGAATCCAATAAAACATATTTGCTGGAATCAGATTATACATTAGACTGGCTCATATACAGATTCACTATTTATTTGAAGTGTGTGTATATATATATATGCATATATATATATATATATAAACAACCAGAAACACAAAGAGACAGTGAGCTTAGTTTATACCACTGATGTGAGATCACATAGAAATTGATAGTAATTTTTTCAGCTATGAACAAGTGACTTTTTCAGCTATGGTTTCTGTCCTGTCTTTGTGAAATATGTGCCTGGGTTAGCCACTCTCTGTCTTCCTTTCCTTAGTGTGTTTTACGACTTTAACCTTAGAGGATTCTCCTAAAATTTACTACTAGCATAATGATTTGTACACTAGATCTTCTGTGTATGGTTTACATGTCCTTACTAAGTAAAGTTTTCCATTCTTATACAGCTTTTCTTCACCAAAACTTTTATCGTTATAGCTTTGTTTCACCTGCGGGTAGCACATTTTCTCCGAATGCTTTCTCTACATGATGTCTCTTTCTCTGAATTTAGTAATCTGCTGTGATTATCTGCTGTGAATCTGTGACTATTTCTCAATGTTCTTTTGCTCTATCATTGAATTCACTGTCTTTAAATTTTTAGCATCTGCAATTTTTTTGTTCACTTGTTTCACAGCCTTTACTATTTCCAACAGCAATTCTAGGCACGAGACAGGTAGAGTTATTTATTTCACTTTTAAGATTAATTATTTTGGAAGAAATAACACACCTTTACAGTTTAGTTATATTGCATAAAAACAGAATATTTATGCCAATAATTTAACAGATATAAATGGCATGATTTTACTCACTCAATTTTCGCAGCTATACCTGTGAGATATATGCAATCATTACCCATTTTTCAGATGTGACAATGGGGGCTCAGAGTTTCCATGGATTGTTCAGGGTAATACAGCTAGAAGGTAGACGGTCTGGGATTTGACCCAAGCAGTGCAGGACTCATGTTCTTGAGCACTATATGCCCTCTTGATTAAATAAATAACTCATTTTAAGGAGAATTTTCATAGAACAAATTTACCAGTCATCATTACTTGCTAATGATGTTACAGCATTACATTATCAGAAGTATTTGCCATCAACCATATAAGTGGAAATTACCCCTTTGTTACTGTATGCATGTTCAACATCATAATAAAAAATATCACAAACTTAGAGGCTTAAAACAACACATCTATTTTTTTTTTTCATGTTGTTCATAGGTCAGGGGTCCAGACACAATTTATCTCAACCCTCTGCTCAAGACCTCACAAAATGCAGTCAAGGTATTATCTGAGCTATGTGTTCATCTTGATGCTCAAAGTGAGAACTTCTTCCCAGTTGGCTAGGGTTGTTAGCAAAATTCAACTGATTTCAATTATTGGAATGAGGTCTCCACATTTTTGCTAACTCCTAGATCTTCTGTACTACTTTTGTTCCTTTTCGTGTGACTCTTCACAGCATAGACGCTTGCTTTTTCAAGACCAACAAAAGAGAGTATGCTAAGACAGAACCTTATAGAATATAAAATAATCATGGGGTGTTTCCCCATCACATTTTCCATATAAAATAAACTAAATCAAATTATTATTATTATTCCATAGTTATGACAAACCCAGACAGCCTATTAAAAAGCAGAGATATCACTTTGCTGACAAAGGTCCTTATAGTCAAAGCTATGGTTTTCCCAGTAGTCATGTACAGATGTGAGTGTTGGACCATAAAGAAGGCTGAGCACAGAATTGATGCTTTCCAGTTCTGGTGCTGGAGAAAACTCTTCAGAGTCTCTTGGGCTGCGAGGAGATCAAACAGTCAATTCTAATGGAAATCAACCCTGAATATTCATTGGAAGGACTGATGCTGAATCTAAGCTCCAATACTTCGGTCACCTGATGCAAAGAGCCAACTCATTAGAAAAGAGCCTGATGCCAGGAAATATTGAAGGCAGGAGGAGAAGCGGGTGACAGAGGATGACTTGGATGGATGACATCACTGACTCCATGGATATGAATTTGAGCAAACTGCAGGAGATAGTGAAGGACAGGGAAACCGGACGTGCTGCAATTCATGGAGTCACAAAGAGGTGGACACAGACTGAGCAGCAATATTACCTTTGCCATAGAATAAGTCCTCTACAGACAAATAAGTTCCAGTCCAAGAGTGTGTTCTTAAGTCCAATTTGTTCCTAAGTACAACCAAGTTAGCCTAGATACCCAACTATCAGAATTGTCTATATATCACTGCTTTTACACTGGCTTTGGAACATCTTGGACTTTAAATAAAGATACTGTACCATTATACAGTGTACTGTATAGTATTGTACTGGACTTACTGCAAGCAAAGTCCACAGAAGCACAATCACCTCTAAGGATGCACACACATGGTGATGTATTCCAGACAAGTGAACTTACATGAGTGGCTATCAAAATGTATAGTCACACCTTTCAAAGTTTGCATCTTAAAGATTCGTATGTAGGGGACTTACTGTAGCCTATTGGTTAGAATCAACTCACTGGTCCCATCCTCCACTCAGGAAAAAATTACACAAATTCCTGGGTACCAAAATGTGGGAAATCACTGTAGCATGTCATTGTCCACCACAGTCATTATGACCATTTTAAATACAATATTAACGCCAAATAATTGTATATCTTAGTTTGAATTAAGATGAAGAATTTGGGGCACAGAAGTTTCAAGTACCCACTGATCAATTTATTCAATGAGGAGAATATTTCCACCTGAAGCTCTTTTCTTCACTCAGTCTTCTAAGTGGCAGAGGTAACCACAATAACGCTTGCAGTTACCTCTTGGAGTACGGAAACAAACTGTAAGTGGACGCTTGCTTCATTGATGGTTGATCAGTGATCAGTCTACACACAATTGATCTGGGTGGCAGCACAGTACGCAGTCTATGCGTCTAGTTGAGATTTTAGTGAATAACATCTCATGTATTGAGCATGATTTCAGAAGCAAAGGAACCTCCTTGAATGGATCACCTAATAAATGTGAACAGTTCATGATGCTACTTAAGTTAATTTTCATGTCACCTACTTCTAACTATGCTTCTACCCACAGGACTATGATGGCTTCAGATTTAAATTCCAACTGTATATATATTTTTTCTATTTATAGCTGCTTAGGAAACTCTTACCAGTCTAGGATTAAGAGAGCTTGAAAGCATTAACTATTGAGTAAATGCAACTTAAAAATTAGATAACAAAATAGTTTCCATATGGAATGACACACATAACAAAATAACAAGTAATTGTACATTTAAATAAAGTATGTTTCCTTGACAAGGAGTGAGTACAGGTACAGAAGACTATGGAACTCAGGGCAGCTAAAAAATATGAATGTGATTCTTTGTTGCACCTATTGAGAGAATGAAGACTGTCCTCAGCATTAAGACTGTCCATATTCCAGAGGATATCAAAATCACTCTAAAGGGATGCCCAGCTGTTGCAAAGGGTTCTGGAGGCACCTTGGGGAAGGACTCCAATCACATCAATGTAGAACTCGATCTCCTTGGGAAAAAAAAAAAGAAGTTCCAGGTTACAAAGGGTGGGGAGACAGAAAGGCACTGGCTTGTCTGCATAAACTGTAGTCATGTACAGAACGCCAGTGCTGCGGCCTGCCTCTGCTCGCTTCACTATCAACGTCATTCTTCAAGAGAATGGGTCTCGTGATGAAACTCAAAATTTCTTTGGCAAAAAGCAATGCATCTACCGGGCTTGGATGAAGCCAGGAGTTGTTTGTTGTCTCAAGCTCAAAAAGGTGAGTTGATTTTTTTTTTTTTAAGATGAGTTAATTCTTGAAGGAACAACACTGAACTTCTATCAAATTTAGTTGCTTTGATTCAGCAAACCCCACCAGTTACAACCAAATATATCAGAAAACTTTGAACAGTATCTGCATTCTGAAAAAAGGAACAGTTTTTTAGGCTGATGAATAAAATCTAAGTTGTTCAGTTACAGAAACAGCATGAAACTGGATAACCCCTCAGACTTATTTGTGGTATTTTAAAGATGCAAAAAAAGCCATGCAATGGAAAACAAACAACAACAACAAAAAAAACCCTAATGTGCTTATGCTCTGCTCATACATTTAATGCTTAATATATTATTGAAGACAGCCCAAGGCAAAAGTTCTGCTCCAAAGACTGGAAAGGGCATTTTAGGGACCAAAAATATCCAGTGACTAAGCCGGTTTTGCACAATCACATGTTCAATCGCAAGCTGGCATAACATTTTTTAAAACTTGGTACTACTTCAAATGTGCGACAAAGTCTATTTGATAACGACTCACACAGAGATGGCTTTTTATTTTATATGATGCTTACAGTCTAAAATTTACTGCTTGGTCTTCAGTCTGAGGGCATTCATCTTTGGACTCAGTGGTATTCTTGATGGTAAAGAAAAAGAAAATCATTCAATATACTTTGTGTTTCACAGAGAGTTACTTGTTAGATATTCAAAATAAGTCTAGAAAGGCACCTATTAGCTTTCTTTTTCAAACACAGAAAAACGTGGGGGTACCCAGAATTTTAGGATATAACTAACTTTCTATAAATCCTGACACAATAGTTTTAAGAAAAAATACAAGCTAAAGTGGATATCACCCAACAGATTTCAAGACACATCTCTCAATATTACCATAGGACATGTGGCACAGTAATTTTGGAACCCTACAAACCTCTGAGAGTCCCTTGGACTGCAAGGAGATCCAACCAGTCCATTCTGAAGGAGATCGGCCCTGGGATTTCTTTGGAAGGAATGATGCTAAAGCTGAAACTCCAATACTTTGGCCACCTCATGCGAAGAGTTGACTCATTGGAAAGCTCTCTGATGCTGGGAAGGATTCGGGGCAGGAGGAGAAGCGGACGACAGAGGATGAGATGGCTGGATGGCATCACTGACTCGACGGACGTGAGTCTGAGTGAACTCCAGGAGTTGGTAATGGACAGGGAGGCCTGGCGTGCTGCAATTCATGGGGTCACAAAGAATCAGACACAACTGAGCGACTGAACTGAACTGACAAACCTCCACTGAGTTTTCTGCTTAGTGGTTAGAACTTTCTCTAAATTTCCAGAATTAATAGATCTCTCCATGTTTGTTGAGATATGTGTGCATACGATTACAAGCTGTTACCACCCTGTCTTGGCCATTAACTTCTGGTTGTGCAGTTTCAAGTCCACTTGTAAGTGAGATGCTAAGACATTCTCAAGACCTTCCTGGACATATAAAGAAGTTCACAAGTGTTCACAGCATTCTAGACTCCAACAATACATCAGAGCTTTCCAAAGGCTCTGTGACATCTTACGTGGACAAAATTGTGTTTCCCCAAAATCATTTGTTGAAACCCTACCCCTCCATATAAGCATATCTAGAGATAAGCTCTTTGGGAAGTAAGTTAAATCCGGTCATAAGGGTGACCATAATTTGGTCAGAATGTGTGGCTTTACAAGAAGATAAAAAGATGTCTCTCTTTCTCTCTCTCTCTCACTGCCATGTGAAGACATAGTGAAAAAGTGGCTTATGCAAGCCAAGAAAAATACTCTCACAAGAAATCACCATACTGGCACCTGGGTCTTAGACTTCAAGCCTCTAGACCTGTGACAAAATATTTCTGCTGCTTAAGACTCAGGCTATGACATTTTATTAGGGCAACATCTTATTCCTTAGTTTTTCTTTTTAAGATTTTTAGATGGTTTATTATTTGGCCCAACTTTTATCTTCACCTGCAGCAACTGCAACATTACAATACTTTCCTGTATTTTTTTTTAAACATAAGGACAAACTTTAGTAATGCATGAGTTCTAGTCATGTTTAATAAAGACAAAATTTTTATCTGGAGCATTTCCAGGGAATGAAAAAAATGATCATTTCATTTTTGTTTCAGAATGAGGTTTTGAAAAAGGTGGAGCTTCATTCTTTTTCTTTTGCTAGCAGGAAATTTGACTTGTTATTTTAGCAATCTATTCCTAGGCTAGATAGGAGGACATAGATAAAGAGCAAGTTACAAGACCATAAAGCTCACTGCTAATATGAACATTCATAAATTTTTAAAATAAGTGTTGCTGCAAGTCTTTGCTTAATTTTCATAGTTTTGAAACAGTTAATTCTGACAATTTTTGACATATTTTTCATTGGTTTTAAGGAGGGTTATATTTTCAGAGGTCCATATCACACCATTTTTGGTTATAATGTTCTGTTGTTTATTTTTAATATGCTCCTAATGTTGGAGAAGACTCTTGAGAGTCTCTTGAACTGCAAGGAGGTCCAACCAGTCCATTCTAAAGGAGATCAGCCCTGGGTATTCTTTGGAAAGAATGATGCTAAAGCTGAAACTCCAGTATTTTGGCCACCTCATGCGAAGAGTTGACTCATTGGAAAAGACACTGAAGCTGGGAGGGATTGAGGACAGGAGGAAAAGGAGATGACAGAGGATGAGATGGCTGGATGGCATCACCAAGTATAACTCCGGGAGTTGGTGATGGACAGGGAGGCCTGGCATGCTGCAATTCATGGGGTTGCAGAGTCAGACACAACTGAGCAACTGAACTGAACTGAAAATTTCAAAATGTAGAATTCTAGTTCCTCCATAAAATTTGGAAATCTAACAACACTGTGCCTCTAATATCAAAAGATCAAGGAAAGGATGGTGATAGCTGTACTTTCCTATTTTATAGCATCTATTCTTTGATAATATCTCTCTGTCCCTCCTTCTTTATTCATCTGGTCCCTATGGGTTCTGAAAAATCACCTTTGATAAGTTGTTACTGAAATACATTAAGTGATATTATAGGCAACTCACTTTTCTAGAGAAGAAATNAACTGAACTGAACTGAAAATTTCAAAATGTAGAATTCTAGTTCCTCCATAAAATTTGGAAATCTAACAACACTGTGCCTCTAATATCAAAAGATCAAGGAAAGGATGGTGATAGCTGTACTTTCCTATTTTATAGCATCTATTCTTTGATAATATCTCTCTGTCCCTCCTTCTTTATTCATCTGGTCCCTATGGGTTCTGAAAAATCACCTTTGATAAGTTGTTACTGAAATACATTAAGTGATATTATAGGCAACTCACTTTTCTAGAGAAGAAATCAAATTTCTCAAAGCATGAAATTCCCCCACTTCAAATATTCTTAGGGGATGTTAAAGCACATTTATTAACTGCATATGTAAATTTACCTAGAAGTAAAAGATAGTCTTTAAAAATCCTTTTTCTCTCTTTTTAACCATCTGGATTTCATGAAGATTTGTAATGGAAGTTCAAACTGTCTGTTTCTTTTGAAAAATCTTAACCAAATAATTTGGGCTTCCCAGGTGGTGCAGGTGGTAAGGAACCCACCTGCTAATACAAGAGACATAAGAGACACACGTTTAATACAAGGGTTGGGGAGATGCACTGGACCAGGGCATGGAAATCCACTCCAGTATTCTTGCCTGGAGAATCCTTTGGACAGAGGAGCCTGCCAGGCTATAGCTCATAGGGTCACAAAGAGTCAAACAAGACTGAAGTGACTTATCACACTGCAACCAAACAGTTTAATTTAAAATGGTCCTAGATTTGTAGTGCATCTAGTCAAATGACAGCAAAACAAACAAGCAAAAACCCTGTCCAGAGTAACTCAACTTTAACATTAAAAAAGTTAAAGTGTTAGTTGCTCAGTTCTGTCTGACTCTGAGACCTCTTGAAATGTAGTCCACCGAGCTCTTCAGTCCATGGAATTCTCCAGGCAAGAATACTGGAGTAGGTAGCCATTCACTACTCCAGGGGGTCTTCCAGACCCAGGGACTGAACCTGGGTCTCTTGCATTACAGAGAAGCCTGACTTTAACACAAGCTTACTGTATTTCTACAGATTGTCTAAGGAATACAACTTTATAGTCAAAAATCACAAAACAGCTAAGGACATGAAGTAAAATGATTTACAGTGAATAAAATAAAATTGATGTCAGAATTTGAGTTTAAAATGCTTATATTTTAATTATCAAGCATGGAGATAAAGTAGTAAGATGAATATATTTATAAAGATAAGTGTGTGAATATCTAAATAATAAAGAAATACTGAGTGAAGTCAGACAAAGATGAATATCATGTGATGTCACTTTTATGTGAAATCTAAAAAATGGTACAAATGATCTTATACCCAAGATGGCAATAGAATCACAGATGTAGAAAGCAAGCTCACCTTTACCAAGGGGAAAGTGAGGAAGGGATAAATTAGAAGATTAGTACTGACATATNAGACATACTTCCAGACATTACTGATCATGGCCTTCAATGATCCTGTCTTGTCTTCTTTTAATTTCCAAATTTCTGATTGTTTAATCTCAGTTTCCTGCAAACTACTCTGGAATCTTAATCCAATTTGTCAGTAATCGTATTGGATTAACATCCAAGTCACCAACTTTTCTAAAAATGACTACTGAAGTAGCCTATAAATTTGTCTCTCTCTTCTACAAAAGAAATATCTTTTAAACAAGAAAGTCAGATTTTCTGCTCAAAACTTAGCAATAGTGCTCAACTTCATTTACAGTGAAAGCCAGAGATTTTACAATAACTTACAAAGATCTTCCTACCCTTATTATGTTAAATTTCAGTAATTTCATTTCCTATAATCACTCTCTGTCACCCCTTTGTCCCAGCCACATATTTCTAGGAGCAATAGTGTAACAGGAAAGAGCTGATTTTGACTCTTCCATGCTAGATCTCTTTCTTTGATTTTGCCATTTTTCTTTTTTGCCACTTTTGCTATCATAATCATACATAGTGGCCTGCCTCACAAGCCTCTGCCTGACCCTAACTAAAGTGCCTTTGTTAGACGACAGGGAGATAATCTGACCCTGTTAACCCCTGAAGGACTGTAAGAAACATAANATGCTAGATCTCTTTCTTTGATTTTGCCATTTTTCTTTTTTGCCACTTTTGCTATCATAATCATACATAGTGGCCTGCCTCACAAGCCTTTGCCTGACCCTAACTAAAGTGCCTTTGTTAGACGACAGGGAGATAATCTGACCCTGTTAACCCCTGAAGGACTGTAAGAAACATAAAAACTAACACATCCCACTGCCTGAGGTTTGCCATTCTAGGAGATATTTGCAAGAATTAAATGGTTTTTATAATTTGTTTCCTCACCTCCCCCATCTCTGACCCATAATAGAACGTGCGATCCAGACCCCAACAAGTTGATTATTTTGAGACATTTGTCTGCCATCTTCTTGGTCAGTTGGCTGGCTCTGAACAAATTTGTATTCCTTGCTCAACAACTCCTCCCTTGGATTCGTGAGCTTGGACTTCACAACAATAGGATTGTGCTACTCATTCTCCAGTACCCGGAAAGCTCTGCTTTAGATTAAAACATTGTGCAATCCCATTACTTTCTTTAAGTCTTTTCAAAGCCTGATCTCTTTATTTAACAATGAAAGATTTACTTCCATCCCTCCACCCATTCCTTTTTTCCTCATATTACTGGGTTCTATTTTGTTTTGTTTTGTGTTTTTTTGTGTGTGTGTGTTAACTATATCAATTATCAAATTATCATCATCTATACCTTAAAATTTATTTCTTATAATTATTTATTGGCAAACTAAAACTTAAGCTCCATGGTT
>SJYA01001462.1:605897-634427 GCA_006410615.1 Neotragus moschatus
GATTCTCCAGGCAAGAACACTGGAGTGGGTTGACATTTCCTTCTCCAATGCATGAAAGTGAAAAGTGAAAGTGAAGTCGCACAGTAAGTGGCCAACTCTTTGTGACCCCATTGACTACAGCCTACCAGGCTCCTCCATCCATGGGATTTTCCAGGCAAGAGTACTGGAGCGGGTTGCCATTGCCTTCTCCAAAAATAGTCTCTAGAAGATAGCAAAGTTCAACAACCATTACTTAATTGAATGTTGAAGAAAGAATTATATATGGGAATAATAGGATGCTGTGTTAGATGATAACAGGGAAAGAAATCCTAGACACTTGATCTGTCAATGTTCATTGCATTACCTGAAATGTCCATTTCATTTTCTCCTGGCAACACATGGAAATCATTTTGAAAATTTGTTTCTGCACTCCCTGCAAAACTACTACATAGTGTTTCCAGCAGCATTCCATAGATTTTTGAATTCTTCTTTAGAGCTCCAACTGCATAGCTGTTAATTTCTTGGTATTTACCCATTCATGTATAAATCAAAGTAACAATTTAATTTAAAATATTAGAGAATAACCTCTTCAGACACTTTACAATGCCAATGGCAAATTTCTGCCTCTTTAACATCATCACCACATACAATAGGAAGGAATTAAGGAAACCACTTTCCATTCAATTACCAGTGCACCTTTTGCTTGGTTTTTGAAGCAGCGCTATGCATTTTAAAAAGGTCTAAAAAGCAACATAATTTATTTAAGCAGGCTTTAAAAATACACTTGCATCTATCTTTTCAGAAGATAGAGCATAGCGTGTAATACCAATTATTAACAAATCAACCAATTAAATTCTTACAACTGAAACAAAAACAGCTCGCTTGTAACAGTTCTTCAGAAAATCCATTTACCTCGGCTTCCCTAAAGAGGGAGAGCCATTCTACTCAAAGAAAGTGTACTGTCTTCTTTCAAGCCTTTAATACACTAATATCTCCCAAAAAAAGTTGTACAAATGTGTGGTCCAAGTTCCAAACAGATTTTCATAGTAGGTCACAGCTGAGGGCCTCCCTATAGACTTAGGTGTTCTGAGACTGTTTATGGGGCAGCACTTCAAGTCTGGAAAGATCACATTGGTCTTTGTGGCACAATGTGTGTGAAAAATAGATTTCTTGTTCAAGCTCCTGGAACAAACTATGGCAAAGCTGCCTGTGAAGCTGCTTCTAATAAGCCAGCTTAAATGTGTTGCCACTTGGGTGTTTCTGGTCTAGCTTTGCAAGTTCTGCAAAAGACGCTGCACAAAGACTCAAAGAATCTGCCAGCAACAGAGATGCAACCTGAGAAAATGTCAAAGGCAGATTTCAGCCTAATGCTCTGGCGAAACAGGGACATAATCAGAGAAGTGAAAGCCATGTGTGTTGTTTCAAAGGATCATCTGATAGCCTGGTTATGTGCTTAAGGGAGAGACAAGTGACCTGAGTCCTTGGGGTTTTCTGTTTACTATGAGCATCTGCTTCGTCTGTATTCTCCCAGGAACGATGATGGGTCTGTAAGCAGAACCTGCATCATAAAACTCACCCAGGATTCTTAGGCACAGGAAACCCTCCGAGGAAAGCTGAGCAGAGGCAAAACTGACACAGGCTTTCCCTTCTGTCACAACACTAACAATTTTCCAGGAGAAACTAAATTAAATCAACTTTAAGTAGAGGAAAAAAGCAACAGAAATGTCAGATCTTGTCGTCTGTTTTACTAATAGTGGAAAAATAGAGACTGGAGGTGGGTGGCCAATGATGAGTCAGCCATCTTCAGAAATTTTTTTCCTATCTTCACAAAGGTTATTTGACCATTTGACTGGGGAGCTGCAGAAGACAGCCCAGCAACGACATTAGCTAAATTCTAGAGCAGCAGTCCCCAACCTTTTTGGCATATGGAACCAGTTTTTTGATAGACATGTTTTCCATGAACCAGGGGTAAGGGGGATGGTTTCGAGTTGATTCAAGTGTATCACATGCACTTTGTTTCTATTATTATTAAGTTAGGGAAAGCACAGGGAAACCACCCACCTGGCCAGGCAGCACCATAACCATTCACATGAGTTGCTTTATGACAGGAGGTCCCGGTAAGGAACACGGAACTAGTAAGCCACCACCAACTGGAAGAGTTCAGGAAAGGTCAAAAGGAGACACCACGTGTGGGACCACCTCCCAGAATGCTCACTGGCATCCATCTTGGCTGAGCAATGCATGCACCACCAGGAAGGACTCTGAGTCAGACTGATTGATCAGAGACAACCCAGAAACTATTCCCATCACCATAAAACCAGAGACTGTGAGCCACACGGCAGAGGAGTTCTCCTGGATTCCCCTACCACTACTCTCTGCCCGGGTGCTCCTTCCCGATAAAATCTTTTGCTTTGTTAGCACTTGTATCTCTTCGGACAATCCATTTCTGAGTGTTAGACAAGAGCTCCATTTGGGTCCTGGAAAGGGTCCCCTTTCTTGGAAAAATTACATCAGTTCCACTTCAAATCATCAGGCATTAGATCCTGATGGGGATCTGTATTCTAGAATAACTAGCTAAATTTGATGTGTCTGTCCAAAGAATATCTAAGAGAGCTGGTCATGAATGGCAATTATCTACGCTGATGATGATAAACTTGTGAAGGGGGTCTTGGTGGAACTGTAAGATGTTACTTTCTTAAACTTTTAACTAAGTAAAATGAAGTTACCCTTAACTGACATCACTGACACACATATTCCTACCTTTGACAAGCAGCAGGTAACTGCAAAGAGGAGACAATTACTTATGAAAAAAGCAATTTTCTAATCAGCTTAAAGAAAAACATGTCATCCTTGAAACAATTTCCAAACAACGAATTTTCATTCGAAGTCGTCTCATTTTTGCTACTATAATGGTTTATTTCAAAGACTAAAACATCCTCATGACATACAAGGTAATGTCTTCTCAGATCTGAAACTTATTCTTTCCTCCAAGCATACTCTACCATTATCTAGCTTTGGACTTTGCTCTGCATGCTTATAATTGTAAATAAAATAATATTGTATTTACATATATAAGATTAATATCTAGTTTCATACATTATATATTTTTTTTTATTAAATGTTGACCAGAGTTTTCCAAGGATGCAGAAGGTCTTGGTTTTATCTAGATAAAGGATTTGCCAGTTGGGTTGCTTTTGGAAAGTCATTTAAATTTCCAGAACGTCAAACTTCTTGTCTGTATAATAAAGGATCTGAGAAAGATGAGATATCTAGGTTTATCCACCTCACTACAACTGATTTAAATTATTTACTTTTCCTGGCTGAGTAATGTTTCAATTATAAATGTATCACAATTTCTTTATCCATTCATCTGTCAATGGGTATTTAAGTTACTTTTGTGTCTGGCTTTTGTAAATATTGTTGCACTGAGCACTAGGGTACTTACATCAAATTATAAGAACCAAATGTCAAACAAAAATTTAAGGAAATCCAAAAATCTGTTTCTCTATAAAATATTGAAAACATTGGTCAAAATTGTCCTTAATCAACTTTTTAAAAACTCTGAAAATCAACCAAAAGCTTGTAACAACCCAAGAAGAGTCTATCAAGAAAAATGGTGAAATCTAAATAAGACCAAGTCTTGGGACATTAACATGCCACGAATCTTTCCCTACTTCTCCTCCATGTATTCTTTATATCCTTGAAAACTAACAACTCTTCAATTACAATACCTAAAACCCAGCAGTCCGGCAGCTCAGCAATCATTAAAGAGATCAGGATTGCACCACCTCAAAAATCCCAAGGGAGAGTCATCATTTAACATGTCAGGATGGTTCCTGAAAAGCTCTCTTCTCAGAAATGTTTGCTCTGATATGAGTCAGTGCATGCTCTCAGCAAAAAGACTACTACTCAAGGTTTGTTGCTGTTGTTGTTTTTAAAAAATAATCTCTGATAATTGTTTAATCACAGAGATCTGAAGCAGCAAAACCAGTCTGGGAGAATAAGAAGTTCACCAAAAATCTTAAAAGGACAAATTGGGGAAAACAGTGTCCATAGTGGACTTTTAAAAACTTTAATATATTTCTGAAAATTTAGAAGGCCACACACATATGCAAGACTGTGTACATCCCCACACATATGAAGGTCCTAATTGTTCCTTTCTGGCTGTCTTTGAATAACATGTGAAGACTAAAAGAATTGGAAAGTGCCAGGTCTGCCCTCAGCAAGATTCAAGGTATTTAAGTATACTTCTGTCCAGTGAAAGGCTCATCATTAAGGTAACTTGAACAAAGTTTTCAGTTGCTGCATCCGACACTTAATGCAGACTTTCACTTTATAAAAATATTCCAAACAGGTAAAAACAATGCATTTCAACAAAAACAACTGACGAAGAGGTAGGTAAATGTGATTTTTAGAGATGCCATAGTATATTGTTCAAAAATGTTATCTTTTCATTAAACAAAAAGAGAGAGAGACACACAAAGAAACAGAAATGTATGACAGACACAAAGGAAAAGATACTGTTAATAGAAACTGTCCCTGGGGCAGCTCATATATTGAACTTAGGACAGACTTTAAATCAGCAATTGTAAATATATTGAAAGAACTAAAGAAAGCCATGTCTATAGAATCAAAAGCAAGTATGAGAATAATGTCTCACAAAGTAGATAATAACCATGAACGGATAGCAATTTCTAAAAAAGAAATCCTGGAGAAGAACTGGCTAAAAGGGTTCAAAGCAAATTTTAACTGGCAGAAGAAAAAGAATCCACAAATTTGAATTTATATCAATGAGATTTTCTCTTCTAAGAAATATAAGCAATAAAGAAAATGTATAGAGTCTCAGAGATCTGGAAGCCAACAGGCATACCAGTATATGTGTGCATGTTCCGTTGCTCAGTCGTGTTGGACTCTTACACATGATATGATTTCCAGAAAGGAAGGAAAGATAGAAAGGGAAGGAAACAAAACCGAAAAAAAAAATCAGAGCCAAAACTTCTCAAAGTTTACAAAAAAACATTAGTCTACACATCCAACAAAGTGGCATAATACACTTCTTAAATCAACTGAGGTCAGGAATAATGAATTTTGTTATAAATAGGTTAAATGCTATTCACCTTGGGTGAAACATCATACTTTCTCTTTGTGGTTTGATTTTCCTGAAATGAAAATATTCATTGAGCAACTACAGTGGACTAGAACCTTGTTCAGGCGAGGATACGTTAGTGAACATAATGTCCAGGTTCCTGGGGTAGAGACTGCTAAAGCCCTCAGATATGCAGTTTCTCCATCTTCTTTCAGCCACAGTCTCCTGTGTTCTCTCTACACACTTGCCTCGGGTTTTGCTGGATACATGATGACCTAATTCAAAGAATGCAAACCTGGGTTTGCATTGAAACTGTGTGTGGCAGCATATGAGTAAGCTTCCAGCAGTGAAAGGTGAGCAGAAGCAAGGGCTGAGACTTCCAGGTCAAATCTTTGTGAAGGAACATGTTTCTTGACTTTGACTGATTTGAAGGAAATAACTGTCTCCCATCTCAGTGACTGTAGAACAGACAATGTGTAGAAGAGATGGCACTGACCTCTTCTTTAATAGAACACCTTAGAGAAGATAAGTTCACGGTGGAAGGAACTTGAGTCTTGACGCAGTTGCATCAGCTGACTGACCTACATTCTACCCACCTGCTTCTGTACTCCTAGGTCAGAGAAAAATGATCTAATTGAATTGATCCTGTGAATTTTTGGTCTTCTTTAATAACTATATCCTGAATTAGTAAAATTCTTTCTCTTGGAGTTTATAAATACTCTGAAAGTGAAAAATGAAGGTGAAAGTTGCCCAGTCATGTCTGACTCTTTGCAACCCCATGGCCTATACAGTCCATGGAATTCTCCAGGCCAGAACACTGGAGTAGGTAGCCCTTTCCTTCTCCAGGGATCGAACCCAGACCTCCCACGGAGACGGATTCTTTATCAGGTGAGCCACAAGGGAACCCCAAATAAATACTCTAGTGGACAATTTGCTCAAAATTAACTCAATAAAAAATTGCACTTATTTTATTCATCAAAGAATTTCTTGCTTTATTTCCCAAGTGATCTCCTTTTAAATTCTTAAACACTAAGCATTTAACTTTCCTATGAAATAGTGTCTATTCAATCTTTTTCCTGCAAATGTATCTACCTTGATAACTATTGATATTTTGTAGTTTCAAGTTTTGCTAATTTTGTTTTGGAAATTCTGATTAGCATTTCTTTCCAGTGGGTTTTCTTTCACTAAATTTGTAAAATTTAAATATGTTTTCAAATCATAATGGCATCAGTTGTTCTGGAAGAATTATTCAGGGAAATTCAGTGAATTTGCTCCATCAATAATTTGAAAAGTTATTTTTTAAAAGTTAATTTTCTCTGCTACAAGATAGCTTAACTAAAGATATATAGAATATATTCAGAAAGATCAGAAAATAAAAGTATATGACAACTCTACAAATACAAGAAATATCACTTTGTCTCAATCTCAAATCCCTTTATTACATCCAAATTAATTTGAATATGCTATTTATAGTATATATAAACATTTGTATAATATTGCATTGTATAATATATGTGAATATTGTAAGAATATATTTTTACATATATAGTGTATATATTTATTTTCATATTCAAGCTAATTTTATTTTAAATATCATGTAAGAAACTAATCGCCGGTCTAGGTTCGATGCAGGATACAGGATGCTTGGGGCTGGTGCACTGGGATGACCCAGAGAGATGGTATGGGGAAGGAAGTGGGAAGGGGGTTCAGGATTGGGAACTCACGTACACCCGTGGCGGATTCATGTTGATGTATGGCAAAACCAATACATTATAATAAAGTAAAATAAAAAAATAAATAGTCTTTAATCAATAGAAGGAACAGATAAACTATGCAGATTAGAGAAGACCTGATAGAATTTAAATCAGATCATTGACCATCTGGAGCAGATAATCAATCTTATTGCAAATATAAAACAATCAGGAATTTATATTGGAATATATTAAAATTTATATGGAAATTATAAGTTTATTAAATTTACACTTGGAAAATTTCACCAATATAAATTTTATTTATGTGTTTAATTTTTCTAATTCTAGCATTCTTGCAATACCTTCATAGCACGAAATTTATAAACACTAATTTTGATCTATGCATAGAAAGACCTATATTGATATAAAATGTTGACCTTTCTTATATGTCTCTTCAGGATGCCATTTTTGAGTTATCATTCACATTGGATTTGAGTTATAATATAATAGAGCTTTTAAGACATCACAGTCCTCGTACGGACTTGATATTTAAATACTATATAAGGAAATCTTGTCAGTGCTACATGTCTTTTCAGACTGTGCAGTGTGAGTAGACTAGTGTTAAAAATAAAGGGTGAGGTTAAAATTTAACGTTATAAGCAAAAGTGGGACTTTTCACTCAAAACCAATTTCACGAGTAATTTTTTTCACAAAGCACATCTCTCTTTGATTAACTTGATCCACAATATGATTAGAAGCTGCTCATTAATACGGGCATTTAATGATAGCTTTATGATTGACTGCAGCGTGATTCTGCCAAGTCTCCCCCTGAGCAAAGTCACAGGAATATCATGAATCAAGGACAAGGAAAGAATTCCACTCTGAGGATACCTTATGAAAGGTTTTAAATTGCTGATTACAAATGACCCTTCATGGTTGGTTGGTTTGCACTGAGTCATCCATTCTTTACTTTTTAGGTAATATAGAATTGTCGGAAGATGACTGTGTGTTGTGAAAGATCATCAACCTTCCTCATCTTCCATGTTGAAGAGATAATTTACTCTTTAAATACAGAGAGTAAGATATGCAGGTGAAAATTTGTATNAGGGGGTTCAGGATTGGGAACTCACGTACACCCGTGGCGGATTCATGTTGATGTATGGCAAAACCAATACATTATAATAAAGTAAAATAAAAAAATAAATAGTCTTTAATCAATAGAAGGAACAGATAAACTATGCAGATTAGAGAAGACCTGATAGAATTTAAATCAGATCATTGACCATCTGGAGCAGATAATCAATCTTATTGCAAATATAAAACAATCAGGAATTTATATTGGAATATATTAAAATTTATATGGAAATTATAAGTTTATTAAATTTACACTTGGAAAATTTCACCAATATAAATTTTATTTATGTGTTTAATTTTTCTAATTCTAGCATTCTTGCAATACCTTCATAGCACGAAATTTATAAACACTAATTTTGATCTATGCATAGAAAGACCTATATTGATATAAAATGTTGACCTTTCTTATATGTCTCTTCAGGATGCCATTTTTGAGTTATCATTCACATTGGATTTGAGTTATAATATAATAGAGCTTTTAAGACATCACAGTCCTCGTACGGACTTGATATTTAAATACTATATAAGGAAATCTTGTCAGTGCTACATGTCTTTTCAGACTGTGCAGTGTGAGTAGACTAGTGTTAAAAATAAAGGGTGAGGTTAAAATTTAACGTTATAAGCAAAAGTGGGACTTTTCACTCAAAACCAATTTCACGAGTAATTTTTTTCACAAAGCACATCTCTCTTTGATTAACTTGATCCACAATATGATTAGAAGCTGCTCATTAATACGGGCATTTAATGATAGCTTTATGATTGACTGCAGCGTGATTCTGCCAAGTCTCCCCCTGAGCAAAGTCACAGGAATATCATGAATCAAGGACAAGGAAAGAATTCCACTCTGAGGATACCTTATGAAAGGTTTTAAATTGCTGATTACAAATGACCCTTCATGGTTGGTTGGTTTGCACTGAGTCATCCATTCTTTACTTTTTAGGTAATATAGAATTGTCGGAAGATGACTGTGTGTTGTGAAAGATCATCAACCTTCCTCATCTTCCATGTTGAAGAGATAATTTACTCTTTAAATACAGAGAGTAAGATATGCAGGTGAAAATTTGTATCAGATTTTTAAACCTGTAGAAAAATTTCCTTTTTTGTTCTTAGAGATGTCATCAAGGTGAAGGAAAAAGTAGCAGCTATGTGGACATATAATTTAACAAAATTCCTCATATTATTTCCTATTTTCCTTTCTTCTTCAATCAAAATAAATACCAAAATGTTAAATCATCATTTTTAATATTTGCTAAACATTATTTAGAACTGTACTTACCAAACAATTCACTGTAGAATACCTATTCTCTTTGATCCTAAACACCAGTATTAATATTCTCAAAACAGGGTCCCACTATGCCTTTTAGAAAACTGTTTACTGGTAATTACATGGATTTATAAAAGAACACTAAGGGTACCATATCTTCTACTCAATGCTACTCATTCTTCCTACCTACAGAGAACATGCTTTCTCTTAAACTAGACTAATTATGGAGATCATGTCACAATGCATATAAATATTGAATTATTGTGATATACAACTAAAAATGACATAATATTACACATCAGTTATAACTCAGTTAGAAACAGTGTCAAACACGAAAAAAAAGAGCTTTGACAAACTGGTCAAAATATTTGCTTTAATGTTGAAAATAGGCTGAATTGTGATTCTGTCAACTTGGTTACTCTAGGCACTTAATTTCACAGAATGTCCTTTTCCTGGGTGGTTCCAAGTTCTTTAGTCTCTAAGTCGTGTCTGACTCTTTGGCGACCCCATGCACTGGAGCCTGCCAGGCTCCTCTGTCCATGGAATTTCCCAGGCAAGAATTCTGGAGCGGGTTGGAAGTTCCTTCTCCGAAGGATCTTCCTGACTCAGGGATTGAACCGCATCTCCCGCATCGGCAGGCAGATTCTCACCACTGAGCCACCAGGGAAGCCTATCCCAGATTAGAGTTGGTCAAAATAAAGTTGTACAGGATTTAGAAGATAAGAAGTAGCAGTTGCCATGACACTCTGAAAGGTCATCATTATTTAGGTAAATACTTCCACTGTGAATTTGATGGGTTCCAGTTTGGCCTTACTCACCCCAGCTTTAATTCAAGCATTCTTTGTCAACCATTAATTCTGATCATCAATAGAAAACTGGGACTTTAAGGAATTTCTACACTGTTCTCCATAGTGGTTGTACTAGTCTGCATTCCCACCAACAGTGTAAGAGGGTTCCCTTTTCTCCACACCCTCTCCAGCATTTATTGCTTGCAGACTTTTGGACAGCAGCCATTCTGACACGTGTGAGGTGGTATCTCATTGTAGTTTAGATTTGCTTTTCTCTGATGATGAGTGATGCTGAGCATCTTTTCATGCGTTTGTTACCCATCTGTATGTCTTCTTTGGAGAAATGTCTGTTTAGTTCTTTGCCCCATTGGGTCATTTATTTTTCTGGTATTGCGCTGCATGAGCTGCTTGTATATTTTGGAGATTAATTCTTTGCCAGTTGTTTCATTTGCTATTATTTTCCCCCATTCTGAAGGCTGTCTTTTCACCTTGCTAATAGTTTCCTTTGTTGTTCAAAAGCTTGTAAGTTTAATTAGGTCCCATTTGCTTTTATCTCCATTACTCAGGGAGGTGGGTCATAGAGGAACTTGCTGTGATTTATGTCAGAGTGTTTTGCTTATGTTTTCCTCTAAGAGTTTTACAGTTTCTGGTCCCCCAATGTTCATCATAGCACTGTTTACAATAGCCAGGACATGGAGCAACCTAGATGTTCATCGGCAGAAAAATGGATAAGAAAGTTGTGGTACGTGTACACAATGGAACATTACTCAGCTATTATAAAAAACACATTTGACTCAGTTCTAATGAGGTGGATGAAACTGGAGCCTATTATACAGAGTGAAATAAGTCAGAAAGAAAAGCACCAATACATTATATTACCGCATATATTTGGAATTTAGAAACATGGTAACAATGACCTATATGCAAGACAGCAAAAGAGACACAGAGTTAAAGAATAAACTTCTGGACTCCGTGGGAGGAGAGGGTGGGATGATTTGAGAGAATAGCATTGAAACACCATATTACCACATGTGAAATAGATGACCAGTCCAAGTTCAATGCATGAAACAGGACACTTAAAGCTGGTGCACTGGGACAACTCTGAGGGATGGGATGGGGAGGGCGGGGGAGGGGGTTCAGGATGGAGGACATATATACACCTGTGGCTGATTCATGTCAGTGTATGGCAAAAACCGCCACAACATTGAAAAGTAATTAGCCAGCAATTAAAATGAATAATTTTTTAAAAAAGAAAGAAAGAACAAGAAAGTTATAAAAAGTAATATATATGTGGTGGTGGTGGTGGTGGTTTTGCGAAGTCGTCTGACTCTTGCGACCCCATGGGCTGTAGCCTGCCAGGCTCCTCTGTCCATGGTCTTTTCCAGGCAAGAATACTGGCGTGGGTTGCATTTCCTTCTCAAGGGCATCTTTCCGACCCAGGGATTGAACCCCTGTCTCCCGCATTACAGGCAGATTCTTTGCCAATTGAGCTACATGGGAAGCCCCGTGTCATCCTGTACTACTCTTAAAAAAGACCCTTAATCAAACTTACAGCAGTTTCCTTCAAATAAGCAAAAATTAGCAAGGTCTCATCTGTCTCTGGGAAATACTGATATCAGAAATTTTATAGGCCAATTTATTCTTACCCTCAGACTTTTTTTAAGGAGATAATATCATTAGGTATTTAAAATCAAATCATTCTTATGTATGATTTCTTTTCCATCCATTTACAATTGTCATTTTAATTCATTTTTAGATTGCACTTAATTGGGAGTAAAACTCAGACCATGACTATCACAAGGAGCACATTAATTTTAAAGTTCACTTAAAGAAGATTTGTTTTTAATCACAGTGATTTTTCTTTTTCATCTCCATTTACATTAGGGCTGGGCAAAAGGGCAGGAGGAAATATTGAGGCCATCTAACCTTATTGATTAAGATGATGTGGACAACTAACTGACTTTCATTAATTATCTAAACTGCCTACTCAGTACCAGAAATATGGGCATTTAATCATTGTATTTTATTGCATAAAACATCACAGTCACTTATGGTATTTGCATTATTACAAGTGTTTAATAGGATGATCTCCTAAAACTATCATGATATTTGTTGCAGATGCTTTTAAATGCTGAGGTGAAGAAAAGCCCTGAAATATTTGAATGACTAATGTGGATGAAAGTCACAAAATTAAATAATTTGATTAAAACGAAAGTCCAAACTACCCCAGCGTGTGCAGTAAAATCCATTGCTGGCTTCCAAGTGTTCCTAAAATAAAGACAAGCTCCTTGATGGTCCAGTGAAAAATAACAAATAGTTCTCCACTTGTTCCAGTTTACCTGTCTCGTTGTACACTGCTTTTCACATCACTTTGAATGTTTTAGAGATATGAGTTCTTTCATTTCTGATGTTCTCCAAGCTCTTAACCAACATAAATTGTTCACAAATACTTTTTCCCTTTGACAGAAATACCTGCCTCTTCTTGAATATTTCCGCACAACATCCCTTTGTCTTGGATAATTGCTAATTCTCCTGCATATCAGTTAACTCCCAGTCGTACTTCCTCAGATTCGACTAGATGGCTTCCCTTATCTGCTTCTGTGTCATCAGCAGATGATCCCGTGACAGCAACCTCTTGACAGAGACATGGACCAGGATTTTTCTACATTCTTCTTATCAATATTCTGGAAGTCATTTTTACAGTAGACGAGTGTATATCTTTTGATTTCTGATATAACTAATTACCACAAACTCAGTGTCATTTAAATGACACTGATGCATTGCTTCATAGCTCTGGAAGTCATAAGAGTGAGATGAGTCTTACAAGGCTAAAGTCAAGTAATCACCCAATTCTTCTGAAAAAATGGGAAGAAAGGGGTTGTCTCTTCGTCATTCTATCATTTAGCAACTTTCAGAGCGATAAAGAATGAAGCAAACCTGATTTGACACCCCGTGTCTCTTAGGAAGACAAAGATGAAGATTTATGATGAAACAATTGTTTTATAAATATGAACACCAAATCAAAAGTATATGTATTCGTGTTGTTAATAAAGCACCCTTTAGAAACTAGAAACCGTCCACAATGAACAGTCTTTGAGTTGCTTTTCAGTAGGATTTGCTTATACGTTAAGATACACAAGAAGCTAATTTGCCTCTAAGCACAGAGAAGCCCATCTTTGTTTGCAGCCTGCTTCCTCTGCCAAGTGTCAACAAAAGAAAAAAGCACGAGTATCAGTCGTGGTTGGTGGCACAAAATGGGGCGTTCTGTTTGGAGGAGAGGAATAAAGAACAACTCCTTCTCTAACTGGACGAGTCAGCCCATTCTGATTCACGACCCACTTGTGAATGAACAGAATTATAATATTATACTTTATGCTCAAATATTGAAAAAGTAGAATATAAATAAATAAGCAATAGGCCTAAGATATAAAGAAACTAGGGGTGGGGGAGTGTGTTTTGTTTGAAAGAACTGATTGTATCCAAATACTTTTTTAAAACTTCTGATTATCCCAGGTGGCACAACGGTAAAGAATCTGCCTGAAGTAAGAGAGACAGAGTTTGACCCCTGGATCAGGAAGATCCCCTGGAGCAGGAAATGGCAACCCACTGCCACTGAAATCCCATGGACAGGGAAGCCTGGCAGGCTACAACCCATGGAGTCCCAGAGATGCAGATTGAATGACTGAGCACGGCACAGAAAACTTCATAGAGGACAAAGATATCTCATCAAAATTTGTTCTCCACACCGTCAGTGGTGATACAACTTTCAGCAACCTTGCTCTAGCTACATAGCATAGCATTGCTTTTGAGATTTAAAATATCTGAGTTTTAAAACTTCTTTACTTCCCCTGTACCCAAGTCCTTGTAATTGAAAGGAAGCATAAGCTCAAGGGGTTTTATTTCACTCTTTCTATCTTTTGTTGCTAAATTATACACAAATATGCATAAATTAAGTAGTCATATTCAATTGCCTTTTGGCAACAAAATGCAGTCCCTTTAGGAACAGTTCTAGCAATGAGTTACTATAAGTAACTCTTTCTGTCATTTAAAGTACCTAATTGTATAAAATTATGAACATTTAAAAGAGCTCTTATTTGCCTCACTTTCATTTCATTGCAGATGTTATAAGATAAACTGAGATTCACCCTCTAAATCATCTCCCTCTTACCAAGGACATGATTGTGAAGCACAAGATTGTAGTTTGTATTTGTCAGGATGGGAGTGAGAACTAAATGGCTTAGGCAGGAAAGGTTATTTTGCAGGGCTGTGTCTCCAAAGACATTGAGAAATGAATGAGCTGAAAAAGGAGAAAAACTGAATTGGTTTAAAAAGAATGGGATGAAATTTCAGCAAAAATTACAAATTGTAAAATGTGTGTCTCATCTCTTTACTAAAATACTTATTGATGAGATAGGGACTTGATCTGATCAATTGTTGTGATGTGTTTAGTAGTGGGATTCTTCTTTATAATGAATAAATATTATGGCAACAATGATCCTGAGAAGTTTTGCTACTCTTAAATTCTGTTCTTCAAAATAACAAGCTAATACCTATTGAAATCTAACTGTGCAGTATGAGTATTTTCTAATTTTTGTTAGTTTTTTGTTTTATTCTCATGTACCATCGGAGTCAGTAAAGTGGTTAGGAGAAGATTAAAATCTATTAAAGCACAAATCGTGTCAACAAAGTTCTCAGACCCTTTACACCTTATAAAAACAAGGAATGCTTTCCACAAGCAAAAGCAAACTAACAAAAGCTAAAAACTAACAGTACCTTCCTGGAGAAGGGAATGACTACCTGTTCCAGTATTGTTTCCTGGAGAATCTTGTGAACAGAGGAGCCTGAGGGGCTACATTCCATGGGGTCGCAAAGAGTCAGACACAGCTGAGTGACACACGCACAACAGTGTCTTAAATAAGCAAATATTTTATTCCAGCGTAAAAGAATTCTAGTGGCAGTGATCCAGGGTTAGTTCAAAGGTTTAAAGATGTTTATTAGGAAAGATATTTTTTCATCTTTGATATCATTATTTTTTGCACATGGCTCCCATCTTCCTCTTTGCAAGATGATTCTTTCACTTCCAAGTATTGTTTCTATATTCTGAGCAGGAAGAAAGGCTAAAAGCCCAAGGGATATGCCAAGTGAACCCTTTTCATAAAAGGACTATTCTCAGAAAGGCTTCCCACAAGGTTTTGCTCTCTGTCTTACTACCCAGAATTCACAACAGGAGCACATCTAGGTGCAAAATGGTCTGGGAAGGTGAGCGACTTGGATTTTCAAGCTCTACAGAAGAGAAAGGCAGGAGAGAGTCCATAAGTCAGGGCTTATGTGAAACTAACCCTTAGGTTATGTTACAAATATCTTTATATTAATTGCCAAAACAGAACTACATGGTAGTACTAGAACATTAATTTATAGATAGTAAGACTGAAAGTCTGACAAGTTAAGAAAGTTCTCCAATTCATGAGCTTGAATAGCAGAGCTAAGAATCCAGCCCAAGTTTGTCCTATACCCGAAATGAAAGCTTGTGTCTACTTTTAGACAGTATAGAAGTAGCATTTATTAGAATATAAATAAGGACATGTACGTTTAATCAAATCTGTACTATAAACACCATATTAAATGGATATACTAAAATTGTTCTTGCATTTCTCATGGTCACACATTCAGAGAGAGAGAAAGGAAAATCTACATAGATAGCCTTTACTAGTTTTGTAACAATACAGCAGCAAGTTTTTGAATGTACATATTTCAGAATACATACGGTTATGTTGAAAAAAAGGGAGTGAGTTTTATTTTCAGTTTTACCAGGTGGTCAGCCTCTCACATTTGCCCTAATTTAAGTCTAGAAGACAGATTATTGCAGAAAAGATAATGGTCTGATTGAAAACTCATGTCTAAGTCTTAAGATAGAAAATTCCTCATTAAATTCTGTCAACTAGACAAAGTGATATTTTAGGCATATTATCTTTCCCTGTAAAACTTTTCAAACCACTTGGAGTCACTTTGAAAATTGAAAACATCTCCTCTTAAGCTTCAAAAATTGGTGCTGAACTTCAAAACCAAAAACATAACACATCCACTGTGGCCTATAATTGTTCTATAGCATGTATTTGGAGAAAAGCAGATTTTTTTTTTAATTATAGAACAGGTTAAAAAATTATGATTGTTTCACTTTCCCAATATCTATTTTACAAAAATAATGTATCAAAAATATTGCATCATACATAAAGCATTTTAAAAAATTCATCTCAAAAGCCTGTGAAGATAGTACCTCCCCTAAAATATTTAACAGATTTATGTAAAAAAAAACACTGAATAATAAATATGTTTCTTATGACCATGTCAAATATTTCCTGAGGAAGTGGACCAAGGCAATAGAGTAGGAAAACATTGACCTCACCTCCTGCCATGAACAGCATGAAAATCACAACCGTTACAGAACAACTATCGATGAGAATGACCTGAGGATACGTAGAAAAGATTTTTCACAACTAAGGAAACTAAAGGAACCACAACAAGATGAGTAGGAGGGGCAGAGATGTGATAAACGCAGGGCCCACACCACCCCCGGGTTGGTCACCCACAGACAGGTGGACTAAAACCTCCACGGATGCTCTAGCCAAGGAGCAAGGAGTCAGAGCCCCACCTCAGTGTCCAGTCTGGATGCACTGCCTTGTAAAGACAATTGCTTGAGAAACAGTGAGTCTTGCCTTGGAGAGACCAGAGGACTCAAACAATTGGGAACTCTGCTCTCAAAGCGCTAAATCTCATACTCTCTGAGTCTAGGCACAAAGGCAATCATCATTTGAAAGGAGCCTGAATCACTCACTTGCTAGTCTTGGAAAGCCTCCTAAGGATGGAGAATCCTGGGGACAGAGATGCTGTCATCTCTGTCACTTGGGGCATCATTTGGGGCGCTTGTTCTACCGAGTCAACATTGGCACTGGCAACCACGTTTTTGGGCTCCTAGTACTAGCCGGTTAGTGCCAGGAGTCTGACCCTGCACACCAGCAAGCTGCACCACCCCCGAGCCTCCCAGCCCTGCAGAAAATTGTGCAGGGACCCAATGGACCCACAGCTATCATAAGAGACAAGGCCTTGCAGCCAATGGTTCAGGGGCTACCCTGCCTACCAGTGCACCAGAGTAGGTGTCTGCACGTGCAGACCATGTGGAGGACACCTTTAGAGCAAGTAACTCTGGTGATCAGAGGGAAGCTTGCTAATGGGCCTCTCAACGATATTCTGAAAGTATAAATTTGTCCATATCAATGTTTAAAAATNGAAGATTAAAATCTATTAAAGCACAAATCGTGTCAACAAAGTTCTCAGACCCTTTACACCTTATAAAAACAAGGAATGCTTTCCACAAGCAAAAGCAAACTAACAAAAGCTAAAAACTAACAGTACCTTCCTGGAGAAGGGAATGACTACCTGTTCCAGTATTGTTTCCTGGAGAATCTTGTGAACAGAGGAGCCTGAGGGGCTACATTCCATGGGGTCGCAAAGAGTCAGACACAGCTGAGTGACACACGCACAACAGTGTCTTAAATAAGCAAATATTTTATTCCAGCGTAAAAGAATTCTAGTGGCAGTGATCCAGGGTTAGTTCAAAGGTTTAAAGATGTTTATTAGGAAAGATATTTTTTCATCTTTGATATCATTATTTTTTGCACATGGCTCCCATCTTCCTCTTTGCAAGATGATTCTTTCACTTCCAAGTATTGTTTCTATATTCTGAGCAGGAAGAAAGGCTAAAAGCCCAAGGGATATGCCAAGTGAACCCTTTTCATAAAAGGACTATTCTCAGAAAGGCTTCCCACAAGGTTTTGCTCTCTGTCTTACTACCCAGAATTCACAACAGGAGCACATCTAGGTGCAAAATGGTCTGGGAAGGTGAGCGACTTGGATTTTCAAGCTCTACAGAAGAGAAAGGCAGGAGAGAGTCCATAAGTCAGGGCTTATGTGAAACTAACCCTTAGGTTATGTTACAAATATCTTTATATTAATTGCCAAAACAGAACTACATGGTAGTACTAGAACATTAATTTATAGATAGTAAGACTGAAAGTCTGACAAGTTAAGAAAGTTCTCCAATTCATGAGCTTGAATAGCAGAGCTAAGAATCCAGCCCAAGTTTGTCCTATACCCGAAATGAAAGCTTGTGTCTACTTTTAGACAGTATAGAAGTAGCATTTATTAGAATATAAATAAGGACATGTACGTTTAATCAAATCTGTACTATAAACACCATATTAAATGGATATACTAAAATTGTTCTTGCATTTCTCATGGTCACACATTCAGAGAGAGAGAAAGGAAAATCTACATAGATAGCCTTTACTAGTTTTGTAACAATACAGCAGCAAGTTTTTGAATGTACATATTTCAGAATACATACGGTTATGTTGAAAAAAAGGGAGTGAGTTTTATTTTCAGTTTTACCAGGTGGTCAGCCTCTCACATTTGCCCTAATTTAAGTCTAGAAGACAGATTATTGCAGAAAAGATAATGGTCTGATTGAAAACTCATGTCTAAGTCTTAAGATAGAAAATTCCTCATTAAATTCTGTCAACTAGACAAAGTGATATTTTAGGCATATTATCTTTCCCTGTAAAACTTTTCAAACCACTTGGAGTCACTTTGAAAATTGAAAACATCTCCTCTTAAGCTTCAAAAATTGGTGCTGAACTTCAAAACCAAAAACATAACACATCCACTGTGGCCTATAATTGTTCTATAGCATGTATTTGGAGAAAAGCAGATTTTTTTTTTAATTATAGAACAGGTTAAAAAATTATGATTGTTTCACTTTCCCAATATCTATTTTACAAAAATAATGTATCAAAAATATTGCATCATACATAAAGCATTTTAAAAAATTCATCTCAAAAGCCTGTGAAGATAGTACCTCCCCTAAAATATTTAACAGATTTATATAAAAAAAAACACTGAATAATAAATATGTTTCTTATGACCATGTCAAATATTTCCTGAGGAAGTGGACCAAGGCAATAGAGTAGGAAAACATTGACCTCACCTCCTGCCATGAACAGCATGAAAATCACAACCGTTACAGAACAACTATCGATGAGAATGACCTGAGGATACGTAGAAAAGATTTTTCACAACTAAGGAAACTAAAGGAACCACAACAAGATGAGTAGGAGGGGCAGAGATGTGATAAACGCAGGGCCCACACCACCCCCGGGTTGGTCACCCACAGACAGGTGGACTAAAACCTCCACGGATGCTCTAGCCAAGGAGCAAGGAGTCAGAGCCCCACCTCAGTGTCCAGTCTGGATGCACTGCCTTGTAAAGACAATTGCTTGAGAAACAGTGAGTCTTGCCTTGGAGAGACCAGAGGACTCAAACAATTGGGAACTCTGCTCTCAAAGCGCTAAATCTCATACTCTCTGAGTCTAGGCACAAAGGCAATCATCATTTGAAAGGAGCCTGAATCACTCACTTGCTAGTCTTGGAAAGCCTCCTAAGGATGGAGAATCCTGGGGACAGAGATGCTGTCATCTCTGTCACTTGGGGCATCATTTGGGGCGCTTGTTCTACCGAGTCAACATTGGCACTGGCAACCACGTTTTTGGGCTCCTAGTACTAGCCGGTTAGTGCCAGGAGTCTGACCCTGCACACCAGCAAGCTGCACCACCCCCGAGCCTCCCAGCCCTGCAGAAAATTGTGCAGGGACCCAATGGACCCACAGCTATCATAAGAGACAAGGCCTTGCAGCCAATGGTTCAGGGGCTACCCTGCCTACCAGTGCACCAGAGTAGGTGTCTGCACGTGCAGACCATGTGGAGGACACCCTTAGAGCAGGTAACTCTGGTGATCAGAGGGAAGCTTGCTAATGGGCCTCTCAACGATATTCTGAAAGTATAAATTTGTCCATATCAATGTTTAAAAATCACTCATAAATTTCCATTTTCTTCAGGGCAAAATTCAAATCCTCAACTTAGGATATACGTATTCTGATCTTACCTCTTTCACATTCACCTATTTCTAAGTTTTTCTTTTATATGAATTCATAGATAGATGTTCACATTCAAATTTGTATTTATTTCCATGTCACCAACCAATTTTACCATGGTTATTATGATTGATTTTACTGTCATTTCAGAAGTTTATAGAACTCCCTCCTAGCTGAGTCACACACCCATGAGAGCTAAATGCTAGAAGTTCCTAATCACACTGTTTCTTGGCAGTAATTTTCAGTCTGTTTTGAAATCAATCTTTATTTTACTACAATAGCTATAGTAGAATCAGATAATAACAGTTAGGATATTAGCTTTCTGGTGGCTCAGACAGTAAAGAATCCACCTGCAATGCAGGAGACCCGGATTTGATCCCTAGATTGGGAAGATACCCTGGGGAAGGGAATGGCAACCCACTCCAATATTCTTGCCTGGAGAATTCCATGGACAGAGGAGCCTGGTGGGCTACAGTCCATGGGTCACAGAGTCGAACACAACTGAATGACTATCACTTCGCTTCACTTCACACATCCACACAAACACATGTACACATGCAGACACTATTCAAAAAGTATAATCATTTTTTTCCTCTTCTGTCAAATTGTAATGAAAACTTTTTTGCCATTAGATAAAATTTACCATTTTTTTANTCACAGAGTCGAACACAACTGAATGACTATCACTTCGCTTCACTTCACACATCCACACAAACACATGTACACATGCAGACACTATTCAAAAAGTATAATCATTTTTTTCCTCTTCTGTCAAATTGTAATGAAAACTTTTTTGCCATTAGATAAAATTTACCATTTTTTTAAAAAAAATTTCAACCTTATTTGGTTCATGTTGTCCACATTCTTCAAAGCAGGACACTGTGAGGTCATATGTACTATTTGTAATCCTATTATATTGCCTTCTTTTGAATTGCCATTCACTATTGATTGTTTTTTCCTGGTAATAACACCTCATTTTCCTTATTAGACAGATTTTATGTATATTTTTCTTAGACAAATTCCTCTTAAAAACTTTCTTCCAGGTTATTGATTCTTTTTCCAAATACAAGCAAGTTATCAGCTAACTTACTTGTCTTACAGATAAGCTATAAATCTTAAGCATATTTCCTATTCCTTATTATTACCTAATTATCTTTTGTTTAGTTTCTTTCTACTATAAAATCTAGCTGGATCAAAGGCTATTATGAGTATGTCTTCTTTCAAAGTTATTAAAATCCTTCCATATATACAGTTTTCTGATCTTTTTAGTACTAACCACCTAGTTATTTTTAAAAAGTGAAATAAGCGACTACTGTGTAGCTATTAGCAAAACGTTCATAGTGTTCTGAATATATAATTTAAGATGGCAATTCTTTCAGGGAAATAAGTCATGCTTTCAATAAACTCTGTATCTGTGTGAAGTAAGTCGCCCAATACCACTAGGCATGTTGTTGTTCTTCAGTGGCTAAGTCGTGTCCAACTGTTTGCAACCCCATGGACTGTAACAAGCTGGGCCCCTCTGTAGTCCACCATATCCCAAAGTTTGCACAAATTTACATCCATTGAGTATACCACTACGCACTAAAATATATTGTTTTCTTACTTTTAAAGACTCTGTAAGTGAAAGACATAATGTTGAATTTGAAAGGCTTTTCATGCTTTAATACTCATATTTTTCACATACTGCTTTCTCAAAATTTAATCTTACAATGTGTTGCTGTTGGCAAAGTTCATTCTATTAAAGACTAATAAGGTAATAACTAGAAATCCAGAGGACCCAGTTTCAAAGTTAATATTTAAAACCTGAGGGACATTTACACTGAGTCAAAGGACTGAATAAAGATAATGTTAGCATTTAAAATATCCTTCAAAGAAAAAATAACGTATTGTTTCTGCCTATAATCTGTGGATTCATTACTTCTAAGAAGTACTCCCAATCCACATCACAGACTCATGGTTATCTGTGGCCCACCAAGTTAACATTTTTCTTAAATTGAATTTGTTATGCCATTCAGAGGGAGCCCTCACACGGGTACAAGCACAGTTAGGAGAAAGACTGACAGAGAGAGAGGTGGCTGGGTAGGGGGGGAGGCTAGAGTCGTTCACCTCTTTAAAGCTACTAAAGAAAGGAGAAAATGCTTTTTATCACATATAAGCATTGTGTCTATTGTGTCCATTTTTGCTCCCAAGATACAAGTAAACCCTTTCTTAACATCCCCAGTTTTTCAACGTTTATCATTTTTATTTTTCTCAAAGTATTTATCTTCCAGTGACCTGGAAATAAAAACATCCGATAACCCTACCATTAAAAGTAATTCATCCATGTTTGCCCTAATCTACATAATACAAATTTCATCAGAATATATCCTGTGAGGCAGACACTGAAACAAGCAAGGTAGACACAGGGCAGGATCCAACTGTATTTACACTATAACCCAGAATATTCTTTTCTTTTCTGTACTCTGTGTAATGCATTTCTACTCACTGTGAGGGAACATTTTTCTCTTTATTGCTTGGCCATTAAGGAATTCATCATTGGCTTGGAAATATTTCTTTATTTCCTGATTGATTTCTTTGTGAGTTTGCTTAATGCAAAAGTAATAACTCAAGTTATTTAAGAGGAGATTTATAGAACATCATCAATTCAGAGACACAAATTTCCCTACATCTTAACATCTCTGTAATTGGTATATGTCTTGCAGTTGATGGCACTGACATAACTTCATTTCATCATAATCCAAGATTTTGCTCATTTTTTTTCCTTCTTTTATTTTTAGTGATACACAGAATAATGGTGTGCCCTGTGACAGATAGTATCTCCGCTTTTATGAAACATGGTATTTCCTCCAAATAACATAATGTTGGGATAAGTTTATCTTATGTGTTAGCAGAAGAAAATCATACACGGGCTGACAAGATGGTCAAGGTCTTCCTGACCCCACTCTTTCTACCTTTGATGTCAAAAATACCAGGCCCGACCTCCCACCTCCAACGCAGCCAAATATAGAAAGATACTGCCAGATAGGTGATTTACAGAAGTGTTCACCGCCATGCAGAAATGGCTCTCCTCAGGATTAACTGTGATGAGCATCGTGCCAATTCTCTGCATTTGATTTATTCAACTGCACAGCAAACTTTCAGTTGACATCACAATTCTTCAGGTATTTTCTACATATAGCCTATACAATGCTACAGAGTCCTGGTTTTCATTGCATGTTACTAGACTGTCTTTCTTAGTCTCCTCTGAAAAATAAAGCTGAGTTTTGCAGTTATTTCTATTTCACATGTGAGAAAAATGGATGAATGACTTGAAGTATTTGGTTGGTAAATTAGCAGCAATGAATTCCAATGTATGTGCTCACAACCTAAGACGAAAATTCCCTACCAATTTTGCTGCTACCCACTTCTAGTGAAGATCCTGTGATGTAGTAAGCCACCCGTTCTCACACTTATAATTCTTCCTTTAGCCAATGATTTAAAGATAAAATCCAAAATCAGAGAGTAGAATTGCTGTGTCTAAATAACTAATAGGGCAGCAATATCACAAAAACTGTGCCCTATGATCTTGATGTCATATAGTCCATAAGTCAATAAATATTGCAATAGTTATTGTCCTCCAAGAGATATTTTGTAGTCTCTTTCTACCGTATCAATTGATAAATTGCCCTTTTTATTTTAATTTAGAAGAGAAAAATATGAATAATGATAATGTTTTAGATAATATGAAAACAAATATTTCTCACTTGACACGGCCTCCCAGGTGGCACAATGGTAAAAATCTGCCTGCCAATGCAGGAGACCTAGGTTCTGTCCCTGGGTTGGGAAGATTCCCTGGAGGAAGGCATGGCAACTCACTCCATTCTTGATTGGAGACTCCCGTGGACAGAGGAGCCTGGAGGGCTAAGGTCAATAGGGTGGCAAAGAATCGGACACATGCCCAGGAGCCCTTTAAGGGAAAAACTGACAACTAGTTAGTGACAATTTATCTTTTTGAAAATCCTTGTAATGAAATAAAAAGCCAGATAATTTCGAAAGCTGATAGATTAGCATGATTTAAAGAGAAGGGTGATAAGCTTTAAATAATGTCTTTAATTATAACTAAAATAACAACAATTAATAATACACCCATCAACTTTTTTCTTTAAAGTAACAGCCTTTTAAATTGTCTTCAGATTCAATATAATTAAATAAATCCTGTGACTATACTAACTAGTTATAATAAGTACATCATTAATAAAAGGCATTTTTTAAAGGGTAGATTTGGATAGGAAAAGATAAAAATGATAGATTCAGGCAAACAAAATCTCACTCTTTCCTCTCTTCATGCATTCATTGGTGAGCACAAAATGAGAAGGCAGAAAACTGATTGCTTTAAATTTTGTTTAGAGAAAGGGGAGAAAAACGTACTCTTCTCTTTCTATTTTGAAGGCAGAATGAACACCACGCATCCAGAGTAAAGAATGCGATCATAAAAAGTGCAAAAGTTAATTCTGTGAGTACTTCTTTCTAGATTATTAGTAACCTCCGTGCTCTGTTTTCCTTCTCAATTGTCTCCTGATTTACTGCTTCTATTTACTTTCCCTGACATTCTTTCTCACAAGTGGAGGCTGATTAGTTTTTGTTATGATTATATGACTTGATCTCTGTGGAGAATCTGGCAGGAGCTGGGAGAGGTGCATAATGAAAAGATGTGTTACTAACTTCTACTGAGATTACAGAATTAAATGCAGTGCAAGCTCTACGTTATAAGAAATGCAATCATTCCAACGAGTTGAAGGAAAGATGATAAATAATGGCGCTGTGAATGGTTATAAAGTTAATCTAAATTAAGATATATAGCAAAATTAATTGCGTCTTCTTGGATAGCAGAATTCTCCTTGCATAGCCTTAGAGAGTTCAATGATGCCGTCACTTTCAAATTGACTTGTCCTCAACCCAAACGATCTCACAAGGAAATCTGTTAGGCAAAGGAATTTTCCCAAATTGTCATGGCTGCCTCTTGAGGCAAATGCATTGGTAACTTTTAGAGGGTTCACTATTTATGGGTGTTAAAGTGCAGGTTAGATAAGAATTATAAAGTGCATTGACTCTTCATTCCCATAAGTAGAAACTGATTTGATTAACTGAAGCTAGAGGAAATTTAGGCCAAATGGAGCATTAACAGGCAAGCTATGAAAATTAGTACTGACAATATTTGTTAGCTCTAAGAGTGCACTGTTTTACATAACAGATTCAAAAATTCCAAGCAAATCTTGGCCCTTTTTAGAAGCCTTCCTTAGCCAAGGCAATCTAGAAGATACCTTATTTCATTTTAATCTTCATAATAATGTCATTGAACCCAATTTGAAATGTTACAATCCTCTGTAGAGAATGTAACTAGTTCTGCATGATAATTTGGGTAAAGAAATGTTTGGCTAGTTAGCTTTCTTGGGTTATATTATATGTTTATAGCTTTTCTGCAACTTATGTTTTGTGATTCTTTAAGTAATAGTTGTAGAAGTTGGAAACACTACAAAAATTAAATATTTGCCAATATGTTTGTTATCACTGTTTCTATCCATACTTAATAATTATATCAGCAGTAGCTATTTCATGGGAAATACCTTGTACAGCAATCCTCTTAGGAAAGTTTGGAATACCTCGCCAAAAGACATACGAAATAAGCTATTCCTATAATTGTCACAGATCAGTGTCTTGGTAGGAAATAAAAACATGAACACAAATAAGATTGTTTTTTCAGATTCGTTTCCGGCATCCCTGCTGTCTTTTAAGTCACCTCTCATTTTCTTCCTAGTCCTTCATTTGCATCCCTTGTCCAGTCTCAAAGAGGGAACACTCATCCAGATGCAGAAAACAAAAACTAACAAGGCAGTGATTGACAAAATACCCATTATCATAAAGAATGACAGCCAGATCAAACACTTCAAAAGCTTGTTCACTTACATCAGAGCACAGAGCAATGAGAGGCTGACTAAATGGAAATAGTATGAATACAGTTATTGACATGATTCTGATTATGTTTCAGAGCAAAGAATACTTCTTTTTTAAATCATGGAATAGTGGTCTCCCATATTCTAATTCTCTAATTTAAATTAATATACTGTTTGCCTATCACTGTTTCTATTGTTTCCCCATCTATTTGCCATGAAATGATGAGACCTGATGCCATGATCTTTTTTTTCTGAATGTTGAGTTTTAAGCCAACTTTTCCACTCCCCTCTTTCACCTTCATCAAGAGGGTCTTTAGTTCATCTTAGCGTTCTGCCATAAGGATGATGTCATCTGCATATCTGAGGTTATTGATATTTCTCCAAGAGGGCTCCAAAATTACTGCAGATGGT
The DNA here is from genome assembly GCA_006410615.1 of Neotragus moschatus. Classification (NCBI taxonomy): domain Eukaryota; kingdom Metazoa; phylum Chordata; class Mammalia; order Artiodactyla; family Bovidae; genus Neotragus; species Neotragus moschatus. Next base: position 632,163 of record SJYA01001462.1, read on the forward strand.
GACTGCAGTCATGAAATTAAAAGGTACTCACTCCTTGGAAGAAAAGCTATGACAAACTTAGTGTATTAAAAAGCAGAGACATCACTTTGCTGATGAAGGTCCATATAGTCAAGCTATGGTTTTTCTAGTAGTCATGTATGAATGTGAGAGTTGGACCATAAAGATGGCTGACTGGCAAAGAATTAATGCTTTTGAACTCTGGTATTGGGGAAGACTCTTGACTGTCACCCAGAGGGCAAGATCAAACCAGTGATCAAAGGAAATCAACTCTGAATATTTATTGGAAGGACTGATGATGAAGCCGAAGCTCCAATACTTCGGCCACCTGATGAGAAGTGCCAACTCATTAGAAAGACCCTGATTTGGGGAAAGACTGAGGGCAGGAGGAGAAGGGGATGACAGAAGTTGAAATGGTTGGATGGCATCACCAACTTGATGGGCATGAGTTTGAGCAAGACGGTGAAGGACAGAGAAGCCTGGCATGCTGCAGTCCATGGGTTCACAAAGAGTTGGACATGACTGAGGGTTTGAACTGAACTGAAAGTTTCTAAATGACGCAAATATATGAAATAAAAACTTTCATTAATCAAAATCTTAGAATCCCATTATACTTGCTTTATTCATCTATTCACCATTGACAAGAGCTCTGTTGAAAATACTACCATTACATTTCCATAAAATTAAATATAAAAGCACCAGTAATTTTTTAAATTATTGAGTTATATAAAGTAATGTAAAGTTATATACAAGCATATGTTTTAATTTGCAAGCATATAGTAACTTTCTAATTATAGTCTTTATTATTAGCTACTTTATTCACTGCATTGTGGTTAAAGAACATATAAAACACAGTTTAATTTCCTTGAATGTTATAGAGACTGTTCTATGGCTTAGCATATGATTAATTTTGACAAACTTTTTATAATCATTTCAATAGAATATATATTCTACGGTTTTTTAGTACAGAATCTCCAAAGTATAATTTAGGACATATTTGTTTATTATTTAGATACTCTATATCGCTATTAATAGTTTTTAGCTGTTTATTCTGTTCACTAAAAGAGCGATCCCTCTGGGACTGCAAGTGTGCAAAGCTCTTTCACTTCTGTTAATATTTGCTTTTATATATTTTAATCTCTACTAATATATGTATAACCTTCCAGGTCAGGTATTTAACCATTTTGATCCTTCTTTTCTTTCTAGCAGTACTATTTACATTTTAAAATATATTTTTAATATTAAGGTAGCAGTATCTTGACCTTTGCATGTTTAGTGTTTACGTGTTACATGTCTTTAAATTCTCTCACATTCGATTTTTCCCTAACCTTCTTTTTTACATTCTGGTTTCTTAACTTGATTGTAGCTTCTTTTTTTCCACCTAGCTCAGCCAAATTGTCTTTTTAGTATCACAGCTTACTTTTTTATATTAATTAAATTATTCTTATATAAATATGAATCCTTCTTCTTACTATCTGCTTTTTATTTCTCATATTTTCTTTAGTTTTTTTCTTTATGTATTTTCATTTCACTTAAAATGTTTTCTTCTCCTGCAGTAATTTGTTGATTTTTTACAGATAAATGCCTACTTCTGAGGGTCCCACTTAATATATTTCTCTTTTATGATGATATGGAAGTGACACAGATTCAATAAAATCCTTACTTCACATTTTGAATTTTGATCATTTCCAGGCCATGATACGCAGCCCGTGAGGCTGGGCAGGGACAGTGAGCCGCCATGCAGTCAGCAAAGCCAGCTCACAAGGGCAAACAGCTGATGCACCACCGTTTTATATCTACACAGCCGTTCTGCTTTTCACCCTCAGTACAGTGTTCCACAAATTCCATGAGATGTTCAACATTTTATTGTAAAACAGGCTCTATGTTAGACGATTCTGCCCAACTATAGACTAGCATAATTATTCTGAGAACATTTAAGGTAGCCTAGGCTAAGCTATGATGTTCAGTAACTTTGCTGTATAGAGAGCATTTTTGACCTATAACATTTTAAACCTATGATGAGTTTATTGGGACATAACTTTGTCATAAATTGAAAGAAATCTGCATTTTACCCTCTGGAATCACTTACTCTTAAAACTGCAAGATGAACCTGACCTTGTTAAGTCTAACATAGCTTAGAACATTAGATAAAAGACTACAGAACATTTTCAATGCACTTGATTCCTCGTGAAATATTTTGCTACAGAGATTGTGCTTATATATTTCCCACTGAGATTTGCCAGCATATCTCTTCCAATATGGCAAGCA
>SJYA01001462.1:634871-656912 GCA_006410615.1 Neotragus moschatus
CTGCTCAAATTTTCAAAAATTCCATTCAGTTACTCAGTCTTCCAACTACATCTTCATGTATCATCAGGTTCCTCTAGAGAAAGCAACACCCAATGCTAAGCTCACCCCTCAGAGCCACCAGCTGCCTTAGACATTTGCCCTGCAGTTCTTCCCTGCCTTGTCAGCTCTATGTTGCTTTACCTCCATCAGGATCTCTCTCCAAATGTCCTTCCATGCATAGAAATTCCATAGGTCTATGAACTTTACAGACTGGATCAGGTGTGTATAAAAAGAAGGCTTAACAATCTTTATCTTAAATGCTTAGACTCTTCGTGAAAAATTGCCTTTATCAGAAACAGATTAGAAAGTCTACTATTTTTGATTTCACTTTACTGCCAAATATATTTTCATGACATAGGGCAGGTACAGTGATTTTTGACTTGCAACAGTCTTGACAATGGAGACATGACATTTACGGAGCTTAAGAAGGGACTCCTCTCTTTCAGGCAGGACACTGCATCTGCAGAGGCAGGATTTCTTTTTGTTCTTCTTTTTCTTTTTTAAAATAGAAAAGCTGTGTTGAGGTAGATCGATTTTTTCCTTAGGCTTGGCCTAAAGGACTAAGCCTGGCTAAGAAATATTTTCTTTTTATTAAAAACGCCCACCAGACCTAAGTCCACTGCTGGTGATTGAGCAAAGTAGACTTTATATATTAGTCACTGTTTAGTCATTTGCATTAGAAAATATTTGCATTTTGATTTCTGTGCACCAAGATGTGTTTGGAAAGTGGTCATGCATGAATAAAATAAAAAGGGAAATCCTTATGAAATAAGAGTCATAGAAAATATATTTCTCCTTTCTGGCTATGAAAAGCATAGATTGAAATATTTTCAGCACAATAGCAAAAGAAAATCACAAAGAATATTCCTTACTAAGTAGTAAGGCATATAAATAGTTGAAATGGTTAATATAATAAATGTATACTATAGAAAATCTTAGGCTCTTTTCACCTGGCAAAATATATTGACTCTGTTAATATAAAGCACATCTCAGGGAAAGAGATTATCTAGAGAACTCAACATGCACTGGGGAGAAAAAAAAGGCAAAGAAGAAGCAATTTTTACATGCCAGCCTCTGTTCTTCTAAGCACAACCCACAGGTTTCAGAATTTAAGATTCTACTTGTCAACTGTCTCCCAAAGAGAGCTAAGCGTGGTATTCTACAGTCAGAACTTTGTCCCTACTGTTACAATCTATGCCCCTGGAATGAGATCTACATCTCCATCCCAGCAATAATACACAGAATAAGTGGCACACTCCCCTCACCAAAAGAAATGTTCCACATATACTCTTTTGTGTATAATAAACATCCATTTCCCTTCAGGCATTACAGTTGTGCTCCAACAGTGCCGCTGGTATCCAGGTGTCTCTCAGAATATTTAATACTATTAAAGAAGCAGTTGATCCAGGCTGCATCACTTTTTGTTCAAAGGGCAGATTTTAAGAACTGAGGATTTTTTTTTTTTTTAATAGCCAGAGGACTTTATCTGAATTTTCTTCACTTCAGTTCAGTCGCTCAGTTGTGTCCGACTCTTTGCAACCCCATGCATTTCTCCACTTAGATAAGTATAATTGTCAATGGCTACTGAAAAGAACAGTAATTCAGGACCTGTAAACAAAGGCTGAGGTAGAAAAGCCTGAGTCCTACAATCATATTTCAGTAGTATTGGCAACAATACAAAATGCAAGTTAAATTTGATTTTCTTGTTCTCTTATCCTCCACTTGAAAAAAATCAGCATCTTGAGTGCATGTGTGTGTGTTTCCCTGTGCAACCCTTTGGACCGTAGCCCATCAGGCTCCTCTGTCCATGTGATTCTCCAGGCAAGAACACTGGGATGAGTTGCCATGACTTTCTCCAGGGGATCTCCCAACCCAAGGATCAAACCCACACCTCTTATATCTCCTACATTGGCAGGCATGTCCTTTACCACTCACCTTGAGGGGATGAGTATGGAACTTGTTAAAGGAGAAAAAAGTAGGAAGAAGAAGAAGAAAACAATGTACATGAAGAGGTAGATGAGGAAAAATAATGACNCTCCCAACCCAAGGATCAAACCCACACCTCTTATATCTCCTACCTTGGCAGGCATGTCCTTTACCACTCACCTTGAGGGGATGAGTATGGAACTTGTTAAAGGAGAAAAAAGTAGGAAGAAGAAGAAGAAAACAATGTACATGAAGAGGTAGATGAGGAAAAATAATGAAAGGAAATCATATTTATTTGACAATTTATGCAAGGGTTTGCACTAAGTTCTATGTACTAAGATGTTCATAATCATCTTCAAAATTCATGGCTTCATTCATATATCCTTAGAGTTATTGTAAGGATTATTTCAGATTATTTCGAGGACTAATATTATCACCATTTCCAGATGAGAAACCTGTGGTTCGCACAGGATATGTGACTTGTCCACTGTTGTATTTATAAGAGGATTCAAAACCAGATCTCACTGCTGAGTGTATAGGAATAACGGCTATTATAGACTTCCTCTCCTTTTAGCAATGCTAAACCAAGAGGCTGATCTAATTTGGGTTCCAATGAAAATCTGCACTTATTTTATAAGATTCATTTTGTATTAGGTAGAATAAGAAATTCAATTCTAATCCCTTCAAGTCAGAAATCAGGGTGGATAGGAGAGTGGAGAATAAACAAGCTCCTTATTTCCCCCTGCTGAAGCCTCCTTAGGTTCTGCCCTGTATCTCTGGTCTGCAGAGCAAACGGGGGCCACTGAGGAGGCAGATTAACTGGGTATCCATTCACACTGATCAACTCACTTTAACAAGTAAAGTCAAACTGCATGCTGCAATAAAAAGGAAGAATAAAGAAAACAGAATATATATATGGCACAATCATCAGTTCTAAACAAAAAGAAACCTCAAAATCAATGAAACAAGCTCCTTTCTTTCCTCACAAAGAGCCCCATCCAAGCAGGAGAGTAGCATCACCCCTGAAGACTGTTATGGTCCACAAAATATAATTAGAAAAAGGAAATTCTATGTTCAAAAGAAACAGTCTAAAGCCAGTCCTGCAGGTGTTTTTGCATAATGGCTTTTTCTCCACTCTGCTGTCCTAACACCTGGATTTGGGAATCTGTTAACACTCTAAGTAAATGGAAGATTAGAAGACCCACCTTTTCCCAAAGAATAGATAATTCTTTCCTGCCAGATAAGAATAAAGTTCCTTCAACCAGAAAAGAGACACTAATGCCCCAAACCTCACGATGACATTCCTTTCGCTCTTTCCCTTTAGGAATGGTATTCTTTCCACCCATGCTCTGTCCTGCTTCTGCCAGACCCTGTCTTTCTCAAGAGTCTCATTTGTCTGGATTTTTCTCTCTGCGGACGCCCTTTATCAGCTCCAGCTGTCCACGGTAAGCTCTTTCTTTTTCTTTTCTTCACAAAGAATTTTCAGAATAGAGCAACTTTAATTACAACCCTTTAGAGAGTCAACTGAGTTATTTAGAATTGTTGCCTGAATCCTCTCATTTTATCCAACCTTGCCTCTGGGGCTAGTGAACTTTAGTGGAGAAAGCAAGTACTTTTAAACAAATCAAATTTTTGTAGAAATCCCTCCTGTGCCATTAAAAAGCTGGGGGTCGTGGGCAAATCCTATCACCTACTCTCATTTAAAAAAAGAACGTGAATTCCTTGACATAGGAGCTAATACATGGGATGCATCCAGTGGCATCTAGACACATATTGGGAGAAATTTTGGGAATTTTTGAAAAGAAAGTAACTTTGAAACTTTAGGAGTTCAGAGGAGTTTTAGGAGTTGCAGAAAAGCAGAGAGGTGAGAGTGCAGAAGACGTGTTGGTTTTTACCTGGAGAAAATGTGGCAAGCCATGGTGACAGTGAGATTAGCTCAGGTTTCAGAGTATGTGAATGACTGGAGGAAGAATTGAGGGGGTCCTCTCCCCTCCCACATAAATGCCCTTGTTATCAAATATCGCAAACTATACCTCAGCCTTTACTGCCTCTCTTGTTACTTCAGTTCAGTTCAGTTCAGTTGCTCCGTTGTGTCTGACTCTTTGCGACCCCATAGACTGCAGCTCGCCAGGCTTCCCTGTCCATCTTCGACTTCCAGAATTTACTCAAACTCATTGAATCAGTGATGCAATCCAACTATCTCATCCTCTGTCATCCCCTTCTCCTCCTGCCCTCCATCTTTCCCAGCATCAGTGTCTTTTCAAGTGAGTAAGCTCTTCGCATCAGGTAGGCAAAGTATTGGAGTTTCAGCTTCAGCGTCAATCCTTCCAATGAACATGCAGGACTGACCTCCCTTAGGACTGACTTGGATCTCCTTGAAGTCCAAGGGACTCTCAAGAGTCTTCTCCAACACCACAGTTCAAAAGTATCCATTCTTCTGCACTCAGCTTTCTTTATAGTTTAACTCTAGTATCCATACATGACCACTGGAAAAACCACAGCCTTGACTTCAATCCCTCAGAAAAGTTCTGAGATGAAGGATAAACATGACGTCTTTAGGNCAGTTCAAAAGTATCCATTCTTCTGCACTCAGCTTTCTTTATAGTTTAACTCTAGTATCCATACATGACCACTGGAAAAACCACAGCCTTGACTTCAGTCCCTCAGAAAAGTTCTGAGATGAAGGATAAACATGACGTCTTTAGGAACAGGAAAGGCATCGCCTTCACTCCAGTAGGACTCCGCTTTTCCTCCAGTGCCTCAAGCAAGGCACATCGTATTTCCCTTTTCTAGAACTCATGACTTTGTACCCAGTGAAGGAAGAGGTCTTAGCATTTGTTTCCTGAGGCGTTTTGGAAATGAAATGTGAAGTTAGGAGGACTAGGCATCCTGATCTCACTCAAGGACACGTGATAGATATTTGGGTCAGTATCAATATCAGGTGTGCAACCTCTGATAGGTGGCCTGTCAGTCCAGTTCAGTTCAGTCGCTCAGTCGTGCCCAACTGTTTGCAACTCCATGGACTGAAGCACGCCAGGCTTCCCTGTCCGTCATCAACTCCCGGAATTTACTCAAACTCATGGCCATTGAGTCGTGATGCCATCCAACTGTCTCATCCTCTGTTGTCCCTTTCTCCTCCCACCTTCAATCTTTCCCAGCATCAGGGTCTTTTCCAAGGAGTCAGTTCTTTGCATCAGATGGTCAAATATTGGAGTTTCAGCTTCAGCATTAGTCCTTCCAATGACTATTCCGGACTGTTTTCCTTTAGGATGGACTTGTTGGATCTCCTTGCAGTCCAAGGGACGCTCAGGAGTCTTCTCCAACACCATAGTTCAAAAACATTAATTCTTCAGTGCTCAGCTTTCTTCATAGTCCAACTCTCACATTCATATATGACTACTGGAAAAACCATAGCTTTGACTAAACGGACCTGTATCCCTTTGCCAAATACACCCTTTGTGAAAGACAGATACATTGCTCCCTTACTTTCTATTCATATTTTGAGACAAGTGTGCACCCAAGACACAATATAAAAATTCCTGCTAGTAAAAGAGATGGTAGCAACAAAGATAATAATAATTCTAATAATAACAAAGCAAATAGTCACTGTTATGTAATTATAAGGAAACATTCCTGGGATAATTATGTTAAAAGCATTATTTTATATATTTTTATTAAAAGTATGTAAGTTTTACTATCCTTATTTTGCATATGAGATGACCAAGTCTTATATCAATTAAGGGCTATGCCCAGAAGCACACAACTACTTAAACTACTTAGTCACATTCCTGAGATTTTGAAAAAAGGGGAAATTGGCTCAGTGTCCCAAGAGGCTGGACTGAGGCAAGATTTAAGTAATTAACACTCTACACATTGCAACAATGCAAAGGATTGTAGACTGTTCTCAAAGATTTAGGTATTTTCTTTGATGTGTGAGTAGTTATGTGCATGTATTTCCTACAATTTGGAAAATATACAGCCACAATAATCCTAAAATGTAGATATCAATTCCAAGTTTACTTACAAACTATATGAAGCTTAAAGAAATTACATAATTTAAGATCACTTCCATTATAAGCATAAAAGATGAAATTCAAATTAAATTGAAGTCTCCTGGAGTTTCTCCATATTTCATTTCTTCTATGGTTGATGTCTTTGTTTACTTTGCAAAAGATACATTATATTTAAATACACTATATTTTATATTATCTGAGAAAATGTATACCAATTACTGTTTTTGGCATATTTCATTTCATTGAGTCATTAGTTGGTAATAGCCAAGCAAAGTTGTGAATGTGAAAACAGTTTTGTGTTTATAGATGAACAAAGTATTATACTGGCAGTTTTCATTGGCACATTGGAGAAAATGTGAGAGGCTTCTGCAATTCACCCTTTGAAAGTAGTAGTGTGGTATTGTGATAATTAATGCTTAGCCCAATGGGTCACTGGAAATGGGGAAGCTCTGATAATAAGGGGTATGCCAATTTTCATGGCATAGATGCTCTCACTGTGACCAACTACAAGCTGTAAACATAACACCACTCAAAATGGAATCAGGAAGAAATGTACACAGTGCCCTCAGAAACTTTTGCAAGTCAACCCAGCATACTACTGAATGTCAAGTGACTAACGTGAAAGTGGCTCAGTCGTGNGATGAAAAAAAAAATTAAAAAAAATAAAAAATAAAAAAAAAAAGAACATTCTCCCTGGACAGATATCAAAATGCCCTCCAGTCTCAGAAATATTTTTAAAATAGGTTAACCTTTGTATTAAAATTAAACATATTTTGAATGTAAATAAATTTTTTAAGAAAATAAAATAAAATAAAATTTTGAAGAGCATTTAGGAGAATGTTTTTATGATTTATAATCTAGAGTGTTTTTTATACATGAAGAACTTACAAAGTGTAAATTAAAAATAGAAAACATTAAAGGAAATTCCATTTATAAATGCCACCAGAAATTAAAAGAAAAATTGAACCACAATGAGAAAATATTGGCAAAATACATAACTGACAAATGTAAATGATTTGTATGTTAATTTGAAAGTGATGAGTATCTCAATTTAAAACTATGCTAAAATGCAAATTAAAATCAAATCAGAGATAATTATGCATCACTTTATCAAAACATAAAACGTCTAACAAAACCAAGTGATGGGGAAGATATATACCTGGAGATTATTCATACACTGATGTGAAAATAATGATAAATTACCTTATAAAAGAGTTCACATTCAATTTTAAGGCTGACTGTAATCCAGCAATCACACTCTCAGGCTTGTGACTTAATATATTGACTTTTACCTTTTATATTTCTGTGTTTTTTTAAAGTGAGAGTTGCCGCCTATTAAGTTGTACGATTGTTTCAGTGGGTCACACACAGATTTTTGAAAATGAAATGTAGAAGACAAGAAATCAACATTCCCCTAGCAGGTGAAGTGTAAGAGCTTCCGTCATCCGCATATTTGTCGTGAGAGGCAATCCACTACCGGCTCTTGAGCATTCCTGCTGGGTGTGCCAAGAACTTAAAGCTCTGACAGCTCTTTGCCCTGGTCAGTACTCACAGTTGTATTTGCAGTGAAGAGCTTTGACAGGTGAGGTCATGTCTCCCCCCAGACAAAGTGCAGGCTTACTGTGTGAGCGCAAGCTTCCGAGCTGCGTGTTTCTCTCCTGGAACACAGATCACTGCATCTGCAGGCATCCATCACCAACCCTTCTTGTCACACCTGTGGAACTTGAGGGCATGGGAGTCTGATGCCAGCAAATGTGCAGCTCTGGGTAATGCTACTGCCAGAGCAATGAGATCTTGTGTCTCTGACCTGAGAATTTCCTCTCTTCTGCCAGCATCCATGTGGTAATAACAGACAGGTTCACTAGGTTGCAAGTGGGGTAATACCCCACACTCTGCACAGTTCTTCACAATATTTGCCTAGCCATATTGTGAATTTTTTCTAGTGGTGGGTCACCATCAGTAACATTCAGAGGCTATTTCACCAACCGAGAGACGTGTAAAGTAGAATATATAGTAGGCTAACATATAGTACCAAGATCAAACACAAGCTGAAAACAACACAGATTTAATCATCACAACATCAGATATCAATTACAGCATATCCACCCAAAGCAATACATACAGCAGTGAAAATAAACAATCTGTAACAACATTCAACAAAAACGGATGATTCATACAAATACTGTTAGGCAAAAATCAAGCCAATTAGAGACCACCACCAACAAGATGGTGACCTACAAGACCACCACCTACTCTAATTGAGAGTCCCTTGGACTGCAAGGAGATCAAACCAGTCCATCCTAAAGGAAGTCAGTCCTGAATGCTCATTGAAAGGACTGATGCTGAAGCTGAAACCCCAATACTTTGGCCACCTGATGCAAAGAACTGACTGACTAGAAAAGACCCTGATGCTGGGCAAAAGGCAGGAGGAGAAGGGGATGACAGAGGATGGGATGGTTGGATGGCATCACTGACTTGAGGGACATGAGTTTAGACAAGCTCTGGGAGTTGGTGATGCACAGGGAAGCCTAGTATGCTGCAGTCCATGGGTGACTAAACTGAACTGAACCTACAAAATGACAACACTTGTATGAACCTTGAAAATAAAAGTAATTAGGTGATATATTGGTTAAGACTACATTCAAGGGGGGTAAAATTATAATTTATAAAATAGAAAGAAATTATAAATTTCATATTCAGGAGAGTGGTTGGTCCTGGAAAAGAGCCCAGAGTAATGTGATTAAGATAACCACATGGACAATTTAAAATGAGAATGTATACACAGGAGTTCATTAATGGCTCCATAATATTAAAAATACAAAATATATATGAATTTCGTGTGCAAAATATTATTTTATATTTTTAAAAAATATGACCCAAATCCTGAAATAGTATCGTTCAGATTTGGGAAAGGAGAATGAGTAACCATGCACAACTAACAATTCAAAAAATTTGTTTCTATCATTAATATAATTGCTACCAATGGAGAGTAAAATCATTTAATTTCAAACTGCATTAGTTTTTACTGCTTGGAGCACAAACTATGGAGTTTTAAAAGGTATTCTTTAAGTAATCAGTTTTATATTAAATCACCTTTTATTTTGTATAAATGGAAAACTAAACATATCAGCAAATTGAGATTTATAGCTGATATTCCATTCATAATTTTTGGGTTAATATGGGACACCCCACAACCATTACTTTTTTGCACTGAAAAAAGCTCAAGTAGTATTATGCTTAAGCCTCTACCCATAGTTCAAGAAATCCAAACACAAAAATATGCAGAAAATATTTGAGAAGCTGAAAGTTAAATGAATCACTCTATATATGCACCCTGCTGAGTGAAACATAAAATTAAGTTAAATTCACAGAGAAAAATTTCAGCTTTCTAGCTCTCCTCAGTTCCAATGCTAGAAATAGAGATACAAACAATTACACTGGGTTATAAAAGCATGAATTTTCTTGATGACAAAGCAAAATTTCTAAGTTTACTATCATATGATAGGTGAAATGTTTAAAACAGGGAACTAATTAAATGTTAAAAACGGTCTCAAGCATTATGCTTATTTTATAACATGCATTTGTTTGTAAGTGTCATATAATTACATAGAATACCATTTATTCTTCCTTCTTAAAAAACAAACAAATATATATACATATATACATGTGTATCTATCTATACATGGTAAGTGCTCTTGTGCTAGTTTGCCCAAGCTATCATATAGGATTTATTTCTAATTTTGTTTGTATGTGTGGTGCAAATGAAGTCTTATTAAATCTATGGTTTTGAGTCTCATGATTACTTCTTCACAATTTATTCCATATGCCATAAGGCATTTGTAACTCTTACTCCATTAAGAGTCTTTATTTTTCTGGCTTCTCAATGACCCCATTACTTTCCAGGGAACTCGAGCCCATTTGGTTTGCAGGAATGCCATCTCAGCGAAAAACCTCTCTGTATGATTTGCTTGGTCCAGAACTGAATGACTATGGCTGGGTTCCTGCATCTTTGGGGTCAGGTACAATCCATCTGCCTGCTGCCCAAGGCCTCTGCTGGCTCTGCACATGCTACATTTGGCCAGTCTCTTTCGCTGTGGAGAGAGAAACAAGTCATGATTACTCTACAACCAGCAATTAGACTCAGGGTTTCAGGAAGTTACTTCCCTCTTCAAAAGAAGAGGAAGAAGAAGAAAAGCAATGGTACCCTCAGAAAGGTATGGAGAAATTGTTTTAAAAGAAAAAGAGCATGGAGCCAGTGTGAATGTGTTACAGTCCTAAACTGGTGCTGGGTTTGGCTCCAATATGCTGAGGGAATTTAAGCTTTTCAAAGCCTGGACATAATGTAGCAGAAATGAAACAGAAGCCAAGAGTGGGATTCCAGATGGTAGCGTTGAAATAGGTCTGAATAGAAAAGCCCACCCTTTCTGAGCTTGCGTGGTTCCTCCTACTAACATGAGCATCTTTCAAATGATTATCTATGTAATTTCTTGAAAAGGAATCTGTGCATGGCAATAAGTATCAACACAATAGGTAGACACCATTTCCTATGTATCCTGCGATAATCAAATTTATATCACAAAATGCTTTCAGTCATGGGCAGGGTCTGGAGATGAGATAGTAACGCTGAGTGCAGACTGTGTTCCTCCAAAGGTGCCTCACACTCCTGCCTGTGCTGTGTAGCACCTGGGTTTCTCTACTTAAATCCTCTCATCATTTTAACTCCTTCCAGGGTGTAGCTTCCAAAGTAAATCACATTAAACACTGTCCTAAATCACGGATATTCTCTGTGACTGGTCACACCTTGCTATCATCTGAGTATGTCCCTGTAGGATAACAGAAGATGCCATCCCAAAATGCATTGCTCTGACGTATGGATTATTTGAATTGTAGGCACTCGAAAAACAGCAAATTTTTAAGGGGACATTTTCTCTGAACTCCTCTTATCAACATAAAGACAGATCCTCCAATGAACTCAGTCATTATAAATCCCCTCCCTGGGAGTCTCATCAACCAGGAAAGATTGATTCATCACAGGAGAGGAGACTAGAATTTGACACCTCACCCAGACAAACTTAATCACCAGCTACCATTTCTCCCATCTGTCTTAAGGGCATCTAAGGCCATCTGTTCATCCTTTTTCAAAAAATCATTTTCTCTCCCCTAAGAGGTCTACATTCCCTTCTTACTTTCCTAATGAAGATGGCATTTAATCCTGAAATTTAAACCAACTCTGGGTGCTACTCATATGGACAGAGAAGCCTGGTGTGCTGCTGTCCATGGGGTCACAAAAATTTGGACACGACTGAGCAACTGAACTGAACTGACAGATCTCCCCTGTATATGTGACACGTATTTGTTAATAAACCTCTGTTTGTTTTTCTCTTGTGAATATGGTTTTCATTACAGGGGTCTCATATGAGAACTCAGTAGAGTAAAAAGGGAAGTTCCTTTTCCTCCCCTACATCCCTATCAGTGCTTTCCCAAACCAGACCTCCTGTCAGCATCTGGGCCATCACATCCTCCACACTGCTCCTCCATGCTGATTTTTTTCCTGTAGCTTTTTCACTGAAAAAGTAGAGGCTGAGAAATATGGTTTTGGATATCTGTGTTCTCTGCTCTTAGTATACTTGGTGCACTGTGACTATCAAGAATGGTAGCTTCCAGTCTCTATTCAGCTTGAATTCAGTTCTACTCTGTCCCAAAGTGGGGAGAGAGAATAGAACTGATTCATTTTTGACCATGATTTGCTTGATCATCTGCAACTTCAGTGAGGGATAATGTGGTATAGAGTTCTATTAATACAAGGTCTTCTTTCTGTTAGACGTGCAATAAACACAGTACAGAGTATGCCTTTTACATACATAGAGAAAAAAAAGTTAAAGTTTGGCTTNTTTTGACCATGATTTGCTTGATCATCTGCAACTTCAGTGAGGGATAATGTGGTATAGAGTTCTATTAATACAAGGTCTTCTTTCTGTTAGACGTGCAATAAACACAGTACAGAGTATGCCTTTTACATACATAGAGAAAAAAAAGTTAAAGTTTGGCTTGACTACAGGGAACTATTTCTAAAGAGGAATATTGATGTAAGGGTACATGAGTTAATCAACATGAGGTAATATAATCAGTAAACCTTAAAATCTCAATAGCTTTACCAAACAGAAATATGCTTCTGATTCATGTAAAATTTAATTGATGTGTTGGATTGAAGGGAGCTTGTCTGTTCCACCCATTCAACCAATAGTAGACTGGTGTTCTATTATTTTTAATATAAGATTTCCAAGATTGTCCTGCTTTTTTGACATCCAGCCAACAGATGGAGGAGGTTGTAGAGAGTCATGCATTCAAGTTTCTCATGGACCCTTCCTGGAAGTAAGGCAGATCACCAGGGCTTACTCTGTTTACCAGTACTCAGTTGTATCTACACACTCAACTTTAAGGTCAGCTGGAAAAAAAATTATAGATTCCAAGGAAAAAAAAATATTTAAAGCTTTGATTATCTGCCTAAAAAATTAGACTTTATTCTTTTGTTAATGTGAAATTATTGAAAAATTTTGAGTTAGTAAGGTAAACATGAGCAATAGTTCAAGTGATATAATTTGACTTATCTGTATCAAATAGATTAAAAATAGAAGACTAACGATTTAAATCTTAAAAAATCAGGGCAAACTGTATCAATGCAATGTTTGTACTGAAATAATTCAAAAAATCTAGGAAGATCATCAGGCATGAAAACCAGTGTCTTTTTATTCATTAAATAATTATTTATTGAATATTTTCTCTGTGCCTGAGACTGGAGTATATACTAGGAATGCAATGGTTTATTCTTCATGTAGCTACAAATAGCCATAATCTAATGGGGTTGGGAGAAGGTAGGGATTACATTTAAATTATAATTTTTTATGCAGTACCTAATTCTACAGTGAATAATATTGTGAAAGGATACAAATTTATGAATGAGTATAATAGACTAGCCTCAGTCTCTCAGAGTTAAATGAAATTTAAGTTGTGTGTGCAATTGTGTATNGTAGGGATTACATTTAAATTATAATTTTTTATGCAGTACCTAATTCTACAGTGAATAATATTGTGAAAGGATACAAATTTATGAATGAGTATAACAGACTAGCCTCAGTCTCTCAGAGTTAAATGAAATTTAAGTTGTGTGTGCAATTGTGTATGTGTGGGTGTATGTTTACATGACTCACAAGATGCTTATGAGTTTACAGATGGGGAATTTGAGGTTCAAAGGAAGGAAAATGGTTTCCCCAAAAAGACCATGTCTGGTGGATATGATGATGAATTCAGATATGGAGCTACCAATTTGCGGAACACTAATATATCCACGTGCATCTCTGTTGTCACTGTTTGGTCTCTCTGTTGAGTCCAACTCTTTTGTAGCCCCAGGGACTACAGCCCACCAGGCTCCTCTGTTCATGGAATTTCCCAGGCAAGAATATTTGAGTGGGCTGCCATTTCCTTCTCCAGGGGATCACCTCTACCCAGGGATCGAACACACGTCTCCTGCATTATGTTGTATGCAGAGTCTTTACTGCTGATTAGTTAGCTAACAAATGAGGACAGGAAATAAAAAGAATCTTTTTGACGCACACTACTCTGAGTAATATCCACCATTTTGGTGCCATTTTTAATAGGATCCAGGACTCACCTTCTGAAAGAAGACATTTCTTATAAAAAAAATTATAGCACAAAAATTATAATACATATCTGTCTTTTCTTTCAAAAATGTTTATTTATCTTAATATAGATACAATGCTGCATTTTGGTTAAATGTTTATATGGTTAAAGTTCCCTCTGGATTGATTAGTTCCTTGAGACAGCACGTACTTATTCATCCTTTTCCCCTAAGGCTTTCCATGGAACCAGAAACAGAGCAGGTGGTCGATAAATATTTGATGAATGGGAGGGAGTAAAGAAATGAGTGATGAATGGCAGTGTGTATGTGGAGATGCACAGTTCCGTGGAGCATGACTGGAGAAGATGCAAAATCTTGGAGGCGTGAGAAAGCCTCCGGGAGGTGTGGCGAGAGCAAAGTGTGAGTGTGCAAAGGTGGCGAGAGACAAACCAGGACAGATGAATTCAGGTCACGGGATGCAAAGTCCTTAATGCCTAATTAAGCAATTTAAACTCACCCTGGGGGAGCTGAGGAGTCATCACAAAGTTTCAAAGACAGGACTAGCTGACGGAAAAGATGGGATGCAAGCACAGAGAACAACCGGGAAAGGGGAACAAAAAGCTCTTTCCCCTTTCTAGATGAAGCAGCATGATTATGNAGTGAACTCTGGGAGTTGGTGATGGACAGGGAGGCCTGGCGTGCTGCGATTCTTGGGGTAGCAAAGAGTTGGACATGACTGAGCCACTGAACTGAACTGAACTGAACTGAATCTGGTACCTTATTATTGTAAGAAACAGCATGTGAACGATATAGGTGGACACCAGGAAAATTTTATTAAATCTCTACCAAAACTGTCTCAGAATTCTATTGCATAACATGCAATGCTATTACCAAAAGATTGTTATCTGAAAGTGAGGAAAATAATGTCAGTGTAGAACAACATTTTTCTTTTCAAACGAGGGTGATATTGAAAATTACTATTTGATGTTTACAAGGTCAGTAGTCTTAGGAAGCTGATGCTAGGAATCTTAGATACCTGATATTATACTAGTCTGAAATTTCTGCTTGAAAGATCTTTACTTCTTTTATTAGACTAGCAAGCTGTTTTTATTAGCTCATTTTGCTGTGACAAGATACCATAGACTGAACATCTTAAATAGCAAGCATTATTTCTCACAGTTTGGGATACTGAGTAGTCCAAGGCCAAGGTAGTGATTTGGTTTCGGATGAGGACACTCTTCCTGGCCTGCACAAGGTCATCATCTTATGTCTCTACATGACAAGGAGAGAGGAAGCTTGCTCTCTTGTTTTTTCTCACAAGGGAATTGATCTTGTCAAGGTGGTCCCATCCTCATGATTTAATTACTTCCCCAAAACACCATCTCAACATACCATTCTGTTGAGTATTAAGGTTTCAATATATTAATGTAAATTTTAAACTAATAGATCTTTGAACCTATTACTTTAGGTTTAGTTTGACCATAGGTCAAAGCAAACTTGGCAACTGACATGAGTAACACATTTTCATAGTTGCCTCCTCCATCACCACGTCCTGTAACAGCCCCCCTGGACCAACCTGGAACCTAGGGTAGAATACTGACCACTTAATTCTTTAAAGACTGAAGAAAAGTTTTTAGACTCTACCTCCTTGACTCCATTCTATTTTCTCTGCTACCATTTTTCATGTGCTTCCTTCTACCTGGATTCCACCATTCTACCAAGACCCTTGACTCTGAAAATTCCAAGGACATTTAAGTTTCAATCCATGATACAACTCTTTCAGTCTTTTCCTTTGTAGCCTGTCTTTTGAAGACCTGTTCTTGCTCATTGTAAAGCCCAATCCNCTCATGTGCTTCCTTCTACCTGGATTCCACCATTCTACCAAGACCCTTGACTCTGAAAATTCCAAGGACATTTAAGTTTCAATCCATGATACAACTCTTTCAGTCTTTTCCTTTGTAGCCTGTCTTTTGAAGACCTGTTCTTGCTCATTGTAAAGCCCAATCCAAGGTCCCTGAATTTTAGCTTGAACCAGACACAATTGTGCTCAGTGGGAGTTTATATATATATATATAATATGTATATATATAGAATTCATTCAGAGAATAGTTTATAATAATTATAAGTTTTACAATAAAATTACAGAGAGTCTTAACGATGGCTCTGCAGTAAAAGAATCTGCTTGGAATGGAGGAGACACAGGAGATGTGGGTTCAATCCCTGGGTCGAGAAGATCCCCTGGAGAAGGAAATTGCAACCCACTCCAGTATTTTTGCCTGGGAAATCCCGTAGACAGGAGAGCCAGGTGGGCTACAGTTCATGGGGTTGCAAAGAGTCAGACACGACTGAGCACACATATTACAATAAAATTATAAGTATAAATAAATCCTTTGTGTTTAATATGTGTGCATGAACCTTTTCCTTCTTTTAGAAATAGTCTTCTAGCTTGCTTTTCTTATTCTGTTCCTTTCATTATATATTTACACATATGCACACTAACACATTTATATATATCTATTAATATATATATATCCTTAAGTAATCTCTATTTAAGAAAAACGCTTACCATATGACTAAGCATATTTTTCAAGAAGCCTCTCTTAAAGTCATCACTACAACATTTTGACTTCTTATGAATTCTGGAGCTTTCTAAGAGTTCAGTCTAGGTCACATAAAGCTTAATTTTTAATCAGTTATTTAGACTCAAGGTGGATAGATTTCAAAATCAGTGCCTCGCACTTTGTCTGGAAGCTGTACCTGTGTTTTCTGCATCTCGTCTCCATTGCTCTCTTTTATTATCCTGAAGAGAAGGTATTATTTTTGATGTTACGACAGCTCTGCCGCCTCTACCAAAGAACAATCTTTGTCATTCCTCACCGCTTCTCTTCCTCCTAGCTGATCTCTCGCTCCCTCTGAACCAGAAACATCCCTTAGATTTATGGACACTTCTTGTACAATGTTCTTTTCGTTTTGTTGCTTAGATCTTTGCTCATTTTGGTTCTAGTTTCTTTCACTTCATTTTGGATGTTTTCCAATCTCCCAACCTTTGAAGTTACAGTCTGTCTATTATTCTCATTTCTGCGTGTGCTCTTTAGTCACACATACAGTAGTCTAACCCATTTATTTCTCTTCCTGAGCAGAAAGAATTGCGCCTCTGAATAAATAATCTTCTTCACTGCATTTCCCCTATACAGTCCTCCACTACCGAGTGATTAACGTTTCACTTACTAAGGGGCTACTTATGTGTCAGAGAGCATCTATCAACAAGGCTAATTAATCCTCAACACAACTGTGAAGTGGGTGTGATTCTACACATGAGTGAGGAAAAGCTCAGATCGATTAAGAGGTCAAAGTTTATATGAGGAGTCTCAGATTCATTCTCAATACTTACCAAGCTATTTTTAAACTCAGACTCTGGATCAGACGTTGGGAATATAGCAGAGGATACGATTATTGATATCCATACCTTCAAGAACCAGATGGGCATATAAGTAAATGTATAAGCATATGTAAAATGATATATATATTTCAGCATATTATTGTTCTTGTTTAGTCACTAAGTCACGTTCAACTCTCTGTGACTCCATGGACTGTAGTTTGCCAAGCCATTTCTTTTTCCAGAGGATCTTCCCAACCCAGGAGTTGAACAAGTCTCCCATACTGTTGGTGAACTCTTTACCACTGAGCCACTTGGGAAGACTTTTTAAACATATAAGTAAATATATAAGATGTGATACATTCCACAAAGACAATGAATGCCTATTATGATAAAACATAACTGGGTGTGAGGCTGTTGGAATAGCCCTCACTGAAGAAATGACATCTTAGCAGAGATCTGAAAGGATCTGAAAGCTGCTAAGTCGCTTCAGTCGTGTCTGACTCTGTGCGGCCATAGATGGCAGCCCACCAGGCTCTGCCATCCTTCAGATTCTCCAGGCAAGAACACTGGAGTGGGTCGCCATTTCCTTCTCCAATGCATGAAAGTGAAAAGTGAAAATGAAGTCGCTCAGTCATGTCCGACTCCTAGCGACCGCATGAACTGTAGCCCACCAGGCTCCTCTGTCCACGGGATTTTCCAGGCGAGAGGACTGGAGTGGGGTGCCATTGCTTCTCCTAAAGGACAGAAGAGTTAGTTATTAGAAATGAGATGAGCTTTCCAAGCTGAGAGATGTGAATAAGGCAAGAATATATGATAGGAAAACTTGCATGTTCCAAAAGCCAAATATACCCACTATCACTAGAGTATANGGGTGCCATTGCTTCTCCTAAAGGACAGAGGAGTTAGTTATTAGAAATGAGATGAGCTTTCCAAGCTGAGAGATGTGAATAAGGCAAGAATATATGATAGGAAAACTTGCATGTTCCAAAAGCCAAATATACTCACTATCACTAGAGTATAAACAGCCTGAGATAAGATGGAAAAGCAGAATTGTCATGTTCCA
Organism: Neotragus moschatus; assembly: GCA_006410615.1. Classification (NCBI taxonomy): domain Eukaryota; kingdom Metazoa; phylum Chordata; class Mammalia; order Artiodactyla; family Bovidae; genus Neotragus; species Neotragus moschatus. Next base: position 652,928 of record SJYA01001462.1, read on the forward strand.
AAGTGCATAATCTTACACGTCTCTCTCAGAAGGCAGTGCCGTTCTCTTGACAACAAAGTCACAAAACAGTGCTTAACTCTCCAGGGCACTTATTGACACTTGTTACTATATCAGCATTGAAGTGTCTCAGGTCTCAGTCCTGGTTACTCTCATCTGACTATACTCACTCCCTCGGTGAACTCATTCGGTCTCAGAGCTTTAAATACCAAGTATACTGTTGTGCGTACTTCTGCTTGGTCGCTCAGTCATGTCTGACTTTTATGACCCTATGAGCCATAGAATACTGGAGTGGGTTGCCAGGCTCTCTTCTCTGAATTTAAGATCTATGTAGCACAATTCCAACATGGATGTTCAATCAAACATCTCAAACACAGCAAGCCCCAAAGTGAACTCCATCTGAAAACTTCCTGTGGGGTCTGGGATTGGATCTTATCCCATTTATAAGATATTAAATTAACCTGCATTATTTTGTGGATGCTGTCAGGAGGCACAGAACACCTGAATCAGAAGAAGGACTAAAGGGATTTGTCACTAACGGCACCACAAACAGTATGAGCATCAACATACTTGTGTTATTCCACTTGTCCTCAAGTCCTACATGGAGAGGGGGCAAGAGAGATGCTACATGTTTAGTGAATTTTCACTCCTGCCAGGATATTCTGACTTAGCGTAATCCACTAGAATGAGCCACAGGCAAACCGGCTTTCTGCCCCTGAAGCAACATTATTTCATCTTTCAAGACTGTATTCTACAAACACAACTCTGGAAAGTGGCCAAGCTGAAGAGCACTGAAGGCCTGGCATTCTTGACATACCTGGAGAGACGTGCAGGAATTCAGGGAACTCATAGGGGACTGTCTCACCACATACTTCCATAATGTGCGTGTGAGGTGCCTGACATAATGGGTCTGTGAAAGGGGGCATAAATCTACAGGTTGCCGCCACAGCTCTTGACAATAAAGGCAGTTTTATGGCACGTGAAAGTGAAAGTCGCTCAGTCTTGTCCACCTCTTTGTGACCCCCATGGACTATACAGTCCACGGAATCCTCCAAGCCAGAGTACTGGAGTGGGTAGCCTTTCTCTTCTCCAGGGGATCTTCCCAACCCAGGGATCCATCCCAGGTTTCCCATATTGCAAGTGGATTCTTTACCAGCTGAGCCACAAGGGAAGCCCAAGAATACTGGAGTGGTAACCTATCCCTTCTCAAGTGGATTTTCCTGACCCTGGAATCAAACCGGGGTCTCCTGCATTGCAGGCGGATTGTTTACCAACTGAGCTAAGAGGGACTTGAGCTTGTATCAGAAAGGTCAGCCATAAATTTGGCCTGTCTCTTCACATTTCATCCTGGTAGACTGATGGTTTCCTAAGATGGAATTTTTAGGTACCTGGGTCAAAGGTGGCTCCCAGCTTCCCCCCACTCCAGGCCTATCCCTTAGTTGTTGGGCTCTGGATAATGCAGCTGTGTTTGAAGTCCGTTTCCTCCCCTAAGGGAGAAGGGGCACCATCACCTGAGTCACCATTGCAAGAATGCAGACTCCCCACCGTATCTTGCTTGGTCTTCATGTGGTTGAGAGAGTCATTCCCTAGGCAGATTGATAAGAAGTCTAGGGGTCCCCAAGGAGAGAGGAGTCTGGAATTCTCAAGGAGGAAGAAAGGACAAACTTTTTTTTTTTCCCTCTACATTCCTTAGGATTATATAACAATAACGTATCCTGCCTGAGGACAGTCTCTGGATTAAACCTTCTGGCTAATCCTGTTATCTTAAAATGTAAATTCTGGAAGTAGGTCTGGTGAGATCTTTACAACCTCCAGACATTCTTTGGATTCATTGGAGAGTATATAACTCTATTGCTAACACTAGCAAGGGGGTACTCTTTCTACCCCCTTCTGATGTCTATGTCAGAAGCTTTCTCTATCTCCTTTATACTTTAATAAAACTTTATCACACAAAAGCTCTGAGCCATTAAGCCTCATCTCTGGCCCCGGATTGAATTCTTCTCCTCTGGAGGCCAAGGATCCTGGCGTTTTTGTGTGGTTCAAGGACAACCTTTCATGGTCATGGGTGGACACACATCTCAGGGAGACAGGAGCAGCCTCTCACGGCTGCCCAACCCTACAGTTGTAACCTCAGCCTCTTGCAGCCTCTCTTCTGAGAAATAAAACTGTACCAGGCCCTTGGTCTTTCATCTTTCAAGATCACATTGTAAACCAGGCGTCCTTTGGGCTAGCACTCTGGGGATTCTGGACTCATTTCCCCATCAAATCATGGAACAGTGCCCAAGACTGGAGTTCCAGCATGGACTGGTCCCCTCTGGCTGGGGGCTGAGTTGTGGAGATCCCTAGCTGGGTTTTTACGCAAGGACCCTGCAGACATACTCTGGTCCAGTTCCTGCTTTCTGTAGGTACCTACACTCAGAGACTTCACCACCACCACTGTCCTTGAACACAGCTTAGGAAATGGGCCAGTCTGTTTCCTCCTGCTCCAGCCTCCCTACCTGTAATGTGTTGGCATTTCCTGGTGGCTCGGTGATAAAGAATCTCCATGCAATGGAGCAGACACAGAAGGAGCTGTGAATTCGATCCCTGAGTCAGGAAGTTCCCCTGGAGAAGTAAAATGGAAATTCACCCCAGTATTTTTGCCATGGAATTCCATGGACAAGGGAACCTGGTGGGTTACAATCTACAGGGTCACAAAAGAGCCAGACGTGACTCAGGGACTGAACAAGTTATCTAATTTTTAAATAATACTACATCTCTTCCATTAGAATATAAGCTCTCTTTTCATTCATATCTCTAGCACCTAAAATAGTGCCTCAAATATTTCAAACAATGTATTAAATTCACTAATGTAATAAAATTAACCGCATTAACTTCAGTGTAATTTACAATGCAGAATGAATGGGTATATCACTGTTCATTTGTTCACTGACTGCCTTTAACACCAGAGTGTATTCTCTGTTAGATTAAGAAATATTTTTTCACTGCTGTATTCCCTATGCCTACTGCTGCTGCTGCTAAGTCGCTTCTGCCATGTCTGACTCTGTGCGACCCCAGAGATGGCAGCCTACCAGGCTCTCCCGTCCCTGGGATTCTCCAGGTAGGAACACTGGAGTGGGTTGCCATTTCCTTCTCCAATGCAAGAAAGTGAAAAGTGAAAGCGAAGTCTTTCAGTCGTGTCCGACTCTTCGCGACCCCGTGGACTGCAGCCCACCAGGCTCTTCTGTCCATGGGATTTTCCATGCAAGAGTACTGGAGTGGGGGGCCATGCCTTAAGACAGTGGCAAATCATAGATTTTCCATCAATGTACATTACTAAATTGATTGAGTGGTCAAATGAATTAAGTTTCAAGTAAATTTTTTTCTTTACATAACAAAATATAATGGTTAGTGTTCATTACACCTTTTACGGGTCACTTAAAAATTAAGTTTATTTTGTAAAATATGACTCATTTATTGATTCAGCAAGGATTTGTTGAGTACTTACTACCTACAGGCCCCATATTAAGAGGTCATCCTTCAAAATAGAACATATTAAGAAACGTTAACAGCAGAGTATGTTATGAAACCATGCTAAAGGATGCCCACTGAATGTGAGCAAAGCCTGCTGACTATTTGCCAAAACCTGTATCCTTTTCCCCTTAGGCTCACACATGCCATCGGACAGCTTTCCAACAGCTGTGTCCCACCAGAAGTATTTCCTGATCAGTAGAATGCAGGCAGAAGGGGAACGTTCTATTTACAATCTTGACCTATAAGATTTTCCATATGCAACCGAATTCACTTTTTTCCCTTTGGCTATCAAAAAGGGTATAGCGTCCAGGACAATTTTGGGAGCTGCACATAGAAGATTACAGAGCCTCATTCAGATTTGGGTCCTGAATAATTGCATGGAGGAGAGATGCTTGGCCAAACTCTGCCCCTCTCTGAATGTATTTTTTATTCAAGCTACTGGATATGTTGGGAGTCATTTAGTATACCTGAACTC
>SJYA01001462.1:658951-771695 GCA_006410615.1 Neotragus moschatus
ACTGTGTGTGTGTATGTGTGTGTATGAGTGTTATTCAACTTTACTGAAAATAATAGTATCTACTTCTATCTACTTTACAGAATTAAAAACATATATTATTCATTTAACCATGACTATGCAGACATCTATTGTTTATGTTTTCATTTTAATAAAGAACACATGGTCAGCTGAAATTTCTACTAATCCCTTTTAGATAGGAATTCAGGATGATATACAGAAAAGAATACAGATTTTTTCATCAGTCTTGTGTCCTCAGGTGAAGTGAGTAGTGATGATTACAAGAACCATAAATATGCTCATTTAAGTTACATGAGGGATGTTGCATCTCCAATTTAGGTTTTGAATGCTTAAATAAAGGATGTTAGTCATTTTTACAATGGCATCATGGGGCTTACAGATAATGTTTGCAAAGTGACAATCTTTTTAGGAACTCAGTGAATAAAAGCTACTTTTACTACATAGAGAACAGAATCTGGAATTTGTGTTTAGGGGCAAATAACTTAACCCTCTAATTTCTAATTCATGTCTCTCTAAAGTGGGGAGAACAACGCTATCTATCTTATAAATTTGAGGTAAGACATACACCTGACTTCGCTGGTCTTGTGTTAGTACATTATAAAATCATTATGCTAGTTTAAAGTGTACAATGCAGTGATTTGAAAAATACATTGTGAAACGGTCACCAGTATAAGTCTTTCATCCATCACCGTGAGAGTATTACTGACTATATTCCTTATGCTGTGTATTAAGTTCACACGACACAGTGTATTTATTTTATATCTGAAAGGTAGTACCTCTTTATCCCCTGCACTTGCCTGTCCCTCTATTCCTCAGCTCTCTGGCAACCAGCAGTTTGCTCTCTGTGTCTGTAAGTCTGTTTCTATTTTTGTTTGTTTGTTTTGCTTTTAAGATTCTACATATAAGTAAGATCATATAGTATTTAACATTCTGTTTGACTTACTTCACTTCCCATCATACCTTCTGGATACATCCAAGTTTTGGCAGATGGCAAGGTTGCATTCTTTCTTATGGGAGTAATATCCCATTGTAACTATCTACCACCTCTTCTTTATTCATTCATATATTGATGGATATTTAGGTTGCTTCCACATCTTGGCTATAGTGAATAATGCAGCAATGAACATGGGGTGCATGTACATTTTCAAGTTAATGTTCTGTTTTGTTTTTTCCCTTTGCCTAAGTACCTGGAAGTGAAATTGGTGGATTGTATAGTAGTTCTATTTTCAATGTTTTAGGAACCTCCATATTGTTTTCCAGGGGCTTCCCTAGTGGCTCAACAGTAAAGAATCTGCCTGCAACGCAAGAGTCACAGGAGATGCAGCTTCCACCCCTAGGTCAGGAAGTTGCCCTGCTGGAGGAAATGACAACCCACTCCAGTATTCTTGCCAGGAGAATCTCATGGATAGAGGAGCGGGGCAGGCTGCAGTCTATTGGGTCGCAGAGAGTCGGAAATGATCGAGTGACTGATGGTAGCTTCACCAACATATGTTCCCACCAGCAGGGTGTGAGCCTTCCCTTTCCGCCACATCCTCTCCAGCACTGGTTACCTCTTGTCTTTTTACTCACAGGGGATGTTCCCAGGTGTGATGTGATAGCTCATTGTAGTCTCAAGTTGCATTTCTCTCATTATTAGTCATGAGGAATATATTTTCATACCTGTTGGCCATTTGTAAGTCTTCTTTGGAGAAATGTCATTCAGGTCCTCTGTCCATTTTGTAATTGAATTGTTTTGGGGTTTCTTTTTTTTATGAGTTATATAATTTCTTTATATGCTTTGGATATTAACTCCTTACTGAAAATATAATTTGCAAATATCTTCTCCCACTCAGTAGTTTGCCTTGTCATTTTGTTAATGGTTCCTTTTGCACACTTTAGCTTAATATGGTCTTGTTTATTTATTCTTCCTTTTTCATTTTGCCTAGGAGACAAATCCAAAAAATATTTCTAAGATCAATGTCAAAGAGTGTATTGCTTATGTTTTCTTCTAGGAAGTTTATAATTTTAGGTCTTAAATTTAAGTCTTTAATCTGTTCTGAGTTTATTTTTGTATATAGTATGAGGAAGTAGTCCAACTTGATTTTTTTTACAAGTTCTTTTCCCATTTGCCCAACATCATGTATTGAAAAGAGTGTCTTTCCCCTGTTCTATGCCTCCAGCATTTTATATTTATTAATGCTGCTTAAATGGAAAACTTTGTGCATATGTATTTTCATATTGTGATAGTATAATTTTTAGAAATATAAGAATATAATTAAACACCAACACATTTCATCTAATACCGTCACATTGGGTGTTAGAATTTCAACATATGGATTTGGCGGTATGACAGACACTCTGATCACGTGACTGATTTTCTGTCACACCAGAGTTATGCCTATTGTTAGTTAAGGAAAAGAGCACGATTATATCCCAGCGAGTAAAGAGAACCACCATATAATGCAAATTGCTTTATGCCATCACTTTCTTCTCCATTCCCCATGCTCCAGTAGAATAGCATATTTCTTAGGTTTGTAGAAGTAAACAGACTTGCACGCTTTTGATGAGCAGTTTATCTTCCCAAAGATAAATCTAAAATAAATGCATGACTACTGCTACTATTGCTTCTGCTATTCATAGTAATCCCTGTTGAATACTGAAGCATACCATGAGTGGTACTACATATATTAATTTATTTAACAACTCAGTTAAAGGCGGGTAGTATTATCATCCCTATTATGTTAAAAAAAAAAAACAAACAGTAAACAATGGTGCAGAGAGTTTAACCCTATGCCAAAGTCATACACGTAATAACGAGGAGTTGAATTTGAACTCTGACAGTCTGTGTTCTGAATCCACAGTGTATTAATACATTGAGTGAAAATAAGAATACTGATGGATTTTAAATAATAGGGATAAGCATTTTTGTGTGTCTCTGTGTTAATATTTCCTTAGAGCTTACTATATACCAGCTACTGGGCCAAAGTCATACCAGTCCACACCCATAGCTCTCACATCTCTACGAGAGCGGCACGTGATTGCCACCACTGCCCCAGATTACCAAGCTCATAGGGCAAGTCAGGAGTAACTGTAATAACAGCTTATTCCACAAACTCTTCTCTTGATCTCTAGCCTACCACGGTCACTTCTACTCATTATACATTGATCAAAAGCTGTAATCACCCTTCTTTACACTTTTTTAGCTTTTGTTAGTAGACAGGAGTTTACGTGTCTGAGAGAAAGGCTGTCCAGTCCAGGTAACAGTAGCTGTTTTTGCTCATGAGAACAGTGGGTACATGGAAGGTAGAGAGAGACCCTCAGGGTCACAGGACCATCAGTGGTGATCCTAGGACTGAAACTCTGGGTGGAGAGTTCCCAACATTCTCAAATTGGGGGTTCAAATATCACTATTTAGATTCATTGCATTGAATGTATCTAAGGAGCCTTATACTATCTTTTTAATAAGAATATTCCTATGTGGGCTTTTATTAGTTAAATAAAGACACCTGCAGAATACTGGCTGTTATTTAAACATCCCAAGTAGGAATCGAGAGATCCATTGCTAGTTCTGGTTTCACTAATTACCAGCTATGTGACATTTGGAAATCCATTTACACTTTAGTACCTGTTAATTGGAGGCTTGTCTGGCACCCACACTTTTTTAGAGACATACAGTGAACTCAGAGGCCCATAAATAGCAGATACACAGGCTACAATCTATCGCCTTTCAGGAAACTCCCAAGGAGGGGAAATCCATATAAGGATTAATCTTCTCATCCAAAAGCCATCCGAAGATATGGACCTGAGAAGCACATTGATTTACATATTTTCTCATAACATTTGGCTTCATCTTTGGCTGATTTTGAATTTCTGTTGGGAGAAAAAAAAAGTGCTAAAATTAGGCTCTTAATTTATTCTGCTAGTCACATATGTTCTCTTTCATCTCGCTAACTTGCAATAAGAGGATGTCCTAATCTCATCATTCATATCCTTTTCCTGTTGGCAGGGTTAAAAAAGAGGGAGAGAGAGAATAAAAGCAGAAAGAGCAATTTGTAGAGAAGAACATAATAAAGTCCTCTGGTCCCCCCAGAAGGAACTTTTTCTGTTAACACGACCTTACATTGTCCCACTGAATAATGCAAAATTTGTTTGGTTGTACCCTGCAGGGCTCTGGGGCCCGGAAGCCAGGGGCAGCAACAGTACCGAGCTGGCACAGAGTAGCAGAAATGTCATTTTTTAATTATGTGGTTCTGAAGGGAATCTATTATCCACTGCTGAGATGCTGAAATCAGACAATTTATCTCCAAGGCAGCTCTGTCTGCAATCTAGAATATATATCTCTTGTCATTGCAGGAAATAGAACAAAAGGATGTTTTTATTTCTGGCGCCTTGTGTTTATAAATTTATTCTTTTAAGATTTGCCAGTGAAAGAAAATAACATCCCAACATATCGCTTGGGTCCACTCTGCCCCTTTCGTGACGCATATTCACGTCGCTAGGCTCTTCTTTCCCCCAACTGGTATCAAAACTTCTAGGCCTCACGTTGAAGAAGTCTTTACACAGCCTCCATCTCAAGTTCCAAATGCGCATTGCCAAGTTAAATAGAAACAAATCTTTAAGAAGGTCCAAGCAAACCAGAGGCATCCACCTAAGTGAATATAAACACAGATCGCTCTTTTGCATTTCAAATGAGGTGCTGGAAACTATTTGAAACACAGCCTTTCTCCCCTTGTGTGCTATTTTCATTTAAATGTAAACCAATACTTATACCTACCAGCTTGTTCATAACGGTTCTTCACTATTTCTGATTCTTTTCCCGGAAGGTATTAAGGCAAATGAAGAAATTTGGTTCATATTTGTCTACCTCCCCCAATTTTCTTTTAAAAACTGCCAAATTCATTATGTTCACTAGCTCTCTAGGCAGCAGGCCTCCAAACAGTTCACATCTATTAACCATCAGGTACACGCTAAGTGCTTTTAAAATAAATGTGTGCAGTTTATTTTAAATTAATGTATGCTTTCTACGATATTCTGTAATAGCATCAGGAAGAGTGAGTCGGAGCTGGCAGGCCAGAATGATAATAGCTGTGCTGCCCTCTCGTGGAGGAAGGTGGGCATAGCACGATAGGTATAGCAAGCAACAAGCAGAGAGTTTTGTGAGGGCCTGCCTATGTGTCTTTCAGATTCAAAAGAAAGGGAAATGTCACCTTCCAGACTACTGAAGGGGGCTTATCGTGAAATAAAGTGTTTTCAAAGGGTGTCGGCTGGCTTTCTAACCCCAAAAGCATACATCACTAAGGTATTTTTCAGCCATCCCATCCAATGAGAGCCAGGGAGGTGATGACCTGTGCTATAGACTTCATGGCTGTAAATATTAGGATGAAAACGTTTACTCCAACCACAATCTTTGTCTACCCATGGTATTAATTTTTGAAGAAAAATATATTATTCAACTGTATTGTTTATATTTCTGGGTTTACAAAATAAGTCAAACAGAAAGGAAATCATTTTTAGAAAGATCTGGCTATCAGTAACACACAGCTCCTTACCATTTACAAACAGCTATTTTACTACTTGCAATGTTAGATTCCCTTAGGAATTTTATTCTGAGTCTGCCAAATCAACCCTCTTTAAATACTCTTCTAGACTATGAAAAGGAATACTTGGGAATTTTGATGTATTGATACAAAACAGACGAAAAAAAATAAAGATAGGAAAATAACCTTGTTGATAAGCTGGAATTTATTTTCCAGCTTCTTTGTGACTTGAATTAGCATATAATTCCATCAACAGCACAGAATCACACCCCAGACATGCCTTTAATTTGTGTGACTCATCCAAACTTCATAACTTCTTACGAATGCCACGCTAATCAGGGGGGGTATGCGACTCATCATTCTCATCTGTTCCCATTTCCCAGACACTGACGCAGGCAATTTTACCACTCAATATTCTTCTTTTCCTAACTAACTGGGAAGCAGGAAGAGTCAGTTGCAGAATCAGACATCACGTGTTCATACCCTGTATCCAGCTCAAGCTTTGCCACTTCTAGTAAGTTACATAACATTCTGAGCTTCAGTTTCCCATTTCTGAAATGCAGGAAATAAAATCACCTAGCTCATAGAGTTGTCTAAAAACTAAATGAGCTGGGTCACACATAGCTCTCAGCCTAATATCCATCATCTATGGATACACCCCCTCGAAGCAGCTACTAACCATATGAACACTGTCCGAACATCAAAGCCTACAGCAATATGACCAGTTCATACTGTCCATTAGGACAAAGCCCCCCCCCAGTGCCGCAGCAAGGGCGAGAGGCAGGGCGCGGGAAGAGCTGTAGAAACTGACGTTACCTGTGTGGCTAGAAGCAGCGCTAGCATCCCCTGAAATGCTCTCCATCTCCCATAATGAAGAGAGAAGACCAGGAGGGCTGCTCAGTGCTTCCTTTAAAGTCCTCGTGAGGCTGGAGGTCCTCTGGGAAAACTCTCTGTAATATATTAATGTCCAGGAGAAGAAACCCACCCATAAAGCAATCGCTTGAATTCTCACAATGGCTCTTTGCTTGGACTCTTAGACCAGGCATATGGAGGGCAGAAGAACTTCTCCGCTCTTCTCTAATACAATCAAAGGGAAGCAAACTCTCCAACTTATTAGTGTGTTAATGTTAAAAGGACTTTCCATAGCCTGCAAAAACGAGAGACAGGCTACAGCTCACATAACTAGCTCCCTACTAAATCTTATGAAAAGGACTCTGTTAGGCTACTGTGGTCCTGATCTGAGAAAAAAAGGATTTAAATCCCTTTCTGTTACAGTTTCACGTATGATTCTATTACTTAGCTGTGTCTTATCTGATTCAATAAAACCTAATTCAGAAACCTGGTTCCATCTGCTAATCCAAATTTATATACATGCCTCTCTCTGTATAGGGGTGCATGCCTGCTAAGTCACTTTGTTTGTGTCCGACTCTGAGACCCTACGAACTGTAGCCCACAAGGTTGTTCCATCTATGGAATTCTCCAGGCAAGAATCCTGGAGTGGGCGCCTATGCCCTGCTCCAGGGGATCTTCCTGACCCAGGGATTGAACCCGTGTCTCCTGCATTGGTGGGTGGATTTTTTACCACTCATGACACCTGAGAAGCCCCTATATAAGTATACATGTATATTTATTTATGTATATAAGCACACATACATGTATATAAGCTAATTATATATATATATGCAATTATCTACTGTTTAATATATATGTACATAAACATATATATGTCATAACCTTCAGGGAAACATTTAAGTAACTTAGTCCAAAAATATACTGAATACATGATATAAGAATATTCAAAGCATTCTAAATTTAATAAAATATCAAAACAATGAAATTATGAGGATTAGTTTTGACAACTGAATTACTATCCTGAAATGAAGTTGTATATAAGTTATTCTGGCAAATTCAGTAACAAATAATAACAAAACTATTTTCCCTTACCAAAATTCATACCTAGGCAAGATTTTTAGCTCTCAAAATACAAAAGCTAGGCGGAATATCATCAATTTAAATATTTTAGAATTAGTTACCCACTGAGTACCTTTGCAACTGCATTTTTTTTTCAAATGTGAAATAAAATTTCTCTATGTGTTTCATAGCAGAACACGTATACACACACTTATATGTGCACACGCAGCTGAATGGTTGTCAAAACTTGGGTTTTGGCTGAAAGAAACAATGCATTGTATTAAATCTTGCCAAATATTTTGTTCTATTCTTACTCTGTTTGATTCATATAGGGCAGGTATTTTACCATCTTTACAAATACAGACAGACTTTGGAGATGATGAAGTTTCAGTTCCAGACCACCACAACAAAACCAATATCACAATGAAGCAAGTCACACAAAGTTTTTGCTTCCCTATGCATACAAAAGTTATGTTCACGATTCTGTAGTCTATTAAGTGTGCAACAGTAGTGTATCTTAAAAAGAAACATATATGTCTTAATTTAAAAATTCTTGACTGAGAAAAAATGCTAACCAGCATCTGTCTGTGCTGCGTGTTCTCAGTCGCTCAGTCGTGTCCTGTTCTCTGTGACCCCATGGACTGCAGCCTGCCAGGCTCCCCTGTCTACGGGATCATCAGGCAAGAACACTCAAATGGGTTGCCATTTCCTTCTCCAAGGGATCTTCTCAATCTAGGGATCGAACCTGAACCCGGGTCTCTCGTATTGCAGGTGGATTTGTTACCATCTGAGCCACCAGGCAAGCCCAACCGGCATCTGAGCCTTGAGCAAATTGTAATCCTTTTGCTGGCAGAGGTTCTTGCCTTGACGTTGATGCCTGCTGACAGATCAGAGGGGTAGCTGCTGAAGGCTGGCGTGGCTGTGGCAATTTCTTAAAATAAGACAACAGGGACGCGTCGCATTATCTTTTCTTTTCATGAATGATTTCTCTGCTGTTTGCAACTCTGTTTGATAGCCTTCTGCCCACGGTCTTCTTTCTAAATTGGAGTCAGTCCTCTTAAACACAGCTGTTGTTTAATCAATTAAGTTTATGTTCTGAATCCTTTATTGTCATGTCAACAGTCTTCACCAGGAGTGGATTCCATCTCTGGACACCCTTCTCTTTGCTCACCCATAAGAAGCCACTCCTCATCCGTTAGAATTTTATTATGAAATTGCAGCAATTCAGTCACATCTTTAGGCTACCCATCGAATTCTAGTTTCTTGCTATTTCTACTGCAGCTGAAGTTCCTTCCTCCACTGAAGTTTTGACTCCCTCAAAGTCACCAGCGAGAGTAGGAATCAACTTCCAAGCTGCTGCTCATGTTGCCATTTTGACCAACCCGTGAATCAGAAATGTTCTTAAAGGCACCCAGAATGTTGAATTCTTTCCAGAATGTTTTTCACTTTGCCCTAATCCATCAAAGGAGCTAGTGTCTACGAACTTTATAACCTTAACAAATATATTTCTTACGTAATAGGCACAAAATTCAAAATTACTCATTTGATTAGTGGGCTGCCATATGGATGTTTTGTTAGCAGGCATGAAATCAACATCAATCTTGTACATCTTTATCAGGGCTTTTATGTGGCTAAGTGCATTGTCAGTGAGCTGTAATATTTTGAAAGGATTCTCTTTTCTTTTTTTTTTTTTTTACTAAGAAGTAGGTCTCAACAGTGGAACTTACACGATAAAGTCAACCATGTTGTAAACATGCACGCTGTCACCCAGACTCGGTTGTTCCATTTCCAGAGCACAGGCAAAGACTTAGCACAATTTTTAGAGACCTTGGGATTTTCCAAACTGTAAATAAACATCTGCTTCAGCTTAAACTCACCAGCTGCAGTAATCCCTCCTAAAGATCAATCTGTCCTTTCAATCTGTGAAGCCAGGCACAGACCTCTCCCTTCTAGCTATGAAAGTTCTAGATCACATCTTCTAATATTAGTAGGCTGTTTCGTCTGCACTGAAAATCTGCTGTCCAGTGTAGCCACCTTTGTAAAGTATCTTAGTTAAATCTTCTGGATAACTTGCTGCGGCTTCTATGTCATCATTTGCTGGTTTATTTTGCACGTTTATGTTATGGAGGTTACTTCTTTCCTTAACCCTCAAGAATCAACCTCTGCGAACTTCCGGTGTTCCTTCGGCAGCTTCTCTCTCGGCCTTCACAGAAGTGAAGGGAGTTAGGGTCTGCCTCTAAATTAGTCTTTGTGTGAAGGGAGTGTTGTAACTGGTTTGGGGCTTCCCAGGTGGTGCAGTGGGAATCTGCCTGCAAGTGCAGGAGAGGCAAGACACCTGAATTCAGTCCCTGGGTTGGGAAGATCCCCCGGAGGAGGGCATGGGAACCCATTTCAGTAGTCTTGCCTAGAAAATTCTATGGACGGCGGAGCCTAGGGGACTACAATCTATGGGGTTGCAAAGAATCCGATGCGACTGAGCACGCAGGCATGCGCGTACCTGGTTTGATCACTCCAGCCCACTGAGACCTTCCCCGCATCAGCAGTACGGCTTGATTTCTTTCCGTTTCTGTGTTCACTAGAGTAGCGCCTTCAATTTTCCCTCAAGGATTTTCCTTTATGTGCAGAACTTAGCTAACGAACTCGCTTTCAGCCTTTTTTGACTTTTGACTTGCCTTCCTCATTAAATTTGCTCATTTCTTGCTCTAAATTTAAAATGAGAGGCAGGAGTCTCTCTCTTGAACACTTAGAAACCATGGAGGGATTGCTACGCACTCACGTGCTCACTCAGTCGTGTCCGATTCTTCGGGACCCCATGGACCATGGCCCACCAGGCTCCTCTGTCTGTGGGATTTCCTAGGCAAGAATACTGGAGTGGGTTGTCATTTTCTCCTTCAAGGGATCTTCCCAACCCAGGGAACAACCGTGCATCTCCTGTGTCTCCTACATTGCAGGCAGATTCTTTACCTGCTGAGTCCCTGGGGACTGTTAATTGACCAGAGTTCAGTATTGCTGTGTCTCCAGGAACAGGAAGGCCAGACTCAGCACACACACATTTATTACGTTTGTCATCTCACATGGGCATGAGTGATGTCATTCTGAAACAACTCCAATGGTAACATCGGAGATCTCTGTTCACAGGTCACCATAAAAAAATATAATCATCATAATATAAACAAATTGAAACCTTGTGAGAATTATCAAAACTTGATACAAAGACACAAACTTGAGCAAATAGTGTTAGAAAAATGGCACCAATAGACTTGTTCAGAAAAGGGTTGGAGCAAATCCAATTTGTAAAAAAACATGATCTGTGAAGAGCAATAACGCGAAACTCAATAAAACAAAATGTTTCCTTAATCCTGTTGTGAGCCTAGTTTCTATCTTCGGTTTCATTAAAATATACTTTAACAAATGCTCACAGAAAATGTAGCTTTTCTTAGGTAGTATGTAATGTTTTTTAGCCCTTAAGGCAGAATTGTGACTTTCTAAAAATCTGTTTCTAGTATAATTTGTTTGTATCGGGTTGAAAAATAAAAAGAACCTTTTTAATAATTCTTTACTGTTAAGTGACAGGGACCTCTCCCCACTTAACAAAAATTGCATTTTTTTTTTCCTTTTTGAGGCATCAATATCCGAAAGATTTCCCCACCTCTTGTTATAATTCCTGTAACTCTTTTCAGCATAATTTATTTGTTCTACTTATTTTTATTTTTTTTAATGCAAAGACATCTTTTTTTCAGTACAGTGATGTCACCACATAACAGAAACAAAATGTTGCCTAAAATATGCCAGATTTTCACAGTCTGAACAGATACATCCAAATTTAGGATGAGATCAGCTAAGCATCAGGTAGATTTTGGCTGAAGAGAATGAAACCATGAACTGAAATTAAATCTGTCCAGTGGGGAAATACACATCCAGAAAAAGAGTACATGGTGAACAACTGTTTAAATGCCATTTACAAGCAAAGCACTAGCTGAAGATGCAGCAGCATTTGACGGTTCTGTCTACGAGTGTAGATGCTCCTTAAAATATGGACAGACCTTCAACATGTTTTGTGAACATGAAGCCCCGGGAACCTGGTGTGGATATATACATATATTATGAAAGCTTTTATTCTAGAACATGACTGTGTTTTTCCACTCCTAAAAAAAAAAGTAATAGTTTCTTATTTCTTTTGGATGACTTAAAAAACTGTTTTGAAGGACCATGAGCCATGTCTTATTTATAAGTAAATCAAGAGAGAGGTAAGGGGGGAGATTTTTTTTTTCAAAATAAAAATATTGAATATCTAACATTGTTATTTAAAAAGAACTAACAAAACAAGATTTCATGGTATTTTCTGATGCCATTTCAATCAAGGCTGTGATCTTTTCACATTATGAAAAAACAATAATTATTTGAATTAAATCTTAATTTGATATTATTTAAATGGTTATAATCAACTAATTAAAAAGCAAAAATAAATAAACAACCTTAATTAAATCCATATATCAAACCACTGTTTTTATCTTTATTTAGAAATACCACTGTTTAGTCACAAGCTCTAATTCTTTGAATTATGATTTCTAACCTGAATTGTACTTTGCCTTTGTACTTTTTGAATGATAATTTCATGTATTTTTCCCATTAAAATCTATTCACATCATTCTATCCACAGTATACATGCATGAAGAACAATAAGAAACCAGAAAAAGTTAACAAGCAGTCTGTTGCAGGAACCTAAGCATTTTCTTTTAAAGAAACATTGCTCCAGCTTCTTCAGTACAGTTCTTTTGAAGGTGAGTCGTTTGTTAAGTTGAATGTGAAAGGAAAGAAAAGAAAAGTCATGGGCCATTACAACATATAGACAACTTAGAGCAGCAAAACAACGCTGTGAGTTGAAGGTGCGTAGACTCCCCTAGGTTAGCTGCTACTCTGTTGCACTTTCACACACTCACTAGTGACTGGAAATGCAATGAGAAAGGGAGATCTAGCCTGAAGGTTTTTACTGCAATGATGCAATCTAGCTTTTCAACCCAAAATCCAAACAGTTTGCTGAGAGATTGACGCCAAGCAAGTATTCCCTGTTTATCCTCCTGAATAAACACCAATTTTGGAGTTTATTGGAGATTTTTGAAATATTCAGCTCAAGTCGTGTAGGAAATACATGTTGCATAAGATTGTATCTGACAAAACTAATGTTCAGCCAGAGCTGAACTTCTGGTTCAGAAGAGGCTAGGATTTGAAATACATGATATGGTATTTTGAATTGCTAAAGCCATATTAGGACTTGGAGAAAACTGCTCCCTCTCTCTTTTCTGTTAACAAACTATTCATTCTCCAAGTTAAAAAAAAAAAAAAANGTATTTGTAGACTATCTAGTCTCGTCATTTAATAGCATTCTGTTTTGTAAATATACTGTGTAATGGGCATCTGGGTAGTTCCTATTTGGGAGCTATTACAGATACTACTGCTATAAATATTCATGTGCCCTCCTAATAAACATGTTTATGCATGTCTGTTGGATTTGCAGCCAAGAGTCAGCTTGCTTGCTCATGGGGCTGGCATGTGTACAGCGTCAGTAGATCTGCCAAGCAGTCCTGCCACGTGCTTGACCATTTTCCACTCCCACTGGTGGTGTGTGAGAGGCCCACATGCGCCCCCACACTTGATGCAGTCGGTTCCATTTTACTCAGTCTACCGGAGGTGAAGTGGAAACCAGTTTTCTGAATGAAATCTCAGTACAAGCCATTGTTTCTAAGACAGATCAAAGGCGAGACACAGTGGAAGCCAATACTACGTACAAGGGGGAGTCTGCTGGGATATCTTGCTACTCTTTTAGTTGGTTTTGCTTTATTCTATACTTTTAGAAGTGGTTATGTATTGTTAAATTTAAACTTAAAGCATATATGTGCCCTTGAAAAAAATCTATGGAGTCCTTTCTGCCGGCGGGCAAGTAGCTAAGAGGCAACACTAAACAAAGGAACTTGGGATTTGCCTGGTGGTCCAGGGGTTAGGACTTTGTGCTCTAAATGTCAGGGGCCCAGGTTCAATCCCTGGTCTGGGAACTAAGATCCTGCATGCTGCACAGTGCAGGCAAGAGGTAAAATTTAAAAAATAAATAAATAAATGAACTCAGAAATGGAGTAGCTGAGGTGAGCATGGAATCCACTTCGGTAGTGGATTATAATTAACCAAGTGAAGAGGAAGTTGCTGGTGGTCCAGTGGCTAAGACTCCATGCTTTCCCTGCTGAGAACACAGGTTCAATCGCTAGTCAGGGAACTAAGGCCCAACAAGCAGCACAGGGCAGACAAAAAAAGAAAAAAAAAACAGCTAAGCGCGCGAAGAAGTAACGGTGAAAAACACAGAATGTAAGTGCTGGAAACTCCAACAAAGCGAGAAGAATATGAACAATAATAACTGGGAAACGGGCAGGAGGGGAGTGAGAGAAAATTTCAAAGAGCGAATTCATCTTTCATTTCAGAGGACTGATACACGATGACCAAATTCAAACACACAGTCTTTAAACACTACTCCAAATATTTCGGCTGAAAGATAAAGATTGTCAGGACAGATAAAAATAACAAATTCAGCTCTATCCTACTCACAAGAGATATTATTTAAGTCTAAGAACACAGAAAGGTTGAAAATGAAAATATAGAAAGAGATATACCGCACAAACCAGAAGCAGACAAGTCTGCTCTAGCTGTCCAGTTTACAGAGTGGACTTGAGGATAAGAAGAAGCACTGGAGGCACTTCCCCTGGTGGTCCAGTGGCTAAGACTCTGTGCCCCCAGTGCAGGGAACCGGGGGTTTGATCCCTGGTCAGGGAACTAGATCCCACGTATTGCAACTAAAAGTTTGTATGCCACAACTAAAGATCCCGCATGCCGTAACAAAGACCCTGTACAGCCAAATAATTTTAAAAAAAGAGTATGTGGTTAAAAAAAAATACAAGCAAAACTTAATGGAACTAATAGGAGGAAGAGACATGTCTATAATCATGGTAGGAGACTTTAACACACATCTCTCAACAATTTGTGTGAATTTAGCAAAACTAGAAATAGGGTCAAAATCAACTAGATTTCTCTCCACTGGCCAAAAATATAAAACATTTTAAAACTGAAACTACTGAAGTCCTAAAAGATAATGTAAGAGAAAACTTAGATGACCTTGAGTTAAGTGATGAATTTTTTGATACAACATCAAAGACATCAGTGATGAAATCGTTGATAAGCTGGACTTCATTAAAATTGAAAACTTGTAAAAAAGAACACTGTTAAGAGAGTGAGAAGACAAGCCATGAACTGGGAGAAAATATGTTAAAAGACATATTTGATAAAGGACTGTTACCCAAAATATACAAAACTCTTAAAACACAAAAAATAAGATGAACAACCTAACTAAAAAAAAAAGGCGAAGCAAACCATCTGAACAGACACCTCCAGGAAAGATGTGCAGATGGCGAACAAGCGTATATAAAGGTGCCCAGCATCATGTGTCAATAGGGAATTACACACTGAAACAACAATGAAATGCCACTATGCATCTATTAAAATGGCCAAAATCCAAAACACTGAAAACACCAGACGCTGGTGAGGATGTGGAGCGACAAGAATTCTCATTCATGGTTGGTGAGAATGCAAAAGGGCACAGTCACTTTGGGAGATGGTTTTTCATAAAACAGTTTCTTATAAATTAAACATACTCTTATCCCATATGACTCAGCAATCCTTTACTTCTTAATATTTACCCAAAAGCGTTGAAAATTTAAGTGCACACAAACACTCGCACCTGGATGGTTATGGCAGCTTTATGCATAGCTGCCAAGATTTGGAAGCAACCAAGAAGTCCTTCAGAAGGTGACCCCTTAGATACACTGTGGTGCACCCAGACAAGGGTATATTATTCAGTGCCAAAAAGAAACGAGCTCTCAAGCCATGAAAAGACGTGGAGGAAAGTTAAAAGCATGTTACTAAGTGAAAGAAACCAGTCTGGAAAGGCTACATACTGTGTGATTCCAACTATATGACATTCTAGAAAAGGCAAGACTACGGAAACAGAAAAATGATTAGTGGTTCAGGGGAAGGAAGGATGGTCGGTGGAGCACAGGATTTCTAGGGCAGTGAGATTACTCTACATATCACTATAATAATGGATGTCATCATGCATTTGTCAAAACCCATAGAACGTACACCATCAGGAGTGAACCTTATGTAAAATACAGATTTGGGGTGATGATGTGTGATAGTTTCATTGATTAAAACAATGGGATGATGATAGTGGGGGAAGCTATACGTGTGAAGGCAAGGAATAGAGGCGAATTCTCAGCACTTTCCTCTCAATTTTGCCGTGAACCTAAAACTGCTGGAAAATAATAAAACTCTATTTTTAGAAAACGAAGCCATCTATAAGAGCATCAGAAATATCAACTTCCTAGGAAGAAATCACACAAAAGGTGTGCAAGAATGCTACACTGAAAATGACAAAGTATTATTGTGTGTTAGTCATTAGGAAAACGAAATAAAGACCACCGTGAGGTCCCATTTCACACCCAGTAGGATGACTATAATCAAAACGACAGACAGTAACCAGTATTGGCGAGGATGTGGAGAGAGTAGAACCCTGTCACAATCCTGGTAGGATTATGAAATGGTGCAGCTGTTTTGGTAAATAGTTTAGCAGCTTCTCAAGAAGTTAAATATAGAGGTGCCCTATGACCTAGCAATTTCACTCCTAGATACACAATACCCAAGAGAATTAAAAATATATGCCCACACAAAAATGTATTCATGATGTTCACAGAAACATTACTCATATTGATAATGGCCCAAAAGTGGAAAAAACCCAAGTATACATCAGATACTTGGATGGATAAACAAACAGTGTATATCTAGACAATGGAATGTTCAATTCAGTCACTCAGTCACATCCGACTCTGTGACCCGATGGACTGCAGCACTCCAGGCCTCCCTGGCCATCACCAACTTCCGGAGTTTACCCAAACTCATGTCTGTCGAGTCGGTGATGCCATCCAGCCATCTCATCCTCTGTCGTCCCCTTCTCNAGAGAGAAGAAAGATAAATTTCTCCTGAATGCATTATAAATTCATAATGAATTGCTTAAGAGAAATTAGAGTAAATTAGAAGATGAACCTATATGTGTCAGTCGATAAACATGATTAAAAAACAGACAAGCTTTCACATCAGTAACAACACTGAAGATGGATGAAGATGGACAACAGCCATGACCCAGCAAGGCACAGTTCAGTTCATTCAGTCGCTCAGTCGTGTCTGACTCTTTGCGACCCCATGGGCTGCAGCACATCAGGCCTCCCTGTCCATCACCAACTCCCGAGCTTACTCAAACTCATGTCCATTGAGTTAGTAATGTCATCCAGCCATCTCATCCTGTCATCCCCTTCTCCTCCCGCCTTCAATCCTTCCTATCATGAAGGTCTTTTCTAATGAGTCAGTTCTTCACATCAGGTGGCCAAAGTATTGATATTTCAGCTTCAGCATCAGTCCTTCCAATGATTATTTGGGACTGATCTCCTTAGGATAGACTGGTTGGATCTCCCTGCAGTCCAAGGGACTCTCGGGAGTCTTCTCCAACACCACAGTACAAAAGCATCAATTCTTCAGTGCTCAGCTTTCTTTATAGTCCATCTCTCACATCCATACATGACTACTGGAAAACCATAGCTTTGAATAGATGGACCTTTATTGGCAAAGTAATGTCTCTGCTTTTTAATACACTGTCTAGGCTGGTCATAGGTTTTCTTCCAAGGAGCAAATGTCTTGTAATTTCATCGTTGCAGTCACCATCTGTAATGATTTTTGAGCCCTAAAAAATAAAGTCTCTCACTGTTTCCATTGTTTCCCCATCTATTTGCCATGAAGTGGTGGGACCAGATGCCATGATCTTAGTTTTCTGAATGTTGAGCTTTAAGCCAACTTTTTCACTCTCCTCTTTCACTTTCATCAAGAGGCTCTTTAGTTCTTCTTCACTTTCTGCCATAAGGGTGATGTCATCTGCATATCTGAGGTTATTGATATTTCTCCCAGCAATCTTGATTTCAGCTTGTGCTTCTTCAAGCCCAGCATTTCTCATGATGTACTCTGCATATAAGTTAAATAAGCAAGGTGATGCTATACAGCTTTGACATACTCCTTTCCTAGTTTGGAACCAGTCTGTTGTTCCGTGTCTGGTTCTAACTGTTGATTCTTGACCTGCATACAGGTTTCTCAGGAGGCAGCAAGGCACACTGTGTATCTACCTTCTGTCTCTCTGAATAAGGGAATCTACCACATTCACCCAAGTCTTTTATTCAACAACACCAAAAAATTCACTGAACATCAATCAGCTGTGTATAAGAACTTTTATAAGTACAGCAAATACATCAATTAAAAAAAGACAAAGTGTTTCCCTCCATGAATTTTACATTCTAGTGGAAATGTTAGAAAATGTGCACAGTTAGTTTCAGTTCCAACTACACAGAAACAAAACACAACAATATAATAGTGGTTAGTTGGTACATGTATGGAAGACTACTTTAGTGAGACTAGAGAAAATTTTCCTAAAGGGGTAATATTTGAACTGAGATCTAATTGGTTAAAAGAATGCATTCATTCCAGTATCCAAAGGAAAGGTCCTCTTGCACACAGAAGAACTGGAAAGTTCAGAAGCCCTTGGTTTCTACACATCTGTCATGTTTAAGGGACAGAAAAAATATAAAGAAAGAAAGGTCTAGAGTGTTAGCAGACAGGAAGATATGCATGGATTGGATGGGATTTAGAGAATAAGGACAGGCCAGATCATAAAAGGCCATTGGAGAGCTGTGGTGTTTTGTTAAAAATATAATTACTAGTCATTAGAGAATCTTAAGCAAGGGAGTGGATACTACTTGATTTGCTTTGATAAAAAGTATCACTTGCATATTATTTGGAGAAAGAGTAGACTATGCATGGTGGAAGAGGTAGGTGGGAGTGAAGCAAAGATATAATTTGGGAGGTTTGGAAATCGCTTAGTCAAGAGACATGTTGGTGTGGCCTTGGGTTTTATCACTGAATATGATGAGAAACTAGTAGCTCTCTGATTTGGGATTTATACTAAAGGTAGAAATGACCTGGCTTTCTGGAAGCTTGGATATGAGCTGTAATGGAAATGGAAAAATAATCCATTCTCCCTAGTGGTCTGATTTGAGAAAATAGATGAGGTATTATTTACTGAAATAGGGGAAACAAATGAAGAAAAAATTAAAGAAAAAAATAATTTTGCTTTAGATACGGTTCTCTTGACATTCATATTCCCTATTAAAGCATAATGTTGAGCAGGCAGTTGGATAAAGGAGTCTGTGTGGAGATAAGGGGGCTTTCCTGGTGACTCAGATGGTAAAGAATCCACCTGCAATGCGGGAGACCTGGGTTTGATCCCTGGGTAGGGAAGATCCACTATAGAAGGGAACGGCTACCCACTCCAGTATTCTTGCCTGGAGAATCTGATGGACAGAGGAGTCTGGCGGGCTACAGTCCATGGGGTTGGAGAGTTTGGGTGAGAGATGAATGTATAGGAACACAGTATGGAGAGTACTTTTAAAGCATTTTGACTGGATTAGATCAGAAAAGATGAAATTTTGAGAAAAGACTCATTATATAGACTTCTCTGCTTTACAGATTTGGGCTAAAGACAGAGTGTTAATTAAAAAGAGGCTGGGAAAGATAAGTTCACGAGGAAGGAGGAACACAGTAAGAACATGATATTGATGAATCTAGAGAATGAAGTATCTCAAAGAGATTGATGCTTTTTCAAATTCTCTGAGAAGTAAGATGGGGAAAGAAAGGCAGCCATTGAATCTGGCAAGATAAACCTCATTTGAATTCTGTCAGGGGAGTTCATTTATTAAAAGTTGCAAATTGGAGAAAGTCAGGAAAGGAACATGGTCAGAATAGTTACAAGAAATAGTGACACTATTTTGGAAGACTTTTGCTACGAAGGAGAATGGAGAAATGAGACAGCATCTACAGGGTAGCTGTGCTCTAGAAACTTGTTTATATATATATATATATATACTTGCTCAGACGGTAAAGCACCTGCCTGCAATGCGGAAGACCTGGGTTCGATCCCTTGGGAAGATCCCCTGGTGAAGGAAATGGCAATCCACTCCAGCACTCTTGCCTGGAAAATCCCATGGACGGAGGAGTCGGACACGACTGAGCAACTTCACTTCACTTTCACTTATTTGTTATATTTTCAAGAAACTGTAGAGTCTATGGTGTAGACCATATGTAACCTCACTGTTGTAGAACACTTTGTATTTATCTAATCATATTTATATAAGTATGCTCACCTTTATAAATATATATAATACGTTATTGCCTCATTGCTTCCGTATTTGTGACATTGTGTTATGATCATATCCCTGCCTTGTTTCAATTCCCATTATGATTCAGTTTGTCATTGTAAAAGAGAAACTGCTCCAGTGTCCAGGTCATTGCTGACATGAAATAGGCTGTAAGTTCTTGTTGAATAAGTCAGTAAATAAAACATTAGTTCAGCTCAGTTCAGTTCAGTCGCTCAGTCGTGTCCGACTCTTTGCGACCCCATGAACCGCAGCACACCAGGCCTCCCTGTCCATCACCAACTCCTGGAGTTTACCCAAACTCATGTCCATTGAGTCAGTGATGCCATCCAACCATCTCATCCTCTGTCGTCCGCTTCTCCCCCTGCCTTCAATCTTTCCCAGCATCAGGGTCTTTTCCAATGAGTCAGTTCTTAGCATGTGGATTGTTTTAGCACTGAGCCACATGGGAAGCCCAAAATATTAGCACAGTCCCAGAATAATGCACCCACTAACATTTAGGAACGCTTTGTTAAGGGTAGGTAGCATGGTTTCCCAGGTGGCTCAGTGATAAATAATCTGCCTGCCAATGCAGGAGGTGCTGGGGACAGAGGTNCTGAGCTACTGAACTGAACTGAAACTGAAGTATGGATTAGTCAGTAGAGTGCTTAAGTCAATAGTCTTTTAGTGTACAAGGAAGGAAATGCAAGCCTATCAACCTTTGCTAAATTTACATTTTCATGCCCTAGGAAATGAGAAATCAACATGGAAACCATCTATTTCCTGCTCCACATCTCTAGGGGAGTTGCTTGATATGTTCCTCCCTGGTTCAGAACCATCACTCTAGGCCCAATTACCAGTATCTGCATCATCTTTTTCTGGTCATCTGAATAAAGGTGTTTTTTACTTTTATTCTGACTTAGATGACTTGAGGTCTCAATCAGGCTTCTTTCTCTTTGTCTCTTTTATACTTCATTTTATTAGGCTTATTTCTAATTTATTCATTCTCTTCAGCTTCTTTCAAATTAATTTAATCTCTCCACTGAATTCTTAATTTTAATTACCAGAATATTCACTTCTAAGTGTTTTACTTTTAGAATTTCTCCTACAAGTGGAGAAAGTGCTAGGGAAGGTAGAAGGCAGGAGGAGAAGCGGACAACAGACGACGAGATGGTTGGATAGCATCACCGACTCAATGGACACGAGTTTGAACAAGCTCCGGGAGATGGTGAAGGACAGGGAAGCTTGGTGTGCTGCAGTCTTCATGGGGTCACAAAGAGTCAGACACGACTGAGCAACTGAACAACAACCCACAAGTGGATTTTTTCTAATCTGCCTGACCATTCTGTATAGTATTTCATTGCTTAATCGTATTTTGACTCCTCATTTAAAACATGTGAAGTACACTTACATTCCATAGTTGATCATTCCAACATATTTGACTTGTCAGGAGTATAATTATGTTTCTCTATAGTGGCTTGTTTTCTCTGATATAATGTTAGTTAATTTGAGCTCATGGTCTATGAAAGTTTTTGCTTTACACATTCTTTTGAGCCCTGATATAAGATACTTCTGCAGAAAGATTGTGAACTTTAACTCTGCTCTGCTCCTTGTGGGTATGGGAAATCCAAAAGCAATTTTGAATATGAGCTTGGATATTTGGACCACACAAGTAGTGTGAATCCCACCTTCAAACCCTTTTGAGAATCAGCTTATAGTTAGGCATTCCCAGCAAAGACACTCTCCCCCCGACATAACATGAACGTTTTTTACACAGTCTCTGGCAGAGTATGGCAGAAGGTTGTCACTCTTAGCCTGATCTTTAAACAGAGGTGTTTGTCACAACTCCCTGTTTCATAAGTGGCCTCTGCTCTGTCCCTGTTCCATGTGCAGAGTCCGTGTCAGCTACCCTATGGTCCACTAAGGACTGGCCGTGCTCCACGGCACAGCCACCAACATAATATCTCATTGGTCTCCCCAGGGTCACGATCAGTAGTCAGTGTAGCTTCTGGGCTTTCAGTTACACTCATCATTATATGTGTTTTGTATCAAGTGCAGGAGCGGAGTTTAGTATCATCTATTAATACAATTGTGAATTTTATAAAAAAAATTACAAGTATTTTACTGTTTTTATAACCACTTGATCTACTCTTCTACTTCACTCAGAAAATTGAACAGCAGTTGAAGCACAAAAATGCCCAACACAGTACTATTGAAGATAAAAAATATGGAAACAACCAATAACAAACATATGAGTAAATAAATGATGCTCAAATAGGGGGATTCTAACCTATTATTTAAAGTAAGATTTATTAAGAATATTTACAAAGGTAAGCAGTATATTTTAATAAGAAAAATGTAGGATGCAAAGTTATCTATACTCTTATAGCAATCTATACCAATCTTTATTCCAACACACACACACACACAAACACACACACGGAGAAGGAAGAACATTAAGATGTAAACAACACTTTTACTTGGATGATAAGAATGTGACTGATTTGATTCTGACTGTGACCCCTTCAAGATGTGTGAAATTATGAAAGTTACTTTTTGGATGCTCAGGATTTTGCTAGCAAACACAGAGTCATTATTACCAACACTGGAGTTCTTACTTAAGAGGAAAAACAGAGACCATATATGCAAAGGCCTTAGTAAAAGCTCAGTAAAATTATAACCATGATGTTTGTAGATTCCTATGATTTTGAAACTCTTAAACAAAATGTGTTAAGAAACAAGACATTTGCCTTTTACGATAGTAAAATAGCATAAAAGTATAAAATTAATTTTTTTTCATCAAGACTTTTAATTTCATTCCCGTTAGTTGGGAGCATTTGAAGAAACCTGTTTGCCTAGGATCCTTAAAAAGAAAGCGCATGAATGTGAGATCAGAAGAACCTGCCCCTTTCTGCACTGCTTTTTTTATCTGGAGTCTACCTCTGTATTTTAAACGTTTCTTACATCTGAAAGTGTGTTTGGTGCTTGCAATCTCTGAAAACTAATGATCGCAGAGGAAACAACTAAACAGCAAATTGCTATGGATTATTTTTGATTTGTATAGACTTAAGTAACAGAGGTCATCAGATTCTTTTGTTTCTTCAATTACTGCC
The DNA here is from genome assembly GCA_006410615.1 of Neotragus moschatus. Classification (NCBI taxonomy): domain Eukaryota; kingdom Metazoa; phylum Chordata; class Mammalia; order Artiodactyla; family Bovidae; genus Neotragus; species Neotragus moschatus. The sequence continues at coordinate 681,833 of SJYA01001462.1, forward strand.
TCTCTCATTTTTATCAGCTATGCTAAGGCTTCATTGACAATTTCAACTTGAATATAGAAGGAATATATTAAAAATAATATAAGGAATCCAACTAATTTGCTTTCAATGCATTCTTTTTATGAGATAATATTGCTGATACCCTGCTTTCCTCTTACCCCTTTTGTGCAGTGCATGATGCCAGTCTATTTTTCACTTTGATTTGTATGGCTGAAAAGGTCAGCACAATTAGAAGAGTTAGAAGTTAGCCTTGCATACTGTCTTCCGAACACAGCAACACAAGCCCTGCCACGGCGAAACATCAAGGATAGCAGTCCTGCACAGCAGCTAATGGAGGCAAATATAGAAATCCGGGCTGTTTCCAAAGCGCAACAGTGTGTACCGCCACTTCTAACTCTGCAACTGGAAATGATCATTCTTAGCATGCAGAAAAACAATCAAGTTCCCTACCAGAATTCTGAACTTTAGAAATAAGATTAAGGAGTAAACAGATAGAGAAAATCCCACCTCCATTGTTGGAAAGCTAGTAGGAAGTGGAGCTTATCTGAAAGCAAAAAGGAGTTTCCAAATTTCCCATGACTTACTCCACTTTTGAAGCACTGGAAAAGCCCGCTGGTAAGGAAGTTTGACGTGGTAGGGATAAATGAATGACTGTCTGTGGAAACTTATGCCTTTTCCTGAATACATTTATACTGAATTTTTGTGGCATACCNTAGTAGGAAGTGGAGCTTATCTGAAAGCAAAAAGGAGTTTCCAAATTTCCCATGACTTACTCCACTTTTGAAGCACTGGAAAAGCCCGCTGGTAAGGAAGTTTGACGTGGTAGGGATAAATGAATGACTGTCTGTGGAAACTTATGCCTTTTCCTGAATACATTTATACTGAATTTTTGTGGCATACCGTTAGGAAAAAAAGGTTACAGAATTTTATTTCACGTGTTCTTAGAAAAGTGGATTTCCAAACAAACAGACAAACACAACTGAGAATAAGTAGCTTTGATTTGGGGCCCTATGAGATGTATACACTGAGCAAATTACCTTGACATTTTCACCTAGGAACCTGACTCAGACACCTGTAAGAAGTGTGACCTCCAAGCCAGCTGAGGAGAAAGTGCACAGATCAGAAACGGTCTCTTTTATCATCTAGTTTTGTGATGTCAGACAGTTATTATCAAATGTTTGACTGAATCCTGGTCTGTAAACATTATTCTCAGAAAGGACTTTTGTTGTTTTTTGTCTTCTTAAGACAGCTTGCACAAAGAAGCTTCTAAATTTTCTTTAAAGAACTTTCTCCCCATAAGAAACTTTCTCCCCTCCCTCCCAGAAATGCTTGGTCTTTTTATAGGACTTGGAGGACTGCATTTCCAGTATTCCAAAGTTTGTCTGAAGACCTAGGGACATGTTTTCCTCCATGGTATTTCATTCCAACTGTGCCGTTCTATTGGGGGTCACAAGCGATAGATGGAGAAGGAAATGGCAACCACTCCACTATTCTTGCTGGAGAGTCCCATGGACAGAGAAGCCTGGCAGGCTACAGTCCACCGGGTCCTAAGAGTTGGACATAGCTTAGTGACTAAACCAACAACAACAAGCAAGAGAAACTGACTCTAGATAATGTAAGGAAATGAAAAGGAAGTGTTTGGGAAATTTATACCGGACCTCACAGTGTGAAACAGCAAAACTTTACAGCCATAGGATTGCAAGGAATCCTGGACTTGGGTAGTTCCAATGAAACTATCGACATTAAAGTCTCTTCAAGGGAAGTTAGGGGATTCCAGGGTCAGGGAGTAGGGAAGCCAAGTCTTTTTTTTTTTTTTTTTTTTTTTACTGTGAAACTCTGCTCCACATTCAAAATCCAGGAAGGAAAAGAAATTGGCAAACCTTCATCAGATTCTTAAAGGTTTCTCAATCCAGTCAAACTAGAGGAATCTCGAAGGTGTAAGTTACATCAGGAAGGTTTCTTGGGTGTCTTCTAGACGCCTGTATCCTATTAGGATTTCAGGGTTTACGTGTCTCCACTGGTCTGGACCTGTTCTGATTCACACCTGTTGTCCTGCTTTAAATGTTAGCAGTGTTGCCTTAACTACCAAGACTGTACATTTTAGTGACACGTGTGTTCTCTCAACAGTGTGGAGAAGCAGGCCCCTCCCAGCTGGCACCAGTTCTGCATGTGCGGCTCTTTCCAAGGCCATGTGGGTAGTCTGAAATCAGAAAAAGCAGGTGGTTTGTCCCATAGCATTTGGCAAACATCCAAATCAGATCTTCCAACATCCCCCAAAACCCTGGCCCCCAAGAGACGGTGTCACAGCACACCAAGGTATATTGGACTGCTTTAGATTGTAGGCTGTTACTTGCCTCCATGGCACACACACTTCCCCTTTAGCAACATGAAAAATGTGAAACAAAATTGCCCTGAAAGCTAACCGTTAGAGGAGAGACAAATAAAGACATCCCCAGAGGCTCGTTTCTTTTGTTTTCTCTGGAACGGAGCAAAGAGCAGGCTTAGCAGAGGGAGCTCACACGAAGAATAAAAGGCAGATCAGCTGGGCTCAGGAGGGCTTGCTTTCTAACCTGGCCCTTTCATGGGTGAGGAAGTGGCATTGCTACGCACACACTGACTGTCCCTTGCCTTCCTTTCGCTGTACATGGAAGAGTGCTATAGACACGTGGGGGATCTCTCTGTGGGAATGCTTGCATGCTGCCTTCTGTCCAGCTACTTCCAGCCTGAACACCTTCTCTGGGAGCCGAGAATCGCTCTTTGGCCATGTGGGCTCTGCGTGTTCTCCACTTGTCATCTTTGCCCAAATAACACACGTCATATAGAGGCAAAGAACAGCCTACAGATGACAAATAGGACTCGTCCACTTGCTGTATTTTCCTCTCTAGTATTTGGTGCATCTGCGTTCCACCGCACATCCTCGTCTCTTGGAAAATAACATACCCTAAAACAAACACTAATTTTACTACAGTGATCTAGGAGGAAGAATAGGTGTCTCTGTGTCACAGATCTGGAGACAGTGCTTCTTCAGCTCTTTCAGAGGGTTACATTTGACCCTCACAAAGAGGTGATCAGAAAATAGCACGTCCATTCTTTTGTGAAATGGAAAACAACTGCAATTATAAATGCTTTCAAATAGTAACTGCCTCATATGCATTGTACATTTACCAGGCAATTTATACACACGATCTTATTTTCGTTTCATGAACATATAATATATATACACACATACGTGTGTGCATGCTTAGTCGCTCAGGCGTGTCCAGCTCTTTGATTTCCCATGGACTATAGCCCACTAGGCTCCTCTGACAACGTAATTCTCTAGGCAAGAATACAGGAGTATTCGTTCCCTTCTCCAGGGGATCTTCATGACCCAGAGATCAAACCCAGGTCTCATACTTTGCAGGTAGATTCTTTACAGGTTGAGCCACCAGGGAAGCCCCATATATATATAGATGAATGGAAAAAAAAAACAAAAAAAACTTCTGATTTCCAAGAAAAACTTTTCTGAAAGAGCCTTTGGGCCTGGGGTTCCAAAACAGAGTAAGGCACCTTGACCAAGGTTGTATAACTACTAATCTGTATCCTGAGAGATCAAATATTCTCTAAGGACACTGAAAATTTTTTACTTTAATTTCTTTTTGAGGAATAGCAATGTGCAATATTTTATATCTAGTGCATTACAAGAAGAGGATCTTTCTTAACTTTTTCCTGAGTTTAAGAAAATCTGCGTTTGAGTTCCAGATCTGCCACAACTCATTGTGTGATTTCAAGAGACCTTGACCAATTTTTTTAAACTGTTTTCTCATCTGCAGAATGGTAAATATTAAAATCTCTACAATTCCAGATTACATTTGTGAAGACAAGAATAGATACTTGTTCTGAAACATCTTTGAACATTACATATGCTATATACACATACAATGTGTTTCGTTCAGATTATGAGAAACAATAGTTAATAAAAAGGCAGTAGGTTTTTTTTCAGCTGTATGATTCTTTTTAGTCTTGTACCCTGAATTCAATTTACACTCTGTCATTGGAAAGTGTATCAAAATATATTTCAAATAATTTTCTCTACTTCCTGTTGTTAAATGGTGGCTTTTCATTTCTTTTTTAGTATTCTATTCAATATATTCTCTTTATNGTTTACTCTAAATTCAACCTGTACTTTAACTAAGACTTCCCACCAAAATTAAAACATCCAAAACTAAAGTAGGAGGCTAAATGTACACACAGGTCCCTTTTATATATAATAAAGCTCGTATTAAGTTATTTATATCATGGCTTCTTTAAAAAACAAACCAACAAGCAAAATGCAATCCAGGAAATTTTTCTTCCGATATTGCATCTTATTTAGGCAATATCCTAAATTGTATTTGCTGAAGATAAGTAAGAAATTACATACATTCTGGCTCTTTTGCCAAGATTACTAGTTAGATTCCCATCACCAAATGTTCCGGTGTTAGTTCTCCATTACTTCAGTCCTTAGGTTTTGGGGAATGAACATTCCAAGGTCAATGTGATCATTATTCTGCCCTATGGACAACCAATGTTTATTTTTAATTTGAGACTGGTAAATAGAGCTTTAATGGGATTTTAATGGCAGGTTGGACACACTTCAGTGTCCAGAGATGTGGCGTCATACTCAGGAATGTCATTATCTAGATTAATTATCAATAGCAGACAGATATCATTAACGCAATGTGAAAATGATAGGGGTTGTAAAAAAAATTGGCTAGGCAGAGAAGCTAGAGGAAAACAGTATTTGATTTGCAGCTATTTATTGTATCTAAAATATTTTTTTGTAATTTGTGTGGGTTTTTTGTTGCTGTTGCTGAGAATCTACCTGAAATAATACCAGAGTGGGATTTTAATTACTTAGTTTAATTTCTAAGGTCAAGCTATTCTCCTTTAAAAGTTCAACATGTGTCTGGGTACCCTGGGCTATTAGAAGAAGAAAAATTACACTTCTCAACACAGATCTTTTTCTGAAATTCATTATGCTCACAGAAAGGAAAAGTTTAAGTATATTATGGTATGGTATGCACATTAACAAACTCTACTCACTGGTTGATCCAGTCGCAGAATAGTTAAAAAGTAACCCAGACGGTCAAAAAAGGAAACTGACCTGAATGACAAAGTTTTTTTTTTTTTTTTTAAATTTTATTAATTGTCTACATGCTCAATAACACCAAATAATTTATGAAGTATTTTTGGTTTTAATTATGCAGCTTTGTTTTCAATAGTACTATTATATATACACTTCAATGGCATTTAATATAATATCAGCCTGGAAAAATATCTAATAGAAATATTATTATGCCTATTTTAGAGGTTTGAATACAAGCCTACCTGTCTGATTCTGGCAAACCTAAAAGGCTCAACTGTAAGATATGACATTAGTTTATGTAACACATTGTGAGGAAAAAATACCCAAACCATGACTTTTAGTTTCACTGTTGAACTGTAGAATAATGCATCTTTGAAGACATTTTAGATGGCAATTACACTCAACATCTGTAGTTTTAACAATGTGTATAACTCAGTGAAAGGAATGACATAGACAATGGCTATGGCCAGGTAAATCACTGACAAGAAATGGCAAGTCTGTCCTCCTCATTATTTGTTTTAAGGTGATCATAAGTGAATCCTCATTTCAGGATGCAAAATGTAAAAAGAAAAAAAATATGCACCTTAGAATTGGTGGAATGTGGAATTTAAAATCCTAGATTCATCCCTTGCTAATCTTTGTTTGAGTGAGCAACTTGAGTGTTTCTAAAACTTAGGTTTCTCATTTTTGAAGCGGACACGACACGGGCACCCACTTCCTCATATTGCTAAGATGAAGCAAAGCTTTGTTCAAAAATATACAGAAAGCTTGGGCTTTTATTTGTTTATCAGGATGCGATGTATAATGATCCTGAATTTTCCCTTCCTAAGGATGCACCGTACAGCTACATGGAGAGATTCCATCTGCCATCTGAGGGATGATCTCTGAATCATTTAACTCTGAGAGTCAGTGGGGCTTACATTTATGAGTCCTACAGGATATAGTGAAGGAAGAAGTAGTTTTCAAACAGGTGGAAAAGCACCTTCATGGCTTGGCTGCACACCAAGGCTTATTGCCCAGGGAGCAAGTAACAATCTCTATCTCTCTATTTATCCTGGAAGGAGTTTGACTGTATCCTTTCCCAGCTGCTTTCTGCAAGTCCCGCTTCCAATCAACCTGTATCTTGTACTGATATCACTCCTCCACTTTGGGATACTGGTGGGTTTTGACAAATGCTTAACTACTAGGATATGCTAATAACAAAGAGAGCAGCTTGGATGATCACAAAGATTTGAAAGGCAGCCAAGTATATAGTGGGAGGGAGAAACCTCCTGTGAATCCCTTGGGAGGGGTCGAAAGCACATGCACCAACACACTAAAAGAATCAAACATCATGATCAATGGGAGCTATCATAGGGGTGCAAAGCTGGCTCAACACCCACAGATCAGTGTGATATTCCACATTAAAGCACAGAAGAATACAGACAACCATCTCCATAGATGCAAACCAAAACCACAGTGAGACACCACACATCAGTCAGGCCATCTACTATCAAAACGATCATAGGTAACAGGTAGTAGGCAGGACATGGGGCAAAGGGAACCCCTACAGTTAGTTGGGTATGTAAACTGGTACAGGTATAATGGAAGAAAGTGTGGAGGTCTCAAGACATTAAAAATAGAACTACCAATGATCACTTCTGGGTATATAGCCAAAGGAAATACAATCAGTATTTCAAAGAGGTTTCTGTGTTTCTATGTTCATTGCAGAGTTATGCACAATAGACAAGCTGTGGAAGCAACCTACGTGTTCACTGATGGATGAACAGAATAATATGAGATATATATGTGTGAGTGTGTGAGCATGTGTGTGTGTGTGTGTGTGTGTAACAGATTTAATGAAGAAGGAAGTCCTGAGGTTTGTGAACAACATGGATGTGACAACACTGAGGACATTATTTTAAGTAAAATAAGTCAAACAGAAAAAGACAGATACTGCAGGATGTTGACCATATATGGGATTTTTAAAGAGTGGAATCCATAGAAACAGAGAATAGGATGCTGTGCTCCCATTTGCTGAGAATTGGGGGAAATCAGGAGAAGCTGGTGAAAGTGCACAAAGTTTCATTTTTTAAGGTGAATAAATTCTCAGAATCGAATGTGTAATAATGGTGACTATAATTGGTAACACTATTTGTATACTTCAAGCTTACCAAGAGAGTAGAAATTAAGAATTCTCACCAAAAATACAGAGGTAAATATGTGAGGTGATAAATGTATTTGTTGAATTGATGGTGGGACTCCTTTCCCACTGTATACATTGATCAAATCATCACATTGTATGCTACAAATATACTGTTTTATCAATTATATCTCAATAAAGCTCACTAATAAAAAGTAGGTGAGAAAACCTCTAGCTCAATTTGCATATGTGTTCAATAAATAACAGCTTTTAGGAGCAGCAACGAGTGTTATATAGCGCTTGCCTGTCTACATTGCAATTTTGCCCAACGACTTACTGGCTGGTGACCTTGCTGTGTTCAGTAATGTTGTCTCATAATAGTATCTGATGATGAAAGTCCTGTCACATGATTGAAGTAAATCCCGTTACTGGTTGAAGTCACTCTGTTCCTTTGCTCTTTTACCGCTAACTGGAGCAAGTTCCTCTTACATAGGATATCCATCTGGCATGTCTTCTATCATCTAGAATACTGCCAGACATGACATAGAATGGATCTGGCTTTTAGTTAATAGCTCTGACCATCTCAAGGACAAAGACTTACCTTTTAATTTGTGCAATTGAGTGTGGCATTCAAGTATGTAGCACTAGTTAAATAAATGTGCAATTTATGTTTGCTCCGATATCGCTTTTACTCCCAGTGGTAGCCGTAGGATGAAAAGAATGATAAAATAATGCAGATTCTTTTTAATTTAGAAAATAAATGACTATTCTTTTCTAAAACAAAGTATGCTTGGATAATACATAATAGGAAGTCATACTGGGTTATGTAATTAAACTCCAAGAACACTTTTCGAAAATCTCCCTTTATAGTGTGTGTTCTGCTGTGTAAAGTGCATGACCAAGTGTTCCTGAAAAATTCACTGTTTAAGTTCAAGGCTACAGATCACTGAATACAGTGCCAAGAAAACTAAATGTGTGCCCAACTAGCAAAATGCTGTAAGTGAATTTGAAGCCCTCTCGAGAATGCATCAGTCAGCAATATGCAATCAGCTCAGCTCGGGTTTACACCGCCTCAGCCCTTTATACAGAAGAATTATTGGGGATTCCAAGGCTGAGAAATGACAGCTCTGCTTTGGTGAAAGAGCATATCTTAGGGGTTTATAAGGCAACCTCATTTAACAAACTTGTCTTTTGAAAAGAAAGGGTTCTAAAATGTATGCAAAGCTGATACTAGATTCATTCCTTTTTCATGGAACCTGGGCTCCAGAGACTTTATAACTCTCTGAAAATGTTAACAAAATTATCTGTGACTATAGTATTTTCTTTTGAGGGTGCCTTAGATTTCATCAGACCCAGAAGGACTCGGAACACAAAAAAGAAAATGAGAATTGCATATAGCTTCTATTTCTGTGAAATAATAATTATTGCCAACTTAAATATGTAATACATATCTTAATGTTACTTTAATCCCCATGGCATTGATGAGAACATTGAAAAACAGTGAAGATAAGTTGTCCAAAATCCATCAGCTAGTAAGTGGTGTATCCAACAGCTGAGCTGGGCAGGTTTTTTGCAGGGCTGATGCAATGATCTTCTGTATCTGTCATGACAGACAGGTTTAATGTGCAGAAAAGATTGGGCAGGGAATTAGAAAACTCTGTGTCTAATTCCAGTTCTAGATCCTGCATTCATGGTGAGAGGAGTTGGGGTTTGAGTCTGTCAAATGATTTTCTTTTTCAGTGCCTGTTATTTACAGTTGCTGAATTTAGCAAGTAAAAATATAGAAAATTCAATTCAATTTGAATATCAAATAAATAATGGGTAGTGTTTAGGATAAGTATCTCCCAAACATTTCATGTACCAAACTTACACTAAAAAATATATATTCATTCTATATGAATACATTTTCTGACAATTTAGTTTTGAAACTTAAATTTAACTGGGAGTCCTGTAATTTATCTGGCAACCATACTGTTAAGTATAATAAGGGGACAAAAAGCATCAGAAGATATATTTCTCTTTCTTTAAAGAATATATCTTTATAGCTTAAAAGAAATAAAACCACAGGAAATATTTTAAGGAAACATTGAACATTTAAGTTGCTTGATGTGACTCAAAGTCTTCCTTCCCCTCTTCCCATCTTCTTTTCCTTACAGATGCAGTTTAAAAATCTGGTTCACATCCTTCCTAATGGAAAGTAGGACAATGCCTCTAATCCATTGTCTAATTTGTTGATTGAAAAAATATGAAGAGTCTTAGAGTGGATTTGTCAGAATTCCTCTGTGGTTTAAAAAGAACAATGATTACTCTGGAAAAAAAGATTACAAAATTCAGAAAGGAAGGCAGAGAATGATGGTCTCCAAAGCCAGATTCAGTGGCTATCAGACAGCATATACCCTCTACTGAGGCATTTAATGTCCAGTATATATATATTTAAAGCAATTTACTGCAGTCATCAAATTAAAAGATGCTTGCTCCTTGAGAGGAAAGCTATGACAAACCTAGATAGAGTATTAAAAGTAGAGACATCACATTGCTGACGAAGGTCCATCTAGTCAAGCTGTGGTTTTTCCAGTAGTCATGTACAGATATGAGAGTTGGATCATAAAGAAGGCTGAGAGCCAAAGAGTTGATGCTTTCGAATTGTGGTGCTGCAGAAGACTCTTGAGAGCAAGGAGATCAAACAAGTCTGTCCTAAAGGAAATCAAACCTGAATATTCATTGGAAGGACTGATGTTGAAGCTGAAGCTCCAATACTTTGGCCACTTGATGCAAAGAGCTAACTCATTGGAAAAGACTTTGATGCTGGGAAAAATTGAAGGCAAAGGGAGAAGACGGTGGCAGAGAGCAAGATCCTTAGATAGCATCACTGACTCTATGGACATGAGTTTGAGCCAACTCTGAGAGACAGTGAAGGCCAGAGAAGCCTGGCACGCTGCAGCCCATGAGGTCACAAAGAGTCAGACAGGAGTTAGCAAATGAACAACAACAACAACAAAAAAAAATTATTTAGAAAAGAATGATGGTAATCAGAGTTCTAAATTAATTATATAGTACAAAATAAAATTATTTTGCTATCATATCTCATAAAAACTCCAGTTTTCATTTTCTAAAATCAGTGGATGCTACAAATGTTTATCTGTACACATGCTGAAGTTTATACTGATGGTTCACACAAGTTAATAAGAACATTGGGTGATAGATTTTCAGTTTTCTAGAAAAGATTTTGCATCATTTTAAAAGCATAAATGTAGCTCTCATTCCAACAACAGAGACTGTCACCCAATGAGGGACAGACATATTTCAGGGTGGAGAAAATTCAAAATAGTTTTCAAGGCATCTTGATTTTAACAAATACACGCTTGTCTCCTGAAATATCATAAATGGATGGTTGTGAATGAGTAAAGGAAAAAGTAGGATTGGGAGCAGCATTTAAAATGGTCAATACAAAAGCACAAGTAATAGAAACTGGGGTTTTTGCACAGTGCTTGGAAGTCTCAAATCACTCTACGTAAAAACCTTAACACTTCGGTAAATTATCTGTATCAGTTAGGATATAAGCCATGCTGCAGTTGTAATTTCCAAACTCTGTGACTTAATACAGCAGGGAATTATTTTTCATCATGTCTATTGGGAGTTTGTTAGAGTCTCTTCTTGCCAGAGTTATTCAGGGTCCCAGATGAATAAAGCAGCTACCCTCTTGACTGGAACCATGAGTAAGCAAGACTAAAAAAGAGAATTTTGGTTTATTGTAAAATTTCAAAATGCATCAGCCAGAACTAGTATCGAAGCCTTATGACAACATAAAAGGATGAAGATTGGCGTCTAATCTCACCGTGATACTAGAATTTAGAAAGTGAGAAATGTTTGGCTAACAGTCTAAGAAAACCACAGCAGCAACCATTATTATCCTCACTTTTTGAGTGTCGCCACAGATGCTGAATAGCTCAAAGGAAAATCTGCAGTAGGTGCAGCCACAAGACACCGATGTGAATCAAACGTCCGTCCGCTTTTACTTTAGGGCCTCAGCTTCATGTTTAAGGGGAGGTGGAGGAAAGAATATTAAAGTGACTTAAATTTGACAAAACTGGATCCTGTCTGTCAAAAACACACATTACAATCATGTTTTGTTCCGGGAACAATTCTAGCCTCTAGGGGTACATCTATGAACAGAATAGAAACAATCTCTGTCTCATGGGATTTAGTCTAGCAATGCCAAGACAGCGCTTCTTGGTCACAGAGAAATACGTTATAAAGACAAAATCTATATATTCTAAATATTACGTGTGCATGTAGAAACTCTAAATGTGGAAAAAAGAATAGATGGAGTATGGCAGATTTTGGCAACAGCAGCAGCATGAAGAAAATTGAATCAAGGAATAGAAAAGAGAAAGGAAAGAAAAAAATAATCCATTGAGTATTTTTTCTTCTAAATGTTAGCACCAGACAGTGATAGCTCACTTAAACATATTTAAGTGATTTACTGTATCTCTGTAGAAAAACAATACTTACTGAGTCAGCAACATTCAATACAGTACATCACTGCTGAACAGAAGCTTGTTTTGTGCAAATTACATACACTCTCCCAATAAAACCAATTGTTCAAAAATGAAACAAGATGAAGAGGAACTAAAGAGCCTCTTGATGAAAGTGAAAGAGGAGAGTGAAAAGGTTGGCTTAAAGCTCAACATTCAGTAAACGAAGATCATGGCATCCAGTTCCATCACTTCATGGGAAATAGACGGAGAAACAGTGGAAACAGTGTCAGACTTTATTTTTGGGGCTTCAAAATCACTGCAGATGGTGCCTGCAGCCACGAAATCAAAAGATGCTCACTCCTTGGAAGAAAAGTTATGAGCAACCTAGATAGTATATTCAAAAGCAGAGACATTACTTTGGCGACTAAGGTCTGTCTAGTTAAGGGTATGGTTTTTGCAGTAGTCATGTATGGATGTGAGAGTTGGACTGTAAAGAAGGCTGAGCGCTGAAGAATTGATGCTTTTGAACTGTGGTGTTGGAGAAGACTCTTGAGAGTCCCTTGGACTGCAAGGAGATCCAACCAGTCCATTCTGAAGGAGATCAGCCCTGGGACTTCTTTGGAAGGAATGATGCTGAAGCTGAAACTCCAGTACTTTGACCACCTCATGCGAAGAGTTGACTCATTGGAAAAGACTCCGATGCTGGGAAGGATTGGGGGCAGGAGGAGAAGGGGACGACAGAGGATGAGATGGCTGGATGGCATCACTGATTCGATGGGTGTGAGTCTGAGTGAAGTCCAGGAGTTGGTGATGGACAGGGAGGCCTGGCGTGCTGCGATTCATGGGGTCACAAAGAGTCAGACACNGAAGAATTGATGCTTTTGAACTGTGGTGTTGGAGAAGACTCTTGAGAGTCCCTCGGACTGCAAGGAGATCCAACCAGTCCATTCTGAAGGAGATCAGCCCTGGGACTTCTTTGGAAGGAATGATGCTGAAGCTGAAACTCCAGTACTTTGACCACCTCATGCGAAGAGTTGACTCATTGGAAAAGACTCCGATGCTGGGAAGGATTGGGGGCAGGAGGAGAAGGGGACGACAGAGGATGAGATGGCTGGATGGCATCACTGACTCGATGGGTGTGAGTCTGAGTGAAGTCCAGGAGTTGGTGATGGACAGGGAGGCCTGGCGTGCTGCGATTCATGGGATCGCAAAGAGTCAGACACGACTGAGCAACTGAACTGAACTGAACTGAATGTGGAAGTGAACACATTTTTGGATACATGTATGAATTATGTCTTATTTTTAATGCCTACCATCTAATTATCACAGGGTACTCTAGATCATCATCTTCAATGGTAAAATCAATATTGTTGACAACTCTTTGGCTCCCAGAAATCAGTTTCAGTCCAGCAATAGAAGTGGTCTCATATGTGATCCCATTTGATAGATACCCAAATAAATCCCAACTAAAGAAATTCTCTAGAATAACAATTGCAATTTTGCTATTAATCATTGGTGTTTACACATAGTAATTATCTTGCAAATTATAAAACTTATGCAAAAAAGAATAACAAATTAATCCTAATTCTTTGTGTGTTTTTTTAATTGACTGTTTACTTAAATGATATAGCAGTGAATACCAAAATTCTTGTTTTATTATTTATTTTAATCAAAATAAGAAATGCATAATTGTTATATAAAAATTAAAAAATACAGATAAATACTCACCGTCATTATCAGCATCATCACCTAAAATCCTTGCACACACTATAACCTGCATACCCTCTTCTCATTTAAGATTGCTGCATAGTTATTTAATCAAAAACGTTTGGATATTTAGACTATTTATCCTTCTTTCTTTTGTTACCAGTAACTCTGCAACTCCAACTCAATGGACATGAGTTTGAGCAAACTCCTAGAGACAGGGGAAGACAGAGGAGGCTGGTGTGCTGCAGTATATGGGGTTACAAAGACTTGGATCTGACTTAGCAACTACCACCACAACAACAATCTTTGCAGTTAACATCATTAAATAAACACCTTCATCTACTTTTCTCCTCTTCCCTTAGAACAAAATCCTATAAAAGGAATTGCCAAGTCAACTGATTTTTTTTTAAGGATTTTTGTTCCATACTGCTAAATTATCAAGCAGAATTCTGAAGTATGGGGTGAAAGGTATTTCAAAAATTGGGATCTGAATAAGAAGACTCTTTAATGTACAGTTTTGCTATTGCTCTGGCCTGATTCAAAGCATATCAAAAGCAATCAGGCAATAATATCACAGTCGCAAATAATCTAGCTTGAAGCAGAAAGCATTCTGGGGAGAGAGGGTGTTTCAGAGAAACTCCAGAATTGGCAATGTTTGTCAATATTATGTACCTTAGACTGCTGATAGTAAAGATCATCACTGTCACTTGTTCAGGCAGATTGTAAGTTCTCACAAAATTAAGATATTCATTTTCTTAAAGTATAAAGAGGTCAAGAAAATTACTTTGGAGGTTTCTGGCCATTAAAATTTTAAGAAATCCTTAAAGAAGTGTCGAGGCAAATTTTCCTGGAGGTAGAAGGAGAAATTATATGTGTTAGAAACCAGCTTTATACCGTGAAGGAATTCATCCTTTGCAGAAACAGAGACAAAAGTAAAACCATATATAGGAAAAAAAAAAATTGACAGAAGAGTCTGCTGAAGGAAAAATGGTGAACAAGAGGAAGGAAGAGAAAGCATGAGAACAGAGTGAAAATTCTGTTGATTGGGAGCTAGAGTCACAGATACATTGAACACCCTTCAAAAATTTGATGCAGGAGTCATACGAGATGTTTAACAGGGAAAGAGAATTCCTTTGAAGTCTCTGAACTGGCATCTAGACGATCAAGCTTAAGGCTTAGAAGTTAATTTCAACCTGTGAGATGTCAAGATTCAGGGTTAGGTCACTAAGAACTCTAGGTATATGGCAGTGTGATTTACTGAGATATAAATTCTTGTTTTACTTTCACTGTTGTAAAAGTATTAGAATGAATCATGCCTTAGTGTTATCCATAGGTTTTGGGGAAAAGCATTTTCCCTCTTTCAACGCACATCACCCTAACAACTTTTACCTCCTTCTTCACGATTCAACGAAGAGTTAGGGTTTTGTGTTCCTTAAACATAAGAGAAGTTGGGAGAAGAAAATTCATCCTTCTGTGCTTTTTGAAAGGCTAAAGCAAATCAAGATTATATTTGGAATCTTTTAGGGGAAGGGAGAGATATGAGTGGTTTAGAGAGAAACTAAGAATTGAATACATTTCAGGCTGAGTAGTACTTTAAAAGACTGTAAACTCCATAAGGAGTAGAGTTTAATGATGGATTTCCTCTAGAGGGCCTGGCAAGTGATGAAAACTTGAAAGGCAATGTCTAAATGATATCATAGGATCATCGGACCCTAGAGAAATAGGCTCACAGCCATAAAAAGACATAATATGCTGGTGCATTAGACTGGGATCAGCTGCAATAACAAATAATCCTTCAATTGCCTGTCACAACAGATGTTTATGTCTAATTCATTCCATACATTGCACATCCTTATTTCATAGTTATTCAGAAACTCAAACTACTGGCGGGTCCTCTGTCTCAACATTGATGCGTCATGTTTACTGAGGCAGAGGAAAGGTGCATATTGAGGGTCAATACTTTATTTTCTACGTTTTATCCCCAAAGTAACATATCTCCATTTTACTCACAGCATTTTGATGAGAACGTTTCATACAGCCTCAAGTCAAGACAAAACATTAACTCACAGATGAAAATGGACTATTTGCTAAGCATCACTGCTTCTTTTAGGGGCTTCCCTGGTGGTTCAGTGGTAACGAATTCACCTGCCAATCCAGGAGACATGGGCTCAGTCTCTGGGTTGGGAAGATCCCCTGGAGAAGGAAATGGCCATCCACTGTAGTATTCTTGCCTGGGAAATCCCGTGGACAGAGGAGCTTAGCAGACTACAAAGGGGTTCAAAAGAGGCAGACATGACTTAGTGACTAAAAACAACCACCTTTATTACAAGTAGCCATTACTTAGCAGTGGGATCAAGAGCTTTCTAGGGATAAAAATTTCTAGGGCGTATGCAGAGTCAGGCAACAGACGTTTCAACAACAGCTGCGTCGACTGAAGATCCCCCTGAACGTTTCCTCTGGATCAATTACTTAGGACATTTGCATAAGTCATGAAGGAAAGTGAAACTTACAAAGAGAAAGTATTGCCATACAGCCGGAGTAGAGACTGAGTAAACTTTAATTTTAATTAAAGACTTATATGATATTTGCTCTACTACCTGAGTTTCTGGAGTTATTCATCTGTACTACTGTCAAAGTGTGAAACAGTGTTAGTTGCTCAGTCGTGTCTGACTCTTTGCCGTGCCATGAACTGTAGCTCACCAGACTCCTCTGTCCGTGGAATTCTTCAGGCAAGAATCCTGGAGTGGATAGCCATTCCCTTCACCAGGAGATACTCCTGACCCAGGGATTGAACATGGGTCTCCGGCATTGCAGACAGATTATTTACCATATGAGCCACCAGGGAAGCCCCAGAAAGGATTCCCCAAATGCTCTTTTTTGTTTTTAAAAAAGGTAAAATGCCACCTCACATGACTCAAGATCTGGTATTAATATTGAAAACACCTGTTGAGCATGTGGAGATGACAGAGTTAAAGTGAGCGGCCTACAACTTAGTCCCCTCCTGCTAAGGAATGCCTTCAGGAAAAAGTCAGTGGTCATAGACCATAGGCTAGTCTCTTCATAGATGTGATTACCAGAACCCTGAGAAATATATGGTATTGATATTTAGGAGGAAATCAGGACAATGGACACATAGAAACTAGCATATTTATAAAATGGAATCATATTTAGTCATAGTAGTTAATATTTCAAAGTGGCATATAAAGACATGCCAGTCAGTACTGTTGAATAAAGAAGCAAGTTTCTGAGTTAGTGTAGTGTATATACACCTACACACACGCAAATCTTATAGGCTATATAGGTATGTATATTCTATAAGTGTATGTCAATATATGTTTATAATATCACTTCAAAGAAGACTAAAAATCTGTTAAATATATATATATAATATCAAGTTTGTAAGTTTCAGTTATTAAATTGAAGAATGCCATAAAAAGTATTTGCAACAGATTGAACTAAGATTTATGAAAGAGGGAAATTCAAAGTGCTGTGATAACAACTCCAAGAAGGGACTCAACGGAGTCATCAAATGTTTACTGGAAAAGCAGATACTTGAGCTGATTCCTCACCGTGGGAGAATGGTGCGTTGGTGGAAAGAAAAGATGAGTTGTGATGATATTCCAGGAAGAAGCAGCAACATTCATAAAGAAATGGAGATACAGGAAAACAAGGACAGTTCCAGGAATTGCTAATAGTTCATATTTATCAGGAGGGTAAGAGATGGAGTTTAGAAGACAGGGTGGAGAGATAGTGGCCATATCATAAAGGGATTCCTTTAACATGTTTTACCTTCTATCTACAAGAATTTAACAAATGTAAGCAAGGGACTAAGCGTAATAAATTCATACATAAATCCAAGTCTGAAATAAATAATCACTAAATAAAGCTCTGGGAAACAGAGCTTAGGAAACAGCGTGAAAACTTTCTCAGAGATAGCTCTGAGAAACTGCTCCAAAGAGGCAGCAGGGAAGGTCTCTGTGTGTGTATACATATATATACATATATATATATATGATTTTGGTAAAGGGGAAGTACGTGAAATTCAGCACATTTTTTTGCAGGTTTCTGCTAGCTTTGTGAAGGTAATTGCTAGTCACTAGGAGTAGATGTCACCATGAAGGACTTCTAATTATGAAGAGATTCAAGAATTGGGCTCAAAAAATCATCTCCTGAAAATAATCTAACTCTCTGAAGACATGTTCTTCCAGTCCCCCCTCCCTCCTTGAGCACAGAGTGCCTCATTTCTGATCTCCTCTCTGAGCTCCTTTCCGGGGGTGTTGAAGGTCAGCACCTGTAGTGGCTGGTAATTCAAGCCTTGTATAGGTAGATGCTAAGTTCCTACTTGCAGAAGATACTAGTCAACAAAGAATGTCAAGGTCATTGGCAATTGCAGCCACAGCCAAGGGTGAGCCCTGGGGGAACTCAGGATATGAGAACACAGGACCCTGGCCCCAGATAGTTGAGGTGCANAAAAATTGACAGAAGAGTCTGCTGAAGGAAAAATGGTGAACAAGAGGAAGGAAGAGAAAGCATGAGAACAGAGTGAAAATTCTGTTGATTGGGAGCTAGAGTCACAGATACATTGAACACCCTTCAAAAATTTGATGCAGGAGTCATACGAGATGTTTAACAGGGAAAGAGAATTCCTTTGAAGTCTCTGAACTGGCATCTAGACGATCAAGCTTAAGGCTTAGAAGTTAATTTCAACCTGTGAGATGTCAAGATTCAGGGTTAGGTCACTAAGAACTCTAGGTATATGGCAGTGTGATTTACTGAGATATAAATTCTTGTTTTACTTTCACTGTTGTAAAAGTATTAGAATGAATCATGCCTTAGTGTTATCCATAGGTTTTGGGGAAAAGCATTTTCCCTCTTTCAACGCACATCACCCTAACAACTTTTACCTCCTTCTTCACGATTCAACGAAGAGTTAGGGTTTTGTGTTCCTTAAACATAAGAGAAGTTGGGAGAAGAAAATTCATCCTTCTGTGCTTTTTGAAAGGCTAAAGCAAATCAAGATTATATTTGGAATCTTTTAGGGGAAGGGAGAGATATGAGTGGTTTAGAGAGAAACTAAGAATTGAATACATTTCAGGCTGAGTAGTACTTTAAAAGACTGTAAACTCCATAAGGAGTAGAGTTTAATGATGGATTTCCTCTAGAGGGCCTGGCAAGTGATGAAAACTTGAAAGGCAATGTCTAAATGATATCATAGGATCATCGGACCCTAGAGAAATAGGCTCACAGCCATAAAAAGACATAATATGCTGGTGCATTAGACTGGGATCAGCTGCAATAACAAATAATCCTTCAATTGCCTGTCACAACAGATGTTTATGTCTAATTCATTCCATACATTGCACATCCTTATTTCATAGTTATTCAGAAACTCAAACTACTGGCGGGTCCTCTGTCTCAACATTGATGCGTCATGTTTACTGAGGCAGAGGAAAGGTGCATATTGAGGGTCAATACTTTATTTTCTACGTTTTATCCCCAAAGTAACATATCTCCATTTTACTCACAGCATTTTGATGAGAACGTTTCATACAGCCTCAAGTCAAGACAAAACATTAACTCACAGATGAAAATGGACTATTTGCTAAGCATCACTGCTTCTTTTAGGGGCTTCCCTGGTGGTTCAGTGGTAACGAATTCACCTGCCAATCCAGGAGACATGGGCTCAGTCTCTGGGTTGGGAAGATCCCCTGGAGAAGGAAATGGCCATCCACTGTAGTATTCTTGCCTGGGAAATCCCGTGGACAGAGGAGCTTAGCAGACTACAAAGGGGTTCAAAAGAGGCAGACATGACTTAGTGACTAAAAACAACCACCTTTATTACAAGTAGCCATTACTTAGCAGTGGGATCAAGAGCTTTCTAGGGATAAAAATTTCTAGGGCGTATGCAGAGTCAGGCAACAGACGTTTCAACAACAGCTGCGTCGACTGAAGATCCCCCTGAACGTTTCCTCTGGATCAATTACTTAGGACATTTGCATAAGTCATGAAGGAAAGTGAAACTTACAAAGAGAAAGTATTGCCATACAGCCGGAGTAGAGACTGAGTAAACTTTAATTTTAATTAAAGACTTATATGATATTTGCTCTACTACCTGAGTTTCTGGAGTTATTCATCTGTACTACTGTCAAAGTGTGAAACAGTGTTAGTTGCTCAGTCGTGTCTGACTCTTTGCCGTGCCATGAACTGTAGCTCACCAGACTCCTCTGTCCGTGGAATTCTTCAGGCAAGAATCCTGGAGTGGATAGCCATTCCCTTCACCAGGAGATACTCCTGACCCAGGGATTGAACATGGGTCTCCGGCATTGCAGACAGATTATTTACCATATGAGCCACCAGGGAAGCCCCAGAAAGGATTCCCCAAATGCTCTTTTTTGTTTTTAAAAAAGGTAAAATGCCACCTCACATGACTCAAGATCTGGTATTAATATTGAAAACACCTGTTGAGCATGTGGAGATGACAGAGTTAAAGTGAGCGGCCTACAACTTAGTCCCCTCCTGCTAAGGAATGCCTTCAGGAAAAAGTCAGTGGTCATAGACCATAGGCTAGTCTCTTCATAGATGTGATTACCAGAACCCTGAGAAATATATGGTATTGATATTTAGGAGGAAATCAGGACAATGGACACATAGAAACTAGCATATTTATAAAATGGAATCATATTTAGTCATAGTAGTTAATATTTCAAAGTGGCATATAAAGACATGCCAGTCAGTACTGTTGAATAAAGAAGCAAGTTTCTGAGTTAGTGTAGTGTATATACACCTACACACACGCAAATCTTATAGGCTATATAGGTATGTATATTCTATAAGTGTATGTCAATATATGTTTATAATATCACTTCAAAGAAGACTAAAAATCTGTTAAATATATATATATAATATCAAGTTTGTAAGTTTCAGTTATTAAATTGAAGAATGCCATAAAAAGTATTTGCAACAGATTGAACTAAGATTTATGAAAGAGGGAAATTCAAAGTGCTGTGATAACAACTCCAAGAAGGGACTCAACGGAGTCATCAAATGTTTACTGGAAAAGCAGATACTTGAGCTGATTCCTCGCCATGGGAGAATGGTGCGTTGGGGGAAAGAAAAGATGAGTTGTGATGATATTCCAGGAAGAAGCAGCAACATTCATAAAGCAATGGAGATACAGGAAAACAAGGACAGTTCCAGGAATTGCTAATAGTTCATATTTATCAGGAGGGTAAGAGATGGAGTTTAGAAGACAGGGTGGAGAGATAGTGGCCATATCATAAAGGGATTCCTTTAACATGTTTTACCTTCTATCTACAAGAATTTAACAAACGTAAGCAAGGGACTAAGCGTAATAAATTCATACATAAATCCAAGTCTGAAATAAATAATCACTAAATAAAGCTCTGGGAAACAGAGCTTAGGAAACAGCGTGAAAACTTTCTCAGAGATAGCTCTGAGAAACTGCTCCAAAGAGGCAGCAGGGAAGGTCTCTGTGTGTGTATACATATATATACATATATATATATGATTTTGGTAAAGGGGAAGTACGTGAAATTCAGCACGTTTTTTTGCAGGTTTCTGCTAGCTTTGTGAAGGTTATTGCTAGTCACTAGGAGTAGATGTCACCATGAAGGACTTCTAATTATGAGGAGATTCAAGAATTGGGCTCAAAAAATCATCTCCTGAAAATAATCTAACTCTCTGAAGACATGTTCTTCCAGTCCCCCCTCCCTCCTTGAGCACAGAGTGCCTCATTTCTGATCTCCTCTCTGAGCTCCTTTCCGGGGATGTTGAAGGTCAGCACCTGTAGTGGCTGGTAATTCAAGCCTTGTATAGGTAGATGCTAAGTTCCTACTTGCAGAAGATACTAGTCAACAGAGAATGTCAAGGTCATTGGCAATTGCAGCCACAGCCAAGGGTGAGCCCTGAGGGAACTCAGGATATGAGAACACAGGACCCTGGCCCCAGATAGTTGAGGTGCATATTGAAGGGATGATTTCAGTGAGCCCAAACTCCAGCACCTTTCCAAACACAGAAAAGAACTAAATTCTTTGACTTCAGATACCTAGTTTTCTTTCATTAACAGCCATTTTTTGTCACTAATACCTGCCCTTTGCTGCAAAACTCCTATATATCCTAGCTCCCCACCCCTCATGTCCTTGGAGCAGTCTTCTCAAGATTACTTGAGATGCTGTCTCCAGCGCTTGAAGCCCTAAAACTTCGAAATAAATAATAAATAATAAAACTGCGAAATAAAACATAACTCTCAACATTTAGGTCGTTATTGCATCTTAAAAAAGGGTGAAGGACAAAGGATGTTATGAAGGATCTAGTGAGAAAGTTGATTTTAGGTCAGTGGATAATGATCCAATTATTAAGCACAGAACCAAGGGACTGGCTAGACTGTCACTCTCTCTAAGAGTAAGCTCAGCATTTTGGAAAAGGGTCTCCCTATGTGGCCTGGTAAATGGAAAAAAAAAAAAAAACCACGGGGAAAATGCAGCAAGACGTTGACTCAAACAAATCTTCTACTTCTGACAGTTTTAAAATACATACCAGGGTCTGGACTTCAGTGGAAAACTGAAATGGAAACCTAGTTCATCAGTCAGAATACTTTGAGATGGTTATGCCTAACTGTGGTATGGTTACGGTAATGGTTATGGTAACTAAACAAACCAAATGCAAATATAGGTATATAAAACATACGATTTCACACAAACAAGTCTCCTCTATCTGCAAGTTGGCCTTGATGTTCTTCCTAAAAGACATGAGCTTTCACAACTGACTGTGGATTATGCCTTCACTTAGTAATTAATCAAAATTATTGTTGCATTGACTACCAAAAGATGCATAACTTGACAGTTGCCAGTTAAGTTTGATTTGGGGCAAAATGAGGACTGCCTCCCAGGAGGTGGCGCCTCAGATAGCACTGAGAGACTGCTCCGAAGAGGTAGGAAGAGGAAGGTCGATATGTCGGGGGAGAATGCAATTTCCTCGGTTTTGTTTTGTGGCAGCAGAAATTTGCAGTGAACGATGGACAAGTGTTACAGCTCAGTTTTATTTAGAAAGCAAAGGAAAATACATCCTAGAGGCATGCGGGCTGGCCAGCTCAAAAGACATGAGATGACCGTGGCTCAATTTTAGCTCTTTTTATATCGTTTTTTTTTTCCTCCTCCCCCGAGCATATTCTATGTCAATTGAGCTAGCCAGGAAGGGTATTTGTTTTACCTGAGGTTCTCATTCCAGTCCTCAGACCTTCCTTTGCTCTATTTTCATGGGCATTTCCCTTCTTTGTTTTTTAGCCACCACCATTCAGGACTCCTTTTTCCTATTCTAACTGCCTAACAAACATATGCCAGCAAATCTGGAAAACTTATTACAATCCCAAAGAAAGGCAATACCAAAGAATGCTCAAACTACCACACAATTGCACTCATTTCACATGCCAGCAAAGTAATGCACAAAATTCTCCAAGCTAGGCTTCAACTGTATGTGAACTGTGAAGTTCCAGATGTTCAAGCTGGATTTAGAAAAGGTAGAGAAAGCAGATACCAAATTGCCAACATCCACTGGATCATTGAAAAAAGCAAGAGAGTTCCAGAAAAACATCTGCTTCTGCTTTATTGACTATGCCAAAGCCATTGATTCTGTGGATCAGAACAAACTGTGGAAAATTCTTAAAGAAATGGGAATACCAGACCACCTGGCCTACCTCTTGAGAAACATGTATGCAGGTCAAGAAGCAACAGTTAGAACTGGACATGAAACAACAGACTGGTTCCAAATAGGGAAAGGAGTACGTCAAGGCTGTATATTGTCATCCTGCTTATTTAACTTCTATGCAGAGTACATCATGAGAAATGCTGGGCTGAAAGAAGCACAAGCTGGAATCAAGATTGCCAGGAGAAATATCAGTAACCTCAGATATGCAGATGACACCACCCTTATCACAGAAGGTGAAGAAGAACTAAAGAGCTTCTTGATGAAAGTGAAAGAGGAGAGTGAAGAAGTTGGCTTAAAACCCAACATTCAGAAAACGAAGATCATGGCATCCAGTCNACCAAATTGCCAACATCCACTGGATCATTGAAAAAAGCAAGAGAGTTCCAGAAAAACATCTGCTTCTGCTTTATTGACTATGCCAAAGCCATTGATTCTGTGGATCAGAACAAACTGTGGAAAATTCTTAAAGAAATGGGAATACCAGACCACCTGGCCTACCTCTTGAGAAACATGTATGCAGGTCAAGAAGCAACAGTTAGAACTGGACATGAAACAACAGACTGGTTCCAAATAGGGAAAGGAGTACGTCAAGGCTGTATATTGTCATCCTGCTTATTTAACTTCTATGCAGAGTACATCATGAGAAATGCTGGGCTGAAAGAAGCACAAGCTGGAATCAAGATTGCCAGGAGAAATATCAGTAACCTCAGATATGCAGATGACACCACCCTTATCACAGAAGGTGAAGAAGAACTAAAGAGCTTCTTGATGAAAGTGAAAGAGGAGAGTGAAGAAGTTGGCTTAAAACCCAACATTCAGAAAACGAAGATCATGGCATCCAGTCCCATCACTTCATGGCACATAGAGGGGGATACAATGGAAACAGTGAGATAATTTATTTTGGGGGGCTCCAAAATCACTGCAGATGATTACTGTAGCCATGAAATTTAAAAAAAAAAAAAACTTGCTCCTTGGAAGAAAAGCTCTGATCAACCTAAACAGCATATTAAAAAGCAGAGACATTACTTTACCAACAAAAGTCCGTCTTTTCAGTGGTTTTTTTCAGTAGTCATATATGGATGTGAGAGTTGGACTATAACGAAAGCTGAATGCTAAAGAGTTAATGCTTTTGAACTGTGGTGTTGGAGAAGACTCTTGAGAGTCCCTTGGACTGCAAGGAGATCCAACCAGTCCATCCTAAAGATCAATCCTGAAAATTCATTGGAAGGACTGATGCTGAAGCTGAAACTCCAATACTTTGGCCACCTTATGTGAAGAATCAAGTCATTGGAAAAGACCCTGATGCTTGGAAAGATTGAAGGCAGGAGGAGAAGGAGATGACAGAGGATGAGATGGTTGGGTGGCATCACCAACTCAATGGACATGAGTTTGGGTAAGCTCTGGGAGTTAGTGATGGACAGAGAGGCCTGGCGTGTTGCAGTCCATGGGGTCGCAAAGAGTCAGACATGACTGAGCGACTGAACTGACTGAATGAACAAATACATAAGGTTTTGATGAAGGTGGATTTCAATATCATTAATCATGCATTTTTTGGAGAAGGCATTGGCACCCCGCTCCAGTACGCTTGCCTGGAAAATCCCATGGATGGAGGAGCCTGGTGGGCTGCAGTCCATGGGGTTACTGGGAGTCGGACACAACAGAGCGACTTCACTTTCACTTTTCACTTTCATGCATTGGGGAAGGAAATGGCAACCCACTCCAGTGTTCTTGCCTGGAGAATCCCAGGGACGGGGGAGCCTGGTGGGCTGCCGTCTCTGGGATCACACAGAGTCGGACACGACTGAAGCGACTCAGCAGCAGCAGCAGCAGCAATCATGCATTTTACAAAAAATTGTCCCAGTCATGAGGATCTGTTGTCACCATGAAGGAAATCAGTGCTTTTCTAGATATGAGGCGATGCAAGAATTGAGATCATAGATCTGTTCCTAAAATCATCTATCTAAAGACCTGTCCCACTAGATTCCCTGGAGCACAGAGTGCCTCACTCTACCCTGATCTCCCTCAGGGGTGTAGACGTTCAACAACTGCAGCAACACAGGGTTCAGTCTCTTTGCAGAGGCAGATGGCTTCAAATGCCCTTGTTGTTCAGTCACTGGCAATGCTCTTGGCAAGTGCCAATTTCTAGTTGACAGTTTTGTTTTTTTTTTTTTCTTTTCTGATTTATGATTCACAACCAATACTAAATATTGCAATTGCAAAATGTTTAGCAACCATATTTCTGTGTAGTCAGTGTATGTTCAACTCCTAAATACCACTCTCACATTTCATCCTAAGATCCCAAAAACTATCCTATGCTAAAAAGCTAAACCTATCAGCAACTTCAGTCAAAACACTGGAAATGTATCAGGCAAGGAAAAAAAAAAAAAAACTAGTTATTTCAACATACAGAACATCGAACAGCAAATTGGTTTAACATATATTGAAAAGCGAATAGAACTTTGGGGCAACAGAGAGTTGGTAATGATACCAAACCCTCTAGTACTGAGGCTAAAAGGGAGGAGTTTGGATTTTTTAGAACTTGGAATGTCAGAGAAGGGACTCCAAGAAACTGGATTCAGATCTCTGAACAATACAACCGGGGTCAGTTCCTTTGAGTTCCATGAAGCTGATACTGATATTGGTGGAAGAAACTGAAAACTAGAACCAATTTCTACTCGTCCTAGTTGGTGCTGCTGGATACAAGTTCTTGCCATGATGATTCTTCCAGCATCAGGAAATAAACCAGGAGGTCCACATTTCCATGTCCTGCTACTCTTTCTCCCTACCTGGAGTCAATTGGCAGAAGCTAAAGTGGAGCCAGGGTAGAGAAGGAAACATAATTTGTAGAATTTCAGCCCCAGGGCCACAGAGCTGAGTGTAGAAGGGCAGGACTGTAGCCAGGACAAACAGATCAATAAGCACCCTGGGGGAGTGAGGCAGTGCCTCGCAAGGGCTTCTCGCGTCAGCACTCAGGCACAGAGCTGATTGGTCCTGCACCAGGCGGTCGTCTCATTTCTTCTGTCTGTTGCTATGCGGAGTTTTCTTCCTTGTTTGAATGAAAGCAGGAATATTAAGTATGCAGAGACTGGTAATTCGAGGAGGTAAAATTGTTACATTTGGAAGCCCCCTGGCATTTGGTAATTTGGAATCATTCATGTTAAGAACAGTAAACAAATAGGCAAAAATCACGAATCATTAAGTGCAATAATGCCAAGGGGGTTTAAATTGTAATCAAAGTGCATATTACAAATTAGCTGCCAGTGGGCTTCTTTTTTGTCAATCAATCAACAATGAATGTTTAATTTAGTTTGCAAATTATTGCTCAAAGTTTGCTAGAGGGACCTTATCATATGTTAGATTATAAAATCATTGTTTTTATGGGTCAAGAATGATCATATATTAGCAGTTTGTAACAGGGTCAAGTAATACCTTAGTTTAACTACAGACCATCAACCTTGAATCAAACGTAAGCCTTACCTTAGAAAGTGAAATGGCTTCATTGGTATCTGAAGAAGTTTGAGTTATTAAGACTATTAAATACTCTAATTTTAACTTCTCCCATGGCCAGATATTAAATTAGTATACCTATTAAAAAGGAATAATCCTGGAAATTTCCAAGTGTAATGCTTAGAAACTCTGATTATTTTATATAAATATTTTTTTTTGTTTTGTTTTATTTTGGATTATCTAGCCATTGTAGTTGGAGAAGGCAATCGCACCCCAGTCCAGTACTCTTGCCTGGCAAATCCCATGGATGGAGGAGCCTGGTAGGCCACAGTCTATGGGGTCGCTAGGAGTTGGACACGACTCAGTGACTTCACTTTCACTTTTCACTTTCATGCATTGGAGAAGGAAAATGGCACCCCACTCCAGTGTTCTCGCCTGGAGAATCCCGGGGATGAGGGAGCCTGGTGGGCTGCCGTCTCTGGGGTCGCACAGAGTTGCACATGACTGAAGCACCTTAGCAGCAGCAGCAGCAGCAGCAGCAGCAGCAGCAGGCATTGTAGGCAGGTTATTCAAATTATTCAGTTTCCTCATTCATAAAGTATAAAACGCATTGTCTACCAAACAAGGATTTTCTGAATGTTGAATAGCATATGGAGTATATAAAATGTTTCAACAGGGTCTATCATATTAGTTGGGCTTATCTGGTGACTCAGATGGTAAAGAATCTGCCTGCAATGTGAGAGACCCAGGTTTGAATTCTGGGTCAGAAAGATCCCCTGGGGAAGGGAGTGGCAACCCAATCCACTATTCTTGCCTGGAGAAGTCCATGAACTGAGGAACCAGGAGAGCTACAGTCTGTGGGGTCACAAAGGGCCGGACACAACTGAGAGACTAGTGTTTTCCCTTCCTCATACTCGTTATCATATTACAAATTGAAGTCACGAAATCCTCTGTATATGTATCACTTATTCATCCTAAAAAGGATACAAATAACAATAGTCCTTATGACTAGAGTTATCATGAGTATCAAAATGAGTTAACAAATGCAGAGTGTATCGATCACTTCCCAGCATATAGTAAGTGTTATATGAGGATTTTTTTCCTCTAAAAATAGTATATATTATTAACATAGTGGCGGCACTACTTACCAGTGTTTATAATAACTGCTATTATTACTATGACTTCATTATTTGAGGACATTTCCCTTCAGTCTCAACTCATAGTTATACCTGATGAGAAAACATTACAAAGTTTTGTTATTTGCATCCAAACTAGACGTGTGTGTGTGAGTGGAGATTATTTCACTGGCCCAAGTTATTTCTTTGTGTCAGTTATTATATCTCCCTCTATCTTTGACTTCACAAAATTGATAGCAGATACCTTGCAGAAGGGCTTCCGTGGTGGTTCAGATGGTAAAGAATCTGCCTACAGCACAGGACACCCAGGTTTGATCCCTGGGTTAGGAAGATCCCCTGGAGCAGGGAATGGCAACCCACTCCACCCATTCCTGCCTGGAGAATCCCATGGACAGAGGAGCCTGGGGGCTACAGTCCATGAAGTCACAGAGACAGACAGGACTGAGTGACTAACACTCTCACCATATTGGAAAAAGAAAACCCATACTGTGTGCTGTATTCTATGCTGTACCACACTACTCTCAAATTGAGTTTGAATCCATAGGACTACTGGTATTACATTGACTAGGTAACAAGTCTTCATTTAGTTGGAGAAATAAAGGCAGCATGCCCAACAGAAAATGACAAATTACATCATAATCACACAGCTTTGGAGGTGCCAAAGCACCCAGAGACCCAGTGGAATCAGATTGAATTTTTACAAATCAAAAAACTGAAATTCAGAGACAACGTTAAGGGCTTGAATTGGTTCTGTTTCTGAAAGAACCCTAGAGGTAAAACAATTTCTGCACAAATTTCCCAAGAACTGAAAAATCTTCAGTGAAAGGCCGTTTTGCTTGTCTGGGATTGCTTTCTAGGGAACCTTGCTAAAGTAATGCAACACATTTTATTTTTATGTAATTCCATTAAAAGAAACTCACTTAAATTATACTGAATGTCCTCTTAACATTCTTTAAATGTCCTCTTGCTCATGTTTATTGCATCCTAGAACCAAGTTTAATTCGTTTTTATTCACAAGAACTCCTCTAAGCTTATCTACATTTAGAGAAGTAATTAGAGAGATTGTTCTAAACACCATTCTCCCCAGAACTCAGTCCAGGGTCTAGCCTATAGGTGATATCGCTTAGACAACGATGCTGCTACAAATCAATCTTCCCCAGCCAGTCACTGGCACTGCATCTAGTCTCTCTTTAATAGTTTCAGTAATGACAATATTTTACATTATTCATAGATTGTCAGAATCTGTGGATAATTCATTACCAGCTTCGCTTTACTCATTATAGACCTCCAAATCCACCTAACACTTTATCTTGCACACTTTTTTAGGTCAAAGTAATTTCAGTCATCTTCTCTTTCTCTTTCTCCTTCCCTTCCAACACCTTTCACTGGATTTATGCATCCTTTCACACGTGCAGTTCCATTGATGTTCATCGGGTTTAATAAGAAGCTATTTTCAAAGCTATAAATGTAATTTACTGTGATATAATTGTGAGTGCTATTAATATCTTCCATGCTTAATGTCATTGATTTTATTGCTGCAAACTTTGTTTGCAGCAAAACGAATAAAACTGACAGATATCTCTGTGTGTGTGCATGTGTGAGTGAGTATGGGCATTTAAGTGTGTAACACATTGCCTTCTATATTAATACATCACCTTATGTAGCAGGTCCTGATGAAAAGAAAATAAGAGATATAGAAGGATTTCTATATTACCTGTGTAACATTTGTCTTCATCAGGGAAAAAATTGTTGAAAGTGTACGATTCCAGCCCTGGAAAATGTCACGAGCATTTTTCAGTAAAGGGAGAAGTCTGTGAATTGCAAAATGGATATTTAACTACACAAAGGCTCCAAGGATTCACTCTTATTTCTTTTGGTTGTGGAATATAAGTTTATGAAGCATGAACTCATTCAGGACTTTCTTAGGTTTTGGTTAAGATTTTTAAAGTTCACTCTACGAGTGAGAAGTACAAATGTTCTTTTGTGTCTGAAATTTATACCCACACCATTATAGGCAATCGAAGTTTATAACAGGGAAATAGTTATGGAAAACTGATCCTTTCTCAACTGCAACTCTACTGCTTGGTCCTTAAGCACCTTAATGGGAAGGAAAATGGTTCGAGGGAGAAAAGAGAGACTGGTAAATTCTCCACTGGGCAGAAAAAAAAGGCCTAATTAAAGGAGCCTGTCAGTAAGGCAATAAAAAGCTTAAACATAGATTAAAAAAAAAAGTTAAGGAAGCAGCGTTTGATTTACTCTATTTTTTTAATTGAATAAAGACTGCATTTTATGGTAAGGGCTTCCGTGAGCTTTCTTCCTCCTGTTTCTGGTGTGCAAAATCAAAGGATTGTTTATAGAGAATCATGGAGGCTTGAAAGAAAAGCAGAGACCAAAACCGTAAGGACATTTTTAGAAGCAAGTTCCCTGGGGTTAAAGCCAAAAACCTAGATTCCTTAATCTCAAAGTAGGAAGGACTTTTACAAATAATGTCTCAATTATTTGCAAACTTGCTTTTAGCTTGAAAATATATATTTTCCCTCTAAAGGAATCCATACAGGAAAATGCAATGTTTCAAGTGAAAGATGGAATTGTTCTTGTTGAATTGAGGAGGGCCAGAATTGTAAAACTCAGCTTCCCTTTCCATCTCTGAGATGCCTTAGACTCTTTCCTAGAGCACTTAGTAGAAAAGCTTGAAAACCACAAATCTAGGCCAATTTCCTTATTTTACAGTTGAAGAAACTGCAGCCCAATAAAGATGAAGTGACTTGGTCAAGGCTACATGTGTAAAGGCTGAGTCGGGGTAGAATACTTGTTGTCTAAGGAAACAAAAGAAAGGGAGAACCCTTCCAGTTCTCAAGAGTGGGCTCTTATCTAATACTCAGAAATGAATTGTCCTAGGAGACACATGTGCTGAAAAGTTAAGAGAATTTATCAGGAATGGGTACCTGGACAGAGAGCAATAGGGTAAGGGAACCCAAGAGGACTGTTGTGCCACGTGGTTCACAGTCTCGGGTTTTATGGTAACTGGGTTAGTTTCCAGGCTGTCTTGGGCTTCCCTGGCAGCTCAGCTGATAAAGAATCCACCTGTAATGTGGGAGACCTGGGTTCCATCTCTGGGTTGGGAAGATCCCATGGTGAAGGGAACGACTACCCACATCAGTATTCTGGCCTGGAGAATTCCACGGATCGCATAGTCCATGAGGTCATGAAGAGTAGGACATGACTGAGACACTTTCACTTTCTCCAGGTTGGCTTTGGCCAATTGCTCTGACTTAGGGTCCTTCCCGGTGGCACACGCCATCACTCAGCCACAATGGATTCCAGCAAGATGGATTCTGAGAGGTGGGTAGAACATACAGCCTGGAGCAGCCTCTTTTTGACCTTTCCCACATTTTTCTGGTTGGTGGTAGTTGTTAGTTTCACGTTCATTACCAGGACCTCCTGTTTAAAGTAACTGAAGAAAGTGGTTACTATCATGCAAGTGAGCTGGCCAGGGTAGGCAGTTTCAATCAGTGCCCTTTTGTAATTTTGCACAAATTATTTATTCAGCATAATTAGTTTATAATTTAAGGGCCAAGAGAAAACTTTGAATCTTTTCTACATTGCCAAGACTTCCTAAAGTCACTCAGATATTTTATCCTTGTAGTTTGATTTAATAGCTATTTCCAGTCATGGTATAATGCCAGTATAAGAAAGGTGACTACAAGCTGCCTATTAGGCACAGTAGATAGAAGATGAGGATTCCTTTTCCCAAAGAACTTATGCTATTTATGGGAAAATAAGACAATATCACATGAGAGAGGGAGAAACAAAAATTCTGATGTTAAATTAAATTTGACTGAATGCCTTTATGATAGAATTTCATTGAAGAGAATAAATAAGACAAGGAAGGTAAGGTCCTAAATACTATACCTGAGATAGGCCTTGAAGGTAGTGTGGGGCCTAAACAAAAGAAAATCACATGCATTGTTTTGAGATTGAAGAATAGCATCTAAAATGTGAGATAATAAATGCTGGAATGCTCCATATAATCAAATGTAAAGTGTTGCCTTGCCTCTTTTTTTAACGATTATGAACACTGTTGATTGGCAATGCTACAGTAAGGATTACTCTACCTGGCTGAAAATCCTTGCATGTTCCCTTACCATTAACAATGGTATTTTCAAGCTGGATAAAATATTTTATCAACTTTGAAAGTGACTTTTAAAATATTTGTAATTGAATTATTCAAATGAAATGCGGATTTTTTTTTTTTTTTACCTTCAAGGTTACTTGTGCTTGGCAAAAACACAATATACTTCCCTTAGAAAAGTAGCTTGCAAGATTAAAAGGTTCTTTATAGAACCTAGATTAGAATCCTCAAAAGTGGTGGAAATTCAAATAGATTTTACAAAATAACACCCTAATGACTTCAGTGTAAACAAATGAAAAATTAGAGGACTAAATTTTCTTCTAAAATATGCTTTTGCAAATTAAAAGTATAGTAGGAATAAATTTGTTTTGGATTTTAAAAGACATTAAGTGGGTTTCTGTAAAATAATAATAATAATTCTGGAAATTCAGAGCCCTAAAGCAAATTTATCTGTTTTCAATCTATTTAAAAATGGATTTGAAAATATCCCCTTTCTACCCTACTTGAACTTTAACTACATATGGAAACACAGAAAACAAAACATATAACTTCCTTTTTTATTTTTAATTTCAAAGTAACTCAATCAATGTAGACAGGTAAAATGAATAATTTAGAACCATTTATTTTATACCAAAGCCTGTATTATTTTTATAGTTTATTCTCAATTACTTAGCTAGTGTGTGTGTGTGTGTATATATATATATATATATATATACACGAACTCTAAATTTTTCTTTTTCTGCAATGATTAATTTAATAAAAATACATCTGGCACATTAGTGTTTCCATTACAGAAAGCTTATCTGAAAACTTAGTTCTCAAAATTTTAAAGCATAGTCATCCTAACATATGTTTTCCCCACAAAGCATTCAAAATTGTCTGTCGTTTTCTGAGGATCACAAAGAAGGTTTGCTTTTGTGTTCCTTTTCCATGAAGGCTTGAAAGTGCTCTCGGTACTGTAATGTTCAATAACCAGAGGGTTTCTTTTCCAACAAAAGTTAAATTATCCACTAACGAAGAGAAAAATGTGAGTTACTTGCTCAGTTGTGTCCGACTCTTTGCAACCCCATGGACTGTAGCCCTCCAGGCTTCTCTGTCCATGGACTTCTGGAGTGGGTAGCCATTTCCTTCTCCAGGGGATCTGCTTGATCCAAGGATTGAACTTGAGTCTCTTAAATGGTAGGCAGATACTTTATCATCTGAATCACAAGGGAAGTTTGAAGAAAAAAATAAGCTCTATACAAAGGAAGGAAGTTTCCGCACTAATTATTTCTCCATAATTAATTAGGCATATATTAATTACCAAGAAAGTCTCTTTATAAAATTTACTTTTCTAGACATTTATTAAGAGGCGATGAAGCAGTGACTTTTAAGTTTATCTTACAAATAATGTAATGTCTTACATTGTAGTTGTAATTGTAATGACTTACATTGTAAGTCATATTTGCACACTAAAAACTCCATTGCTGGTTTTCTCCTGTTTGAGCATATGTCCCTGCAACGTGAAGTACAATAATTGTATTTCTGAATATTAATTAGTTTTCCAGAAGGTGAAGATAAGAATATAGGAGTTCTTTCCTCTAGGACTAAAATATTAATGTAAAAATTTCATCTGGCCAAACACTTAAAAGAATACAGTTGATAAGAAACTGAGTGGAGATTAGGTGAAAAAAAATTAATAAGCTTAAATAAATAAACGATATGCTAAAAAGTTTGTAAGTATCTCAGTTCAGCATACTTTCAGACATTTTCATCATATCCCCTTGTTTAAGACATACAAACTTCTCTACATTAATCAAAATAACATAACTCATCTTCAAAGGGTTCGTTGGACACCTGACACATTTGATTAAGGGCTTTTATTTCAGTACTAAAGAACAATTCTCATTAAAAAAAAAAAACTTGGATTTGCATATCATATAAAGAATGGGGAAGGTTTTGGTCACTTAGATTTTCATACCACACCACTTCCTTCCTGATTTGTATGTAGCAAGGCTACCACCATGAACAACAAAGCTCCTGTGCCTACTACCTATTCTCATTCCTATGATAGCTCCTGTCTTTGAAGCTGCTAAAGATCACATTGTATATTAGCTTCTGCAGTTGAAAAGGCCAGTGCAAAGCTGTAAACTGAAAGGTCATACCTGATGTGACTCAGAGAATGAAAATGGTTCAGTTGTTGCTAATTAAGTGATCACCCATCTTGTCAAATCTACATGCACTTTGAATATTACTTGAGAGCTACATTTCACCCAAGGAAAATCACAGTCTGCTCTGAGCATGCTTTTAGCCCAAAGTTCAACCTGAGTCTAAGCTCTGCTCTCCCTGTGATATAGACATGTGGACAGATGGGAAACTAGCAATGCATATCCTTCATGGATGTTTAAGTGCAAGAGTCTAGGGATTCCACTAATATAGCAAAAGATGATCCTCAGAATGTTTGTCATTCTGGTTGCTCTCTGATTGTCTTAGCAAAGATTTATGAATCCTATGAGGAAGAGAATTTTATTTCAGAAATCCTAAAATAATTAGTGGAAGTGAGAATGTGTTAGTCACTCAGTCGTGTCTGACTGTTTGCAACCCCATGGACTATAGCACACCAGGCTCCTCTGTCTATGGGATTCTCCAGGCAACAATAATGGAAGGGGTGGCCATTTCCTTCTCCAGGGAATCGTCCTGACCAAAGCATCAAACCCAGACCTCCTGAATTGCAGGAAGATTCTTTACCAACTGAGCTACTAGGGAAGACCAATGAAAGGGAGGATATTAGTTTGCAAACTGGGTCCCAAACACGGAGGGGAGGAGAGACCAAAGGGAGAGGCAAACACTGCAGACGGGGAGGGAGCAGATTTAACAAGCAAAGGAGCTTACAAAGGGGGCCTGTCTTGGGCCACTGCAGGGTGAGTAAGTCTCCACACCTTCCTGCTAGAATCTTTAAAGTTTATATCGAGGTCTTACCAGGGTTCAGTCATGTAAACTGTCCAGGGGGTCTCATCACACATTGCTTTCTCAAGGCTGAGTTTTTGTAGCGGCTTCTAGCTCAGGGGGAAAAATGTGGAAGGTGAATTCCAAGGACAGGGGAGGGGATGAGGGGACTCTGATTATCCAGGTCCGTCTTGTGGGTCAACTGGTGATCGTGTCCTCTTGATGATCTCCTCCAACAGAGAAACACTAAAATAGAAGCTTCACTAAAACCTTCCTGTGATGCTGGGTGGAACAGACTCATGAGACCTGAAAGTGAGAGCTCTGTCAACTAACAAAAATGTCACCGGTAAATTTTAGGCCAAACACGCAATGACATGGACATCAGTAATTCAAGATCAGAACAGGCAAGGGGGGAAATTATGGATTCCAAAGAAATAACCTTGGAAGAGTTCTAAAAATTTCTAGGAGAAATAATCTTTGTAGGTGTGGGGACACCACTAGACATGTAAAAATGTTTAGACATGTAAAAGGTGCAGATTGTTGGAATCCTGGAATTTAAGAAGCAATTCAGGTCAATTTTTTAATATTGGAGGAAAAAATAAAATACATCAATGGTATTGATTGGTTAACTTTTTCAAGCCCCCATCCACTTAAAAACTGCAGCTGTAACCTCTTCTAACCTTGAACCTATTTCATTGTATACCACTGGCTCTAGTAGACTATTCAACTCAACAAGTATTTGATAAGCACCTCCTGAATCAATGGAATTAGTGCTTAAGCAACTTTTTGCATTAAATGGTATAACTTTGGAAGAAACAGATTTAAGAACTTCGAATTGTCCTGCTTTGCAGAATAGCTCTTTATAATACATCATGTTCCTAAAACTATGAAATCAGCTTCCTATGGTATTGAACCTTTTCCAGTGAGTAATTCAGTCAATTCAGTCACTCAGTCATGTCCGACTCTTTGCGACTCCATGAATTGCAGAATGCCAAGCTTCTTTGTCCATCACCAAATCCCAGAGTCCACCCAAACCCATGTCCATTGAGTCGGGGATGCCATCCAACCATCTCATCCTCCGTCGTCCCCTTCTCCTCCTCCCCTCAAGCTTTTCCAGCATCAGGGTCTTTTCAAATGAGTCAGCTCTTCGCATCACGTGGCCAAGGTACTGGAGTTTCAGCTTCAACATCAGTCCTTCCAATAAACACCCAGGACTGATCTCCTTTAGGATGGACTTTTTGGATCTCCTTGCAGTCCAAGGGACTCTCAAGAGTCTTCTCCAACACCACAGTTCAAAAGCGTCAATTCTTCAGTGCTCAGCTTTCTATAAAATCCAAGTCTCACATCCATACAGGACCACTGGAAAAACCATAGCCTTGACTAGACGGACCTTTGTTGGCAAAGTAATGTCTCTGCTTTTTAATATGCTGTCTCTAGGTTGGTCATAAATTTCCTTCCAAGGAGTAAACATATTTTAATTTCATGGCTACAATCACTGTCTGCAGTGATTTTGGAGCCCAGAAAAATAAATTCAGCCACTCTTTCCCCATCTATTTGCCATGAAGTGATGGGACTGAATGCCATGATCTTAGTTTTCTGAATGTTGAGTTTTAAGCCAACTTCACTCTCCTCTTTCACTTTCATCAAGAGGCTCTTTAGTTCTTCTTCACTTTCTACAAAAACGGTGGTATCATCTGCAAATCTGAGGTTTTTGATATTTCTCCCGGCAATCTGGATTCNTTGCCATGAAGTGATGGGACTGAATGCCATGATCTTAGTTTTCTGAATGTTGAGTTTTAAGCCAACTTCACTCTCCTCTTTCACTTTCATCAAGAGGCTCTTTAGTTCTTCTTCACTTTCTACAAAAACGGTGGTATCATCTGCAAATCTGAGGTTTTTGATATTTCTCCCGGCAATCTGGATTCCAGCTGTGCTTCTTCCAGCCCAGCGTTTCTCGTGATGTACTCTGTATATAAGTTAAATAAGATTGATTATGTTCTTTGCAGCCAAAGATGGAGAAGCTCTATACAGTGAGCAAAAACAAGACCGGGAGCTGACTGTGGCTCAGATCATGAACTCCTTATTGCCAAATTCAAACTGATATTGAAGAAGATGCAGAAAACCACTAGATCATTCAGGTATGACCTAAATTAAATCCCTTATGACTATACACTGGAAGTGAGAAATAGATTTAAGGGACTAGATCTGATAGAGTGCCTGATGAACTATGGACAGAGATTCATGACATTGTACAGGAGACAGGAATCAAGATCACCTCCAAGAAAAAGAAATGCAAAAAAGCAAAATGGTTGTCTGAGGAGGGCTTACAAATAGATGTGAAAAGAAGGGAAGTGAAAAGCAAAGGAGAAAAGGAAAGATATACCCATTTGAATACAGAGTTCCAAAGAATAGCAAGAAGAGATAAGAAAGTCTTCCTCAGAGATCAGTGCAAAGAAATAGAGAAAAACAACAGAATGAGAAAGATTAAGATCTCTTCAAGAAAATCAGAGATACCAAGGGAACATTTCATGCAAAGATGGGCTCAATAAAAAACAGAAATGGAATGGACCTAACAGAAGCAGAAGATATTAAGAAGAGGTGGCAAGAATACACAGAAGAACTGTATGAAAAAGATCTTCAGAACCAAATAATCAGATAGTGTGATCACTCACCTAGAGCCAGATATCCTGGAATGTGAAGTCAAGTGGGCCTTAGGAAGCATCACTATGAACAAAGCTAGTGGAGGTGTTCCAAATAG
This sequence comes from Neotragus moschatus, assembly GCA_006410615.1. Classification (NCBI taxonomy): domain Eukaryota; kingdom Metazoa; phylum Chordata; class Mammalia; order Artiodactyla; family Bovidae; genus Neotragus; species Neotragus moschatus. Next base: position 719,365 of record SJYA01001462.1, read on the forward strand.
GAAAAGGAGTAGGTCAAGGCTCTATACTGTCACCCTGCTTATTTAACTTATATGCAGAGCAAATCATGAGTCAGTAATTAAGGTATGGTAAAAATCTAGAAGTATATGATGAGGAGGAAAGAAAAAAAAAATGTGTTCATTCTTCAGCAGTCAGAAATATCAGTAACTGCAGAAAATTTCCATATAAAACATATCACAGGACAGAAGACACATTGCACTAGGATAAAATTTGTTTTTCTTTTAAGGTAGGCCCTTTTATTTTCACTATGGACTTCCTAAATAAGAAATGTCCATAATGTTGCAATGTAAATTGTTCATTCTATCTTGGAAGGCAGATACCATTTAAATATTTATTGTAACACTTGTTCCCATTTTGCACTGACAAGTATATCTTAACGTTTTAGTCCAGATAAACACAATTCCACCAAGATGGTGTATAAAAACTACTTCATTCATTCATCTGCATTTTTGTGAAGTTACATGTCATCTTTGTATTTCTAAGTGGATGCATTTAAAAAGCTTTAACTACTGAAATTTTAGGAATATTTAAAAGCAATAATTTTAATATTTCTTAGACTAGGTTATTTATCCCTGTTAATCTTTCTTATTAATTTTTTCAGAACACCTGTTTGTGTACTCTCATTCAACCTTCTCCTTTTGTTCTCCTAAATGATCAGCTGAACTTATATTTTTAGTTCATGACTTCTTCAGCAATGTCATCATAGCTTTCACTTTTCCTTGGCTCAGTTCAGTTCAGTTCAGTCGCTCAGTCGTGTCTGACTCTTTGTGACCCCATGAATTACAGCATGCCAGACCTCCCTGTCCATCACCAACTCCCGGAGTTCACTCAGACTCACGTCTGTCTAGCCTAAGCCTAATTTTCAACCCACTTTTTGCTCCATTGCCTTGTATAGAGATGACATGTCACATAATTTATGAAAGCAAGATAATTAAAAATCAACTTGGGGCTTTGAGGTCATATATTATTGCCAATCTTTTTAGGCTATGAGACTTTCATAACTATAAAGTAAATCTGACTCACATCATTTAGAAAAGATAGTTAAAAGTAGAAGATGTTTAACTCATTTGGCCACAAATGACAGAGATCAGATTTATCCTCACATATTATAACACAGTTGCTGTTATTCAGTCGCTCACTTGTGTCTGACTCTTTGCAACCCCATGGACTGCAGCAGCATGCCAGGTTTCCCTGTCCATGACTATCTCCCAGAGTTTGTATTATGAAACAGTAAAACTCGTAAATGAGAGTTTTCAGATATGAACAGTAGGTGGTGGATGACTGTCACCTTTGAAAAAGGGAAAACTATCAAAGTGCAAATAATTCCCCCAGAGTATTACTTAGACTCCATTTTCTAGACCAAAGAGCAGAATGGGACCCTAAACACAATACCACAAACTTGTTGAGGGAAAGTGAAAAGATCAGAAGGCAGAGAGTGGAAGGGTAGCTAGAATTTGCAGAGAAGAGTATCACAGGGGGGAAAGTTGAATGCGGTTGAATACTGGCCTGTACCTGCACGACACTAACCTACCTGCTACTAAGGAGGAATCACTGGAAGCAGTAGGCACAACAATTTCCCGAGTTCACACCGGACTGGAAACAATCTGTGTTCCAGTCAGTACAAAGACCGTATAATACACAGGATATCATCTGACAGAATCTACTTTAGTAAGTAAAGTTTCTCTGTGTCCATCCTAAAAAAGATTACTTTAAAAAAGAGTTCAAAAATATTAAACTCTAAGTAACTTCAGCGGGTCCAGATTAGAGATCAACAATATTTAAAGTTACGTGACAAAATTCAAGACCCATATATATCAAATGCACAACATCTGGATCCATTCAAGAGTACTCAGACATACAAAGAACTGGAATATATAACCCATACCACAGAAAACAAAGTCAATCCTATACTAAAAAACAAAACTTCATAATAGCCTCAGAAGATGCAAAAAAACAGAGACATTTAACAAAACTGAACACACATTTATAACAAAACTCTCTGAAAACTTGGAAGAGAAAGTAACTTCCTAAACCTATTAAAACCATTTTTAAAAAATATAGAGCTAACATCAAACTTAGTGGTAAGATTGAATTATTTTTCTCCTAAGATTTAGAATAAGAGAAATATGCTACTTAATTCAATATAATAACTGGAGGTTCTGGCCAATAAAATAAGGCAAGAAAAAGAAACAAAATTTTACATATTTGAAAAGAGGAAGTAAAATTGTTATTATTTGCAGATGACATGATAATAAGTCTTAAAACTTATCTATAAAAATTCTTCTAGAATTAGTAAATAAATTCAGAAAGGTCATAGGCTATAAGACTAATACACGAAAAAAGTAATGCATTTTTTATGTAGCAATATTGCACATTTGGAAGTTGAAATTAAAAATGATATATTATAGATCAAATATAATAGTATTAAAATATACCATCAAAATATAAAACACTTAGGAATAAGTTAAAAAAAAAACTTTAACACAACCTATGTATTGCAAGCTGGAAAATATTACAAAAGTGAGATTAGAAGCATTTGTGGAGGAAGGTCCTTCTAAAAGCTATTTCTTCATAAAAGCAATAACAACAGGGAAAAAAGTGGTCAAAAGATCCATGAAAGATGCTCGATATTATTAGTCATTAAAAAAACAAGGACTAAATTTGAATGAAATACTTCATCCTCATTAGAATGATTACAGTAAAAGATCAATAGCAACAAATGTTTGGAGGACTTAGAGAAATTAGAACTCTCATATGTAATTGGAGGGAGGGTATACAAAATGGTGCAGCTGCTTTGGAAAGCTGTTTGCCAGGTGTTCAGAAAGTTAAAGGTTGAATTGCCAATTGCCATGTGACCCAGCAACTCTACTGAGAAAAATCTACTCAAGATAGTTAAATGCACATGTTTACACAAAAAGTTGTATGTGAATGCTCACATCAGCATTATAACTAATAGCCAAAAACATGAAACCACCCAAATGTTCAGCAGTTGATTAATGGATAAACAATGTGGTACATCCATGCAATGGAACAGTATTCAGCAATAATAACAAGATATTTATATAGGCAACCACATGGATGAAACTTTTAAATAGCATACTAAATGGATACTTTATGCATATAAAATGCCTCAGTTCAGTTTAGTCATTTAGTTGTATCTGACTCTTTATGATCCCAAGGATTGCAACATGCCAGGCTTCCCTGTCCATTACCAACTCCTGAAGGTTGCTCAAACTCATATCCACTGAGTTAGTGATGCCATCCAACCATCTTATCCTCTGTCATCCCCTTTTCCTCCTGCCTTCAATCATTCCCAGCATAGGGTCTTTTCAAATAAGTCAGTTCTTTGCATCAGGTTGCCAAAGTATTGGAATTTCAGCTTCAACATCAATCCTTCCAAAGAATATTCAGGACTGGTCCCCTTTAGGATGGACTGGTTGGATCTCCTTGTAGTCCAAGGGACTCTCAAGAGTCTTCATTCAAAGGCATCAGTTTTTCAGTGCACAGCCTTCTTTATGGTCCAGCTCTCACATCCATACATGGCCAGTGGAAAAACCATAGCCTTGACTAGACAGACCTTTGTTGGCAAAGTAATGTCTCTGATTTTTAATAAGCTGTCTGGGTTTGTCATACTGTTCTTCCACTGAGCAAACATCTTTTAATTTCATGGCTGCAATCACTGTCTGCAGTGATTTTGGAGCCCGGAAAAATAAATTCAGCCACTGTTTCCACTGTTTCCCCATCTACTTGCCGTGAAGTGATGGGAATGGATGCTATGATCTTAGTTTTTTGTACATTGAATTTTATGCCAACTTTTTCACTCTCCTCTTTCACGTCATCAAGAGGCTCTTTAGTTCCCCTTGGCTTTCTGCCATAAGGGTAGTGTCAATCTGCATATCTGAGTTTATTGACATTTCTCCCTGCAATCTTGATTCCAGCCCATGCTTCATCCAGACCAGCATTTCTCATGATGTACTCTGTATATAAGTTAAACAAACAGGGTGTTAACAGACAGCCGTGTGTGGTCCTCCTTTCTCAATCTTGAACCAATCAGTTGTTCCATATTTTGTTCTAACTGCTGCTTCTTGACCCACATACATGTTTCCCACATAAAAGTAAGATGGTCTGGTATCCCCATCTCTTTAAGAGCTTTCCACAGTTTGTTATGACCCACATAACCCACATAGTCAACGGTTTTAGAGTAGTCAATGAAAAATAGGTAGATTTTTTTTTCTTGGAATTTCCTTGCTTTCTCTATGATACAGTAAATATTGCAAATTTGATCATTGGTTGCTCTGTCTTTTCTAAACCCAGCTTGGGCATCTAGTTCTAAGGAGTACTACTCAGCACTTAAAAAGAATGAACTACAGATATGGCAATATGAACATATTTTTCCAGCATTTTGCAAAGTAAAAGAAGTAATAGAGAGACCATATACCATACCAATGTGGACTACATGTGTAGGAGCTGATTAGACACAGTGATGGGACTGCAGACACACAGATCTTAGTTATGTAAAATTGCAGAAAATTCAGAGCTGGAGACAGGAAGGAAACCTGTGGTTGTCATGGAGTGAGGATGAGGTGGGAGGATTCAATGAAAAGATTTGTGAGGGAACGTGTGTTGATGAAATGTTCTATGCTACTCTGTATTATGGGAACTAAGTACAAGTCACATAGTGATTTCCAAAATTCTTGTAGCCATATTTTTAAATGTAAGAAGAAAAGCAATAAAAATAACTTGAATTACAGCATATATTTGACATAACCAGATACATCTGAAATGTTATGTTCCTCGTTGCACTGGTGTTTCCAGGGCTGAAACATCTCATCTGCTTGGCTGCTCCTGTAGTGAATAGTTTAGCTTCATCTCATTATTTTGGTGGTATTATCACCACACTCAGATTGGGACAGACTGACAAAGCTCATACAATTGTGCACTGAAATGTATACATTTTATCACATGCAAATTATACGTTAAAAAGCTACCTAAAAAATGAACAAAATAAAACAGCGCAAATAGCAATAAGGATGAATGACTCCTGTGTATACTTTTAGAATACAAACAATATATTCATATATCTGTCTCTATCATCTATTTGTCTGTCTTGCAATTTCAACATTCAAAAAGGAATCAATTGTTTCAGAAACTAGATGTTCAATATACAGAAAGTCAGACCAGTCAATCTGACAGGAAGTCAACACTGAATAACCATTGGAAGGACTGATGCTGAAGCTGAAGCTTCAATCCTTTGGCCACCTGCTATGAATACCCGACTCACTGGAAAAGTCCCTGATGCTGGGAAAGATTTAGGGCCGGAGGAGAAGGGGGTGACAGAGGATGAGATGGTTGCATGGCATCACTGACATAAGTTTGAACAAACTCTTGGAGAGAGTGAAGGACAGGAAAGCCTGGCATCCTCCACAGTCCATGGGGTCAAAAAGAGTCAGACAATACTTAGCTACTGAACAGCGATACAAAAAGTCAGAGTTGAAAACAATGTACCTGGAATTCTTTTTCCAAAGTGAGAACAGGCTGAAGCCTTGTTTTTCATACTTTCTTGACTTTTTCTATATAAAACACACAGTTTCTAAAACAGTTGATTGACTCTTGAGTGTTGAGAAATGCAAGACCTTAATATGATCCTAACATACACTGGAGAGAAGGCAGTCAAAGAGTAGCAGTGTTCCCTTAAGGCACGCATCTCCCATAATCAATATCAGTGGAAGCAAAGAAACAAGGGCAAGGAAAAAGAAGTCAATCCCTTTATTATGGATTCATTCTTCAACAGAATCTTTTCAGCTGACTGTTCATTTGAAATTCAAGGCAGAAATAAAAAATAGCATCTGGTCATGTAGCTTCCAATAAATGGATGCACGCCTGAGCCTCGTCGCCCTAGGAGCTTATTCCCCTTTATTTCAGTGACCTTCTGAGATAATTATGGTCACCATTTACAGAGCTTATTGATTAAGTAATTAATAAATGATGATAAACCCAAGCATTTCTAAGTGTAGGCAGAGCAGCAGCAAACAGGCGTTGAATACTAACCTCCCACCTGGGTAATTGCAGTCAGAAGGAAATGCAGGAAGCCCTAACGTTTGACGGGTCTAAGCTACAGTTGAGGAAATGGAAGAATTCCAGCCATTTGCTTCCATCTGCCCTTAGTTAGCAGTCTAAAGTGCTGCCCAAAAAGACACATCAAACAGTTATTTATCACACAAATGGGAAGACTGAAAACCCTTACCCTCCACGCTTTTTCACACAGAATTTCCACATCTGCTCTCCATTATCTTTATTGTCCTTAGTTTCCTGTTGTATATTGTTGGGAATAATGTCTTCCTGAAAGTCCACACAGTGAAACATTCTTTATTTCAACTGGAGGAGAAGTGTTCAGATTTACTATAAAGGTACATTTTAAAAATCCGCTCGAGTTTATTTCTGTGATTTTTGTATAAATATAGTAGACAGGAATACATGTTAGCATGAGATAGATTATGTTTGATACTGGGTTTGATTCACTTAAATATCATGCTTATTATGGAGATCTAAAAATGGAACTTAGTTTCCTGTTAGAGAATGTAGGGCAATATTAAAGCATATATTTTTTTTAATCTCGATATTAAGAAATATTTTTATTTATTCACATACGTATTTTAACAAGGTCAGAAAATCTCACTGCTTTATTATTCTTTATAATAGATATACAGATAAACTACAAAATTTAAAATGGTGATTTAATTTTTAAGAAAAAAATAAGCAAAATATATTATACCTTTTCACAGTGTCTAAGTTCTTAAATAGCATGTTTATAAACAATTTCCCCTAAATTACATGTATATATACACAAATATTTGTATGTAAGCTATTTATCTATATATATCAACATTCAGAAAACTAAGATCATGGCATCTGGTCCCGTCACTTCATGGGAAATATATGAGGAAACAGTAGAAACAATGTCAGACTTTATTTTTTAGGGGGCTCCAAAAATCACTGCAGATGGCAACTACAGCCATGAAATTAAAAGACACTCCTTGGAAGGAAAGTTATGACCAACCTAGATACCATATTCAAAAGCAGAGACATTACTTTGCCAACAAAGGTCCATTTAGTCAAGGCTATGGTTTTTCCAATGGTTATGTATGGATGTGAGAGTTGGACTGTGAAGAAAGCTGAGTGCCGTTTTTGAACTATGGTGTTGGAGCAGACTTTTGAGAGTCCCTTGGGCTGCAAGGAGATCCAACCAGTCCATTCTAAAGGAGATCAGTCCTGGGTGTTAATTGGAAGGACTGATGCTAAAGCTGAAACTCCGATACTTTGGCCACCTCATGTGAAGAGTTGATTCATTGGAAAAGACTGATGCTGGGAGGGATTGGGAGCAGGAGAAGGGGATAACAGAGGATGAGATGGCTGGATGGCATCACCAAGTCAATGGTCATGAGTTTGAATGAACTCCAGAAATTGGTGATGGACAGGGAGGCTTGGCATGCTGCAATTCATGGGGTTGCAAAGAGTCGGACACAANAGTTAGTTAGTGTTATTCATCAAGTCATGTCCAACTCTTTGCATACCCCATGTTCTGTAACCCACTAGGATCCTCTGTCAGTGGGATGCACCATGCAAGAATACTTGAGTGGGTTACCATTTCTTCCTCCAGTATCCAACTTTAATTGAATTTGTATTCTTGTCTATATCTCCAGTATATGTCAGCTGCTTTCCACAAAATGTCACTCTCAAACTATATTTCACACTGATCTGTTTACTCTTTGGCCAAATTTTAATAAACATTCTGGATAAATGGGGAATGTTAACATTTAAAACAATCATATGAAAATTAGATTTTAGTGGATGCATCATTTGGGGTTATGGCTTTCTCTGGGTATTTGCCCAGGAGTGGGATTGCAAGGTAATGTGTACCCCAATGTTTATTGCAGCACTATTTACAATATCCAGGGCAATGGCAACCCACTCCAGTACTCCTGCCTGGAGAAACCCATGGATGGAGGAGCCTGGTGGGCTGCAGTCCATGTGGTTGTTAAGGGTAGGACACGACTGAGCAAAACTTCACTTTCACTTTTCACTTTCATGCATTGGAGAAGGAAATGGTAACCCACTCCAGTGTTCTTGCCTGGAGAATCCCAGGGATGGGGGAGCCTGGTGGGCTGCCATCTATGGGGTCGCATAGAGTCGGACACAACTGAAGCGATTTAGCAGCAGCAGCAGCAGCAGCAGCAGCAGCAGCAGCAGGACATGTAAGCAACCTAAATGTCCATCAGCAGAGGAATGGATAAAGATGTGGTACAAACATATAAATATATACAATGGATCTCACCCAGCCATCAAAAGAACAAAATTGTGCCATTTACAAAGACATGAATGAGCTTGGCACTGCCATACAGAGTGAAGCAAGTCAGAAAGATAAAATATGTATATCATATATTTCATATGGAGAATCTAGAAAATGCAACAGAGGAGCCCTTTTGCAAAGCAGAAGTAGAGACACAGATGTAGAGAATAAACATGCAGATGCCAAGGGGGGAAAGGGAGACGGTGGGATGAACTGGGAGACTGGGGTTGACATGTATACTCTACTACATTTAAAATGGGCCTCCCTGTTGGCCCAGACTGTAAGAAAATCTGCCTGCAATGTAGGAAATGTGAGTTCGATACCTGGGTCAAGAAGATCTCCTGAAGAAGCGACTGGTTACCCACACCAGTATTCTTGCTTAGAGAATTCCTTGGACAGGGGAGCCAGGCAGGCAGCAGTTCATGGAGTCACAAAGAATCAGACACGACTGAGCAACACACACACATGCACACACACACACTCACACACATTTAAAATAGATAACTAATGAGAACCTACTATATAGCACTGGGGACTCTGTTCAATGCTCTGTGATGACCTAAATGGAAAGGGAATCCAAAAAAAGAGGATCAGCTCTGTGTGTATGCACAGCTGATTCACTTTGCTGAACAGCAGAGACTAATACAACATTGTATGTCAACTATACTCCAGTAAAGGTTTTTAAATATAGGTATTAATAATCTGGAATTTTAAAGTCAGTGTACTATAGATTATCTACTTGAGTTCCATATTCCCATGGTCTGGCTAGCATCCTGTTTTGCTTTCTCCACCCACAGGCCTTTTGAGATTTTATCTGGCAGCAAAACATTGTACTTTATTATTCAGAGTACATCAGTTCTCAATGGCACCACACCTTCCTCATCTTCCAGGCAGCCTAGCAACATATATGCCAAACGGGGGCCATTCCTTATGTTTATTTTAGTCAGCAGAGCCCTCTACACCTTGCTGGCTCACCAAGTCCTCCCAATGTAAAAGTTATAGCTTTTCTGCATCTTCGGTCAGCTCACATTCTTAGGCAGGCCTCTCTAATTTATCCTGTGTGAGCAGGAGGGAGGTAGTGTGTAGATTTATGACCCCCTAGTCCAAAGAATAATGGAGGAACTGGGCTTTCAATTATATTTATTAATTAAATTATGGATGAGCTTGGCCTCCTAAAGAAAGGTGAGATTCTAAAACTAATGATGAGGACAATTCCTTCTGTGTGGGCTGAATTCTTCTCCCTTGAATTCATTTTACTGGAGCTGCAACTCCCACTGTTGCCAGGAGGAATTTTGTGTCATACAAATGTAGGAATGTGGTCCTGGGAATTTAATTATTCCTACAATAAAATTCTTGTTTTATTGAATATAAATAGGTATGCTTAGTTATGTTACTGCCTTTATAGTGCTTAAATACCAATAATTATTCAAACAGATTTATTGAAGTTTAATGACAATGTAATAATAATGTCGGTATGTTTTATATGCAATAGTTGTTACACCTCATTAAACAGGTTGCTAAATGATCCATTGCTGTTTAATTAACATGCAATGACTGTGTTATTAAATCTTAAACTGTAAATTAAATCCTGATTTGAGACACTTAATTTTAAAGTGTGATTGAAAACTTCTTGGGCATGAGCCTCCAGAGTCCCTTTTATTTTCCACGGTCCTTTCTTGCCCTGCCCCACACTTACACCTTTGGAACTGCAAAGTGGGCTGCACCTCATCTGTGTGGCTGAAGTTTTTTCTTAATGGAGAACAGCGTGCTATTCTAGGAGGTGAGCAAATTGTGAATGGAGGACAAACTTTATTCAGATCCAATTCCTTACATGTGGAAGATTACTTATATATATGTGTGTATTTTATATATATATATATATATATATATATCTAGGGAAAGAAACAGTCTAATTTCATGTAACTATTCACTCATACTTTCATACCAGTATATTTTGAAAGGTTGATAAGCTTTATTCAGCTAATTCAAAACTAAACACCCACCTATTTGCCAACAGGAAGATCCATGGTCTATGCNGATTACTTATATATATGTGTGTATTTTATATATATATATATATATATATATATCTAGGGAAAGAAACAGTCTAATTTCATGTAACTATTCACTCATACTTTCATACCAGTATATTTTGAAAGGTTGATAAGCTTTATTCAGCTAATTCAAAACTAAACACCCACCTATTTGCCAACAGGAAGATCCATGGTCTATGCAAGGCCGTTCAGTCTTTGCTGAACCAGCTGGCTATCAAAATGGCAATTCGATGTGAAGTGGGCAAAGATAGCTTCTCTACATGTCAAGCTTTGTAAGTATTTCAGAAACCTACAGACAAAACTTTCTGGAGCATTGGGGTTTGTGTGATAGCGGTCCAAAGAATAGTAATACAATATTCTTCAGATGCTGTATAACTTTTTACATCTTCTTTTGTGGTTTTCTTCTTTTTGTGTTTTCTTTTGTGTTTTTGTGGAACGCCAAACAGATCCCTAGTGTTAGACTTTATATTCTGTGCATGTGTTCTCCAACGCTAATCTATGATGATAGCTTTCAACAATATCTTACATTGCATAATACAAAGCAGCACCAATAGCGTCACCGACTCAAGGGATGTGGATTTGAGTAGATGTGGATTTGAGTAAACTCTAGGAGATAGTGGAGGACAGGGAAGCCTGGTGTGCTGCAGTTCCTGGGGTCACAAAGAGTCAGACATGACTTAGAGATTGAACAAAATAAAAAAAATACAAAGCGTCCCAAGACTGGAGAAAACTACATTTTTAAATAATTTCCATCTCTTGGCTAGGTAGTGTTTATTTTCCCATAATTCTTTGAGTAATAATGAAAGCACTAAAAAGATGCTTAGATTTTCCCTCTCCATTTAAAAAATATTTTCTAAAGACTTTCATTAAGCTTGTTTATTACATACATGTATGTAAATTACAGTCCTCTCTGTGTATATGTAGATCAAGAAAAATGAAACAATCAAGTATTACAGAATAATAATTGTTCATATGTCATAGGGGTTTCCCTGATAGCTCAGTTGGTAAAAAATTTTGCCTGCAATGCAGGAGACCCTGCTTCAGTTCCTGAGTTGGGAAGATCCACTGGAGAAAGGGTAGGCTACCCACTCCAGTGTTCTTGGGCTTCCTTTGTGGCTCAGCTGGTAAAGAATCTGCCTCAATTGGGGAAGACCGAGTTTCTATCCCTGGGTTGGGCAGATCTCCTGGAGAAGGGAAGAGCTACCCACTCCAGTATTCTGGCTTAGAGAATTCTGTGGACTGTATAGGGGTCACAAAGAGTCGGACACGACTGAGCAAATTTACACATATGTCTTAGAGTGGCTTAATAAAAATATGTTCTGAAATTTTGTAAATCTAAACGTGCCCACTAAATTCTACCTTCATGCAAGTTATCACCATCCTCATCATTTTAGTAATGTCCGACTCTTTGTGAACCCATGGACTGTAGCCCATCAGGCTTCTCTGACAGGAGTTTTCCAGGCAAAGAATACTGGAGTAGGTTGCCACTTCCTGGGGATCTTCCTGACCCAGGAATCAAACCCATGTCTCTTGCTTCTCCTGCATTTCAAAATGCTTCATCCTGCTATCTGTCTGGAAAACTTCCTTCACATCGCCCCCACCCAACCCACCACCACCAACACCACCACCACCATGCTAGATCTCATCACGTCTTTCGGATAAACATCTATTATTTCAAAAACCAACTAAACTTACTTTTGTAACTGTTCCTGTCCACCTGTAAGGAATTAGCTTCTTCTTTGTTGGGACTCTCTGTTGTCAAGACATTAAAGCAGTACAAGATACTTGTGTGTTTCCATGACCACCTCTCCCTAGTTGGCTGTAGGCAACTCGCAGGCCCGACCTGAACTTGGGTCGAAGCCCAAGTAGAGTGATGGGCACATAGTGAAAGCTCAATACTTTTCCTGATTAAACACTTACCTCCATAATTTCATGTTTAAACATCCACAGAGATTACCATGACTGCCTTCTGCCTTCGTTATTGGATTCAGCCGTGTCTCTGTCTATGTAAATATGCATCATTTTCAAGCTTCCCTCCATCTTCTCTTTTATTAAAACCTCCTTATAGGCAAGATAAGCTTATGTTGGCATAATTTTATCAAAGTCTCTGCTATGAAAAGTGTGTAACATCTCATCAGTCCTAATGGGGCAGGGTTTCTTCTCCGTGGGCTCTGAAATCACTCCACTGGTGCCAAGCAGGGTCTTAGCATTGTTGGACCATAATACACTTTCTGAAATATAGATAGGCTGGAATTATGTATGAGACAACACATTATTGCATCAGAACAGTGTAAATAAAACTTATTAAACTATGAACCTTAAAATAGTGTAATATTCAGATATGTATTTCTAAGAAAGCATCCCTTCTTGTATGCATTTCTCCACAATGAAGAAATTATTATTATAGAACTGTATTAATTCGAATTTTCATTCTAATTTCAGCTTAAAAGAAAACCTGAGATGGAATTAGAAAGCATATTTTATTATGTGAACATAGAGTTAAATTGCGTTGATACATTTGCTTCTTTTCTGTCTCCATCATTAGAAGATACACTCCAGGAGACCCAGAATTGCTCACCTCTGAAACCTTTTTGCCTAGAAGAGTGGTTGCTCAGTAAATACATGTGGAAACTGTGCAGATTCTTTTCCCCATTTTATAAGTTCTACTTAAATATCTATGTGACGGCCTGCATTTATGTAGTATGTTTCTGTTGCTGCTTTTAGTTTTGTAATGGCTCCATGCCATATGTAATTCAGATTACATTAATGTAAGTTTGCACATAACAAAGCAAGTAAATATTAAGAGGAACATCCAGATTAACAAGGCCAGATAGTAGCAGGACTGGCAATGAAGTAAATGTGCTCTTGTTCTCAATTCAGGGTTATCTCTCTCTTATCAAGATAAATTGCAAAGTCTTTCAAATATGTGAAAATATTTGCTCACTTCTAGTGTCCAAATACATCTTGGTAAAGAGAGCTTAAATTTGACAGCCATCTTAGAAAAAATGTGTTATTCTCTCTTCTTTCTGTTGTCTCTCTCTCTGTCTCTATATAGATATGCGTGAAATCAATTCGTATATATAAACACACATCCTTAAATTGGGGTAAGTACACTAACACTTTATTTTCTTTGGGGTTATCTTTGTTTTGAAGGGATGTAAAGCATTTAGGAAAAGATGAATGAAATGATTATACACTCTCAAAGAAGCATATTCTTATTTACCAGTGCTTGCAGTGAATTCCACAGGACTATCCAAGTGATTACTGAATCTCATGCCCAACTCTACATCTATCCAAACCAATAGAATGTATACACCAAGAGTGAGCCCTAACGCAAAACTATGAACTTTGGATGACTATGATGTATCAGTGTGGATTTATAAGTTATGAGAAACGCACCACTCTGTTGGAAGATGTTGATAATGGGGGGGGCTATGCACGTGTGTGGCTTCCCAGGTTGCTTCGTGTTAAAGAGTTCACCTGCCAGTGCAGGAGACCCAAGAGATGCGGGTTCAATCCCTGCGTCAGGAAGTTCACCTGGAAGAGGATATGGCAATGCACTGCAGTATTTTTGCCAGAAAACCCCATAGACAGAGGAGACTTGTGGGCTACAGTCCATGAAGTTGCAAAGAATCAGACATAACAGCAACTGAGCATGCATGCCTGCATGTGTGTGGGCAGAAGTTATATGGGATATCTTTATACCTTCTACTCATTTTGCTATGAAACTAAAGTGACTCTAGAAAATCAGTTCAGTTCAGTTCATTTCAGTCGCTCAGTCGTGTCCGACTCTTTGCGACCCCATGAGTCGCAGTGTGCCAGGCCTCCCTGTCCATCACCAACTCCTAAAGTTCACTCACACTCACGCCCATCTAGTCGGTGATGCCATCCAGCCATCTCATCCTCTGTCGTCCCCTTCTCCTCCTGCCCCCAATCCCTCCCAGCATCAGAGTCTTTTCCAGTGAGTCAACTCTTCGCATGAGGTGGCCAAAGTACTCTTAAAAAAATAGACTATTAAAAATCATTAGTGAAATTAAAATGCTTAAAAAGTGAGAAAAGCACTATAGAATTAAATAAGAAATTCCTCCCACAAAATATAAAGTAGTAGTAGTTAGCTACCCAGTAGTATCTAACTCTTTGCGGCCCCATGGACTCCCCATGCGGCTCCTCTGTCCATGGATTTTTCCAGGCGAGGACACTGGAGTGGATTGCCATTCCCTCTCCAGAGGATCTTCCTGACCCAGGGATCAAACCCAGGTCTCTCACATTGAAACCAGATTCTTTACCATCTGAGACACCATACCGAGTGCCAAATACATGCACACCACTCTGCTTTTTGAGTTATGGAATCGAGGCCGAAATACATGTGAGTTTCATTGGCAAGATGTTGACATTCTTTTTGGCAAAATGAAACATACACACCTACAATTTTTCAAGGCCATGTAGTGGAGGTTTGAGAACATATGCAAACTGAAACTAAGTATCCCATGCGGTGAGAAAACTAGAGCATGTAAAACCAAGAGGAGAGATGGGGAGTAGCAAGTGACCTGTGCTGGTGGGGGAGTTGATGACCATGCTAATCTCAGATGGAAAGAGAGATGCTCCTTTCTCAGAGATAAGAAAGGATGAATAAATATTCATTTGGAGTACATAGAGATTGAAGAAATATAAATCAGAAACATCTAAATAATTTATTTTGTTAAAATATGAAGTGAAATCTTTGGCAAAGGATTAGTGATTTGGGTATAGTCTAAGGTTTTGAGATCAGGAAAAATGTTTCAGAGCATGTGGAGGAAAGTGACAAGTATTCAACTAGAGATTTTTTGAAGATACAGGGTTACCACATAGAGTGGGGCAGATTGTGGTTGCCAAATGCTGCCCAGATGAGGGTGCAAAGTGGAGGCTGAGGGGTGCTGACTCGAGCTGTCTACTCTAAGGAACACCTTTCTCCAATTCACACAGAAGTGCCAAATGAGTGAGTAGTAGCCTCGAAAAAAAAATGTCTAAAATGAATTTGATGTTTGGGTATTGCCAAAGACCTACTGACTCATTCTTGCCTGGAAAACTCCATGGACAGAAGAGCCCAGTGGGCAACAGTCTATGGGGTAACAAAGAGTCAGGCATAACTGAACATGTGCACGTTCAATGTTCACTTACTTTTAAGTGAACCTAGAGTGGTTGTCCTAAGATAAATAAGTATCTTTGTGCTAAAAAGTGACCCAGAATTTAAAGAGGGCATCACTTAAGCTCCATTAGCCTTGGATTCAGAGCACCATTAGGCATTCCAGAGTCATGAGGTCTAAGTTCTGTAGTGGAAGAAGTAGTCACTGTTAAAAGGCAAGATTTCCTCCCACGTTAGTCATGTTGCAATATTCCCAAAGCTATTGAGCAGTTTAAATAATTTGCCAATATATTTACAGTGTGGAATTAATTGGATTCAGTTTCACTTTAGCCCAATGGCTTTTCTGAATCGGCTCAGTTTGGACTTCCTGAATACACAGTGCATTCTTGAAATTTTTACTGATTTGTCTAGTAGGAAAGTTCTAAATAAAAAGGCATTCTTCCAGATGCTCAGGTATTTAGGCTAATTGATGTTTTCATGGAGGAATTCAAGTTGTTGAGAAGTTAAAGGCAGTATTGTATTTAGACTGGCATAATTTCAATATTGAAGGCAACTCTCTTGGCCATCTAGTTTATAATACCTCTGCATCAGAGAGGAGCACAATGAATCTTACTCCTGTTCATTAGGGATATAGAGAGATTATGCAAATATGAGGGAAGAAAAGGAACATCTTGGCTTTTTTATGTCCCTCTTTGTTACTATTAAATATCAAACTATACACAGTGTATTGTTTCCTGAATTTTAGATTTCCCAGACTAATAAAACTTAAATAGTTTAAAATGACTCTATAGCCTCGACGGCATTTAGGTAGGCTGTATAAATAATGTCTTCCTGCCTCGGTGGGTGCTACAGGGGATAAATCAAATAATACAGATAATAGAAAAGAGCATAGATTACCAAACGATCCCATCAAAATGATGTTCAGCTAGTGCTGATGAGCTGAAATGAATGTGGTTTTCTGTTCGGAATAGTTAATTTCTTGAATATTAAGACAATTTATTTGATTCACTTGTTTTTTCTGTTGTGTGACTGCTACCTAGTATAAATATATTTATCACTTCCATTTGTTGATAAGCAAACAGCCTTGGGCTGTGCATGTAATCCACATACTTCCAGTTATATATTCTGGGCTATCATATGCAGAGACGCAGGAGCGTTTGCCTATTTAAATGAGTCCCCAAGATAAACGTACAAGTATCTTTATTTTTATAAATGTTTCTTTTAAACATGTGATTTTTAGACTTTGGCATCCGTAATTCTCACAACAGTTTTAGAAACATAATTCCTTTCTATTTACCTCAATGGTTCCAGAATTTCTTTGATAATAACTGAGTAAAATGCATTTTTCTTTATTTTTTCTAATTTTTATACCCATCTCTAAGTCTTTTCATAATTATAGGCAGAAATAAGCTTCCTACCATCAGTGAATGAGTGAAAGCCACTCAGTGGTGTACAACTCTTTGTGACCCCATGGACTATACAGTCCATGGAGTTCTCCAGGCCAGAATACTGGAGTGGGTAGCCTTTCCCTTCTCCAGGGGATTTTCCCAACCCAGGGATTGAACCAGGTCTCCCGCATTGCAGGCAGATTCTTTACCAGCTGAGCCACAAGGGAAGACCTCCTACCCTTAATTATTAAATTAATTGGTTATCTTGGTCATCTTCTTCTAAAGTTAATGACAGTTCGACTCCGGATTTTTTTTTCCACCAAAAAATGACAATTATCTCTGTCATATCACAAAGTATTTAAAAAACAATGAAGTTACAAAGAAAATGTTAAATGTTGCATACTGTCCCATTTTTCCTTCCAGTGTCCCAAATAACACTTCTGGCTGCAAATCTGTCAGGCACAGCATGATTTCTGCTAAAAACGAGTTCACCCCAGCGTCTTGTCAGATGTGGCCCATGTTTTGTGTTCTCTGATCTTTGAAAAAGAACAAACAAACCCAGAGCGTAGGAAGGTATTTAGATGGCTTCTAGGGAAGCTGTCATTTCCACTGTAGTTTTGTTCTTTACTGCAGAGAGAGGCTGATACTAAAACTGCTGGAAGAAAGGAAAAAAATAAAATAGCATCACTAGCATCTTGATGAATGTCAAGTAAAGAAGATTCTGGACCACAAAGCAAACATGACCGTGGGTGCAGAAACAGAATGAGAACAGGATATTTGAGTGTCTTAGTGAATATTCATAGTTAAGAGGATGGAGGTAGTATAACTTACAGAAAAAATTTCATTAGTGAGAATTATATTTAATGATGCTTATATTATATTTGTGTAATTATATTTAATGATGCTTAGCACTCTGGTTTTTTTTTTAAATTTCCAGCTATGTGTCAAACAGATCCTCTCTAGTCTATAGAGATCATGAAGACAAAGGCAAAATACATCTGTAATATATCCATGTATAAATGAATATCATTAATTAGATGAAGGATAAAAAAGATGTTTAAACTGTTTAATAACATGTAGGACTCTTTTCTATAAAATACTTGGATGCATATGTACAAATCTATGTTTGAGTAAGCTCATGGCAGCATTGCTAGTGTTACGAAAAAAGGAAAAGTGAGAGAAAGGTAAGAATTGCACAATGTCTATAAAGGGAAAGTGTGCAGCCATTAAAACAACTGAATTAGATTCTGACTCAGAAAAATATCCGCTGCATATTGTTAAATAAAATAGCAGGCTGAGGAAGGAAATGAATCTGATCCCAATCTATTTTAAAGACCAACACAAAATTGTAGATGAACACATAAGATACATATTTCTTTGCATGGGAAAAATTTCAAGGGATAGTAAACAGAGAATAATTAAAGGAAAAGAAAGCAGAGAAAGGCTTACATTTTTCACTATAGACATTTTTTTTAAGTAAGCATCTTTTTCTTATTTAGCCAAAACAAAAAGATTAAAAGAAAAGTGTACACAATTTTCAGAGTAAATGCATTTCTGCACAGTTCAGAAGGGGTGGAAAAGTGACAAACTTCCAAGTAGTCCCTTCTATTTATATTTCAGTACCTCTGGCCATTTTCAAAAGGTAATAAATTCATGTTGTTGATGGCTACAGAATGACCTATTTATCCTGTTCCTTTTGCTTTGAAGTTAAGAAATATCTGTGATCCCCTCTTCACCAGCCCCCTTTCTACACTCCTTGTTTTCCATGTGGTCCTTTATTGAAACATTTTGAAGCTTGCATAATAAAACCTCAACTGTTGTCTCTTCACTTTCAACTCCATGATTAAAAGGAGAATAATATCATAGCCCATGGATGGGGTGTCCAAGGTATGTGTGTGTGGAGCAGTCAGTTCAGAGGTGGCGCAGAGAGTTCTGGCAAAGCATGATTCTGAAACAGACTGCAGAAGCGAACGCTGAGTTGAACAAAGGGAGATAAGGGAAAGACATTTAATCTCTATTGAAGAGATTGCAACACAATAGGAAAGGAAAGAATGCTTTTGAGTATATGAAGTAGAAACTGAATTTCTAGAAACATTCAGAAACTCAAAAACGTTTGATCCCTTCCTCTCCCCCCAGTATCCTAAATCACAAATAGTGCAGCCATGATGGTTGGACAAGAAGCAAGACACTAATGGTTGCTACTCAAGTAGATAAACAGAAAAAGGATGTTTAGACAAAGGTAGTTCTTCATAAGAAAATGCGTCATATGAGAAGGGAACCTGCAGTAGGGCGATCAAACTTTTAAACACACGTTGGTTTGACTTGTGTGCCACGGCAGCTATTGCTACTGTCATAAATGTACGTAGAGCTCTGAAAGCACTCACGTGGCACTCTCAAATGTGTTTTGCATTTTTTTCAGAGTGCTTGGCAGGTTCTGGCAAAGGATAACTTAACGACCCGTGTGTTTGGCATCCCTTTACACATTGCAGTTATGTGATTAGAGGAAACAAATGAGTAGTTCCCTTGCTATTTTCAGAATGATTATACTGAGCCATTGGATACAGAAAAACATCACAATGTGAACAGCTATAGCATGTTTAGCTACATTGTGGCTTAAATTATGTGTCAGGTACACTAATGCCTAGTATGGCAAATATCTGTTCACTTCCATCTTCACAGCCAGTACTTCCGTTGGGGAATCAGTGCAATTACTACTACTTACAATACTGAAATAATCATCGGATTCCTTTCCCCATGTCCAGTTCTTCCTTGATCTAATACATCTGATATCTACTACTGCAAGATTAATCTTCCATATGCCTAATTTTGATAGAGTTTTGAAGTCTTCCATGCCTCGTTTGTGCCTGGTGGATTAAGGATAAACCCATAGTCCACCACTGGAGATTTTTCACCACAAGTATCCAGTTTACCTTTCCTGTCTTTGTTGTCTTTCAACATACATACCGTTTGAAATCCGCACAGACTTTCTTCACCCTTACCTTTTGAATGAAGTTCAGATAACTCTTGTGTTCAACTGACAAAAAGCCCAAAATATCACAATGGAGTAAGATACTGAATTGAGTTCAAGTTTTGCATCAGGTGTACTAAGGCTTATATGGTAAACATTAATTTCTATTTTCACCACCAGTACTTCCTTTGGGAAATTATTGTTATTATTATTACTTAAAATATTGAAATAACCATCCAGTTCCTTACCCCTTGTTCTGTTCCTCCTTGATCCAATACTCTGTACTACCACAAGTAGAGAATTTCTCACTCTCTAAACACAGCTAATATCCTTGTCTTTTGCTTTCTTGTTCATGAGTCATTTATATAATATTTGTATCTTTCAGAGAGAGTTCTGTGCATAGTGTGTTCTCAACACATGTTTAATAAGGAGAAGGAAAGGGAAATAATATCCTTTCTATGTGAGCTTTACCAATCGTCTGACAGTTGGAAAAATACTCTCAAATCATTACCTCATTTATTTCGTACTTCCATTTTATGGGGTGACTACAATTANTTTGTTCATGAGTCATTTATATAATATTTGTATCTTTCAGAGAGAGTTCTGTGCATAGTGTGTTCTCATGTTTAATAAGGAGAAGGAAAGGGAAATAATATCCTTTTTATGTGAGCTTTACCAATCGTCTGAAAGTTGGAAAAATACTCTCAAATCATTACCTCATTTATTTCGTACTTCCATTTTATGGGGTGACTACAATTATCCTCATTGAATGCATGAAAAAAAAATGTGGCTTAAAAATTTAAGAGGAAGGACCAGAATTCAAACATATGTCTGTTGTTTCAAAGCCAGTCTACGCNGCTTTACCAATCGTCTGAAAGTTGGAAAAATACTCTCAAATCATTACCTCATTTATTTCGTACTTCCATTTTATGGGGTGACTACAATTATCCTCATTGAATGCATGAAAAAAAAATGTGGCTTAAAAATTTAAGAGGAAGGACCAGAATTCAAACATATGTCTGTTGTTTCAAAGCCAGTCTACGCCTTTCTCTTTAATATTTGGATCTGTTTTGGATGCACATTGGATAAGCGGGTGTTTAACTTCATGGGTCCAGAACTGTTTCTTGGATCGGGGAATTCTTTAAATAAAGAGAATACTGATTCTGTCAGGTTGGGCTAATTGCCCTTAAATAAAAATAGTTTTGAGAACAAGTAGGTTATTGGTTCTCACACTCCTTGCTTACTTTACATCTAGATAAGCCTGCAAATACAATGTTTTCCAATTTATGTCATAATGTTCTATATCAAATATGATGAAAATCTCTCAAAATGACAGCATTTTTGACCTCCACTTTACCATTCTACATTTGTAACAATCTCTGAGAATTAAAGACTATTCAAACTACATTTTATATATATATATATATATATATAATCAAGCAAATATTTCTCATATTTCCTAGTAACAGAAAAACTATATCGAAATAGATTATACAGAAATACATTGCTCCATCTAATTTAAAAAATGAAGGGTTCTCTCGGTTTCTATCTTTAAGCAATTTATTATATTTATTAGTTGCATTTAAAAATATTCAAAGAATAACTAAAATGCACCAGTGACCCACCATTTTCTATTTCTCAACTGCTGTAGATAAATTTCCACTGAAAGCCAGGGTCATATAAGGTACCATGGAAACTTTTTTCCCTGTTTTGATTATTTTGGAAAGAAACATTAGTGTGAGAGAAACATAAAGCTAAATAGGTTGAAATTAATCCAGAAATAGACAAAGTGCAAAACACAAAAGGTTAAGAAATTTCTATTTCTAGAATGCATGTGTTTGTGTGTGTGTGTATACTCAGTCACGTCTGACTCTTTGTGACTCCATGGACTGTAGCCCACCAAGATCCTCTGTCTGTGAAATTTTCCNTTGATTATTTTGGAAAGAAACATTAGTGTGAGAGAAACATAAAGCTAAATAGGTTGAAATTAATCCAGAAATAGACAAAGTGCAAAACACAAAAGGTTAAGAAATTTCTGTTTCTAGAATGCATGTGTTTGTGTGTGTGTGTATACTCAGTCACGTCTGACTCTTTGTGACTCCATGGACTGTAGCCCACCAAGATCCTCTGTCTGTGAAATTTTCCAGGCTACAGCACTGGAGCGGGTTGCCATTTCTTCCTCCAGGGGATCTTCCTGACCCAGGGACTGAACCCATCTCTTGCCTCTCCAGCACTGGCAAGCAGATCCTTTACCACTGTGACACCTGAGAAGCCCTCTAGACTATGTAAGTCTGGTTAATTCATGAATTAGATATCCCTTAAAGCCTTGGTGATTTTATTAGGCTTTATTTAACAACCAGAGCCTGTTCAGTTGCACGTTTAAATCTTATCAAGGTCATTTCATCATTGGTAGTCAACAATCTCAAATATCTAGACTTCTATCCAAAGATAATAAAGAAAAGGCACAATCATAATCTTCTATTTGAGACTCCTTTACCATGACTGATGTATTACTCAGGCTCAAGTCACTTCTTGGATTGTATTCGGAAGGAAAAAGTTTCCATATACTTTTCTAAGCTTTCTGGCTGGTTTGAGAATTAAATCAACATGAGATATTAACAGAAGAAATTCAAACTAAAGTTTGATAACTTGTATGTTAATCCTTGAGAGAGACCCAGGAAAACTGAGTAGCTCACCAAAATGGCTAAAACCCTCAATTTAAATATTATTTTCAGCTAAAGATAAAAGAAGATGTTGAGGGTACTGATTTGGGACCTCAAAGGAGAGGAAGGCAACTGACCTGGAGATGGAAAAGCAAATGCTTGGTAAACAAATCTTTGCTGCATCATGTACAGACAATGAGGGTTTCCCAAGCAGCGCTACTGATAAAAGAACATGACTGCCAATCCAGGAGACATGAGTTTTATCTTAGGTCGGAAAGATCTCTTGGAGGAGGGCACAGAGACCCACTCCAGTATTCTTGCCTGGACAATCCCAGGGACAGAGAAGCCTGGCAGGGTCCAGTCGATAGAGGCACAAAGAAATGGACATGACTGAAGCAAGAGAGTTCAAGAAAAGCATCTATTTCTGCTTTATTGACTATGTCNAATGTCAATTAAATTTGAAATAATCTCTGTGTCTGTTATCATATGTAGGTGATATAGATATTAATATTTTGCTCAGAAAATTGTTCTGTATCATAATACTTGATTCTTATACCTTTATTTCCAACCTTTTTCAAATAGGGAAAATTTTATGCATTTCTTTGAATATTTTGCTCAGAGGCTAATGTCACTAAGTCACTGCATTTCTGTAGCTAGTAGTTGTTTTTCTCTTTTTACATTTCATGAGATTTATGTGTTTCTTATATAATATCCATATGTTAAATAATTGAATTAAGTACAATGAATACATGTGTGTTATCCAAATTTAAATGTATACCATACACATTCAAAGATTAACATATGTATATGAAAGAAGGTTGTGTATGTGTAGACAAGTACATTTTTTGGTATACAACATCAAAATAGCTTCCCAATGTGTATTGTTATCCTAAAAGCATATGGGAAGATCCAAGGAAATGGCAACGCACTCCAATATTCTTGCCTGGAACATTCCATGGACTGAGAATCCTGAGGGTTATAGTCCATGGGGTCACAAAGAGTCAGATACAACTTAGTGGCTGAATGATAACCATTATAATTTGTAATAAACATTATTAAAAGCAGTTGCTACTAGATGCTTGATTTGGGGTATTGACCAAAACAATGAATGCTAAATTTTAAGAGCAAACAATAATTAAAAACACAAAAACATAAAAAACAATTTTTAAACTAACTTCCTTTTGTAGTTTACTTGCCTCAAAAGTTTTACTGTTAGCATAAAATATTAAATCACATATAAGATGAATATTAAACGTCTCTGTAATTAGGTAATAAGGGAGAATTGTGTGCCAGTCATTTTAGGACTAAGAGTTATTAAAACTGAGTATTAATACTTGTTTTAAACTTCTTGTCAGCCAAGTTAAAAATAGAAAATGCATGGAATAAAATGGCAATAACATTTAAAATATTATTAAAGACACATATCTACATACATGCTTTTAAATGGCAAAATCCTCTCTATAAACATTATTTAAATCTCAGATTAAAATTAAACTCATGTTGTTTTGATCATCAAGTCTATTTCTGTACTAAATTCAAGGAGGAAATTGTTTTATAAGTATTATTGAATAAACTGTATTAAAAACCACAAACATTTGCTGAAGATATGGAAATCATTCTTCATCAGATTATCTTTAAATTATTATGACAAAAACATAAGCAAAAAAAAAAAAAACCCTTCGTGACTAAAATTCTGTGAAATACTTGTGCTTACGTACATGTCTGGCATTCAAGCCTAACTGATACACTTCTAAGCAGAAAGAGTTTTAGCTTCATAGTGAAAAGAGTTCTGTTTCAATCCTAGTTCTACAGTTCACTTGCCCATTTGATTTTTCACTGTCATCTACACTCTATAAATGTGTTTGCTAGAAATGACAAAATAATAAATGTACAATTCAAGAAAATGTGAGGATGTATGTAAATTACATGATGCAGGATGCATTTAACTTATATGATACATTTTTGTAATAAAACAGTCGATATTTTTGATATGGTAATAATAGCATCTTGAACTTGTAATTTATAATTTAAACACTTTTATCTGCATTGTTTACTCATATATTAAAAAAAAAAGATTAACTATTTGGCTGTGTCCGGTCTTACTTTCAGCGTGAGGGTTCTTTTTCGGGTCCTGTGGGGTCTTGCCCTGGGAGGCCCAGGTTCTCTGGTGGCGGTGCTTGGGCTCAGAGGCTGCAGTGTGAGCTTTCTAGCTGCGGCGGGCAGGCTCCAGAGCGGGCAGGCCCAGTAGCCACTCAGTCACTTAGGCTTAGCCACTCCGCAGCATGTGAGACATTAGGTCCCTGACCAGGAATTGAACCTGTGTCCCTGCATGGCAAGGCAGATTCTTAACCACCAGGCCCCCAGGGAAGTCCCTAATTTGTAAAATTTAGAGGTATCCTAAAACATGATTACTTCAACTTCTATCCATCTGTACTGAGATATAATGCAATTGAACAATATTATTCATTTTAAGGGTAAAGCTGGTAATTTTATAAAGTTGAATAGTACCACCATTATCAGAACATAGAACATTGCCATCACACTTAAAACGTTCCTTGAGTCTCTATATTCTCCTAGGATCAGGCAACCACTGATATACTTTAGCAAGTGTACTTTTGCATTTTCTAATTATACATGGTGTTTGGTAAAAGTAGAGTTTCTTATCTTATTCTTTTTTTTTTTTAATTCCTGTTGAATTTCAGTTGTTATAACATCATTTGTTAAACAGCCTGTCTTCTCATTGAATTATTCGGGCTTTTAATTGAAAATCAATTATCTTTATATGGATATGTCTACTTTATTTTGTTCCAATGAGCTATGCATATATATATATATATGTATGTTAATATCGTAATTGTATATATATATGTATGTTATATGTATATATATATGTATGTTAATATCACACTATCTTAATTTTACTATGTTTCCATGCTGCTGCTGCTAAGTCACTTCAGTCATGTCCGACTCTGTGCGACCCCATAGATGGCAGCCCACCAGGCTCCCCCATCCCTGGGATTCTCCAGGCAAGAACACTGGAGTGGGTTGCCATTTTCTTCTCCAATGCATGAAAGTGAAAAGTGAAAGTGAAGTCACTGAGTCGTGTTCAACTCTCAGCGACCCCATGGACTGCAGCCTACCAGGCTTCTCTGTCCATGGGAGTTTCCAGGCAAGAGTACTGGAGTGGGGTGCCATTGCCTTCTCCATAGTAAACCTTTAAAATCAGATATTGTGTTTTCTAATATTTTTAAAGTTTGTTTTGACTTTTTAGATCTATATCATTAGACAGTTACTTGAGAATCAATATGTGAATTTCTTAAAAATATAAGTCTGCTGTGATTTTGAATGATTACATTAACTCTATTAATCAAAGAAAAATCATGATATTAATAATATGGTTATATTGATTCATAACCGTTATATATGTTTTTATTTACTTCTGAAATTTCCCTTTGAAATGTATTGCTTTCAGTACTTTGTACATCATTTATTAAAACTTTTTTTTATTTGTTTTGATATTTTA
This sequence comes from Neotragus moschatus, assembly GCA_006410615.1. NCBI lineage: Eukaryota > Metazoa > Chordata > Mammalia > Artiodactyla > Bovidae > Neotragus > Neotragus moschatus. The sequence continues at coordinate 745,449 of SJYA01001462.1, forward strand.
AAAGGAAGTGCAATATTATTTAATGCTCTACTTGTGTATTTTATTATTCACACACACAACTGATTTTTGTACCTTGACCTTGTGCCCTATAATCTTGCTAAATTCATGTACCATTTTTAGTAGAATTTTTTAGATTCTTTGGGATTTTTATATAAGCATAATGTATTAATCATATTTGTGTTAGTTGGGTACCAATCTACTGGGAAATATTGAAGGAGGGAGGAGAAGGGGATGACAGAGGTTAAGATGGTTGACAGCGTCACCAACTCAATGGACATGAGTTTGAGCAAGCTCTGGGACTTGGTGATGAACAGGGAGGCCTGGCATTCTTCAGCCCATGGGGTCGCAAAGAGTTGGACATGACTGAGCAACTGAACTGAAATAAGCTAACTTAGTTGGACTTAAGAACCTGCTCTTGGAATGCAATGCATTTATATGTAGGGAGCTTAGTGTATTCCATGTTCCTCTGTTTCTTCATTTTGCCTGATTCTTTATTTTTATTTCTATGTGCTAGGTAGGTAGCAGAGTGATAAAGAATCCACCTGCCGTGTAGGAGATGCAGGAGACCCCAGTTCTATCCCTGGGTCGGGCAGATTCCCTAGAGTAGGAAATGGCAACTCACACTAGTGTAACTTGCATGGAAAATTCCATGGACTGAGAAGCTTGGTTGGGCTACAGTCCACGGTGTCACAGAATCAGACAGGAGTGAGTGCACCTGGAAGCAGACTCAGATTAGGTGGGATGGCTACGTCTCCTGATCTTGGAAAAGGAGCCTTATATAGGAGATATCTACGGGATCCAGCAGCATACTCCATTCTGGTCACCAGGGCGATGTGCTCTCAGGGTTAGGGGCGCCCCTCTGTGGGCTGCACGGGCGCTTCTGCCGTGGTGGGCTGACTATTGTGCATTCACTGACAAGTGGAGCTGGTCCTCCAACCAACTGACTGCATAGCCCTTACTCGCGCAGCAGCTGCTGCCCTTCTTGTGGGTTGGGCTGGGTCCTGGTATGACTCTGTATGTGGCCACGGAGATCCCAGGGCTAGTGCCAGCCTGCTGGTTGGCAGGCAAGGCCCTGGGGTTAGTAGGCTAGAGAGAGGAGACCAAAAGGGTACCTGCCAGCACTGGGGTCCCTGTGCTTGCCCAAATTGTTGCTGCCACTCTATTCCAAGGGGAGATCTGGTGGCCTCCTGCCTCTCTGGGACACTCCTCAAGTGAGCAAGTGGGTCTGACCCCGAATCCTTCCAAATTACTGCCCCTGTGCTGGAACATAGAGTGTATGAGACTTTGCATGCACCCTGTAAGAGCAGAGTTTCTGTTCCCCGTCTCTCCCGTGTGAAACCCCACTGACCTTCTAAGCCAGATGATCCTAGGTCTTATCTTCTTTGTAAAACAACCCCAGGCTGGGGAGCCTAATGTGGACCTTGGACCACTTGCTCCTTGAGGAAAACCTCTGCAATTATCCTTCTGTTTGTGAGTTGCTTCTCTGGGAGTGTGGGTCTTGACTATATTGACATCTCCAGCCCTCCCACTCAGCTCACTGTGGTTCTTTCTTTATATCTTTTGGATGAAGAAAATCATTTCTGCTAGTCTTCAGGTCATTCTCATAGAGAGATGCGCTGTGAATAGTTGTGTTTATGTGCTTGTAGGATGTTGTGACTGCAGGGTCTTTCTACCCAGCCTGCCTGTAAAGTGGTTCCCTTTTTCATATTTTCATATTTTGATTTTTGCTTTCCACTCCAGCCTGACGATTTGTACATTTCAATTATAGATTTTGTCTGTGAGCGTTTAATATAAATGTTTGGGATGCTCCATTCTCTCATCATTCGTTTTCTGTCCCTCCCATTTTGTTCTTCTAGTACTGCTTTCTGCCTTTTTTAAGTTATTTGACATTTTCTTTAAGATACTATTTCAATTTTCCTGTTAACTTTTTAGCTCCATTTCTCTTATCAGAATTCTGTTGTTTGCACTAGGCACTAAATTTAAAATTGTACTAGAACAGTCTTTTGGACTCTGTGGGAGAGGGAGAGGGTGGGATGATTTGGGAGAATGGCATTGAAACATGTATAATATCATATATGAAACGAGCCACCAGTCCAGGTTCAATGCATGATACTGAGTGCTTGGGGCTGGTGCACTGAGATGACTCAGAGAGATGGTACGGGGAGGGAGGAGGGAGGGCAGTTCAGGATGGGGAACACGTACATTCGGGTGGCGGATTCATGTTGATGTATAGCAAAATCAACACAATATTGTAAAGTAATTAACCTCTAATTAAAATAAATAAAATTATCTTTAAAAATTGATTGATTGATTAATTAATTTAAAAATAAATAAAATTGTACTAGAAATTTTACGTATTTTACATTCATGTAAAGTATATAAAACGTGCAACCATGTAGGCTAATGCTACAGTGGTTAAGTATGCTTCTGATGATGTCAATTATGTAATATGTCATTTATCACTTGCTGATTTCAAGATTTTACCTTTTCTGGACTGCAGGGACGTTGTCACCAGTTTCACTGTGATGTGACTGATGATGTCAATTATTAATCAAATCATTGATCCTATTTATGCATTTTGTGTAATGCGTCATTTACTGTCATTTACTTGCTGATTTGAAGCTCTCACCTCTTCTGGATTGCAGGGACGTTGTCACCAGTTTCACTGTGATGGGCTAGAGCGTGGCTCTTTCATGTTCTTTTCTGCTGCTTTTAATACATGAAATTTCTGTCCTTCATCAAACTTAGGAAGTCCTCAGCCATCATTTCTTCATTTTTCTTTTGGTTCATTCTATCTCTCCTTTCCTGCTAAGACTCTAAAGGCATGAGCATTAGACTATTTTATATTTTATCAAAGATCCCTGAAGCTCTAGTAAATAATTTTTTTACAGTCTTTATTTTTTTCTTTACATTAATTAATTTTAAGCTCACTGAAATTTTCCATCTACTATATCCATTCATTGTTAAATCCATTCATTAAACATTTAAATTTTAATATCATGTATACCTTTTATAGTTTTAGAATTTCTACTTCTCTTATATTATATTGCCAGTATGACTCTGCTGAGATTCCTATAGTTTCATTCCTGTGAGTGTACCTGCTTTACTTCTTTGGGGTGAATGGGAAGAGCCACTTTATACCTCTTATTTACTAGTTTCAACATATAAGACATTTCAGAGTCAGTTTTCTTTCTCTTGAAAAGCGCTCCCTTTTACTCATTCCTCTTACATATTGATCAATTTTTAATTGCACTCTGTGCAGAATCCGTTTTCTTCTCAGCCTGATACTGCTTCTCCTGTCTAGCAAGCCCTTATCTTAGATAGACTAAATGTAAACTCTGCTTCTTGGATGGGGAAAGAAATGGCAGCCCACTCCATTGTTCTTCCCTGGAGAATCCCAGGGACAGAGGTGCCTGGTGGGCCACCATCTATGGGGTCGCATAGAGTCGGACACGACTGACGTGACTTAGCAGCAGCAGCTGCTTCTTGGATGGAAACCCATCTCAGTCCATGCCTTCTGTCTTTAGCCTAGGTGCTTTGAGTGGGTACTATGTATGTGTAGTTCAGAACTTATGATAGAATAGACAATCACCTTTAAGGGGCATCCTACTCTATCCAATAGTCACCACTTCCCTGGTTTCACTTGTCTGATCTAGGTCAAAATAGTGAAGTTAGTAGTGTTAGTCCACCTGTAACACACATTTGACTTGTACATACCATGTCGATTATCTTTAGCTCCAGGGTAAAATCTTGACTGGAATTCTCTTTATATCTCCTCTTTTCCCAGTGCAGATCCTTCCCACCAGAGTCTGTCTGCTGCTAATCATTGTCCAATGCCTAGTTTTTTAATTATGCCTAGATTTTAAGATTGTTTTCTTTGGGAAGGAGGGAGTGGTGGGATAGCAACTAACTGTGTAATTACCAAAATTACTCCCACATATTATTCAGTATGTGAGGACATCACTGTTAGCTCCATTAAGTAAATTTGGAGAATTAACAAGAAATAGAAATGGGGCAGATTATAGCTCTTTGTATAATAGTAATATATTTTTTACAGCATTGCAAAACTTCATCTAAGAATATACTTTTTAAAAATTAAATATATATTTATTCATATCCTGAAAGTGAATGTTTACACTCAGTTCCATTCAGTCACTCAGTCGTGTCCGACTCTTTGTGCCCCCAAGGACTGCAGCATGCCAGGCTTCCCCACCCATCACCAACTCCCTGCACATATTCAAATTCACATCCATCGAGTCAGTGATACCACCCAACCATCCCAGCCACTGTTGTCTCCTTATCTATCTGCCTAAATCTTTCCCAGAATCAGGGTCTTTTCCATTGAGTCAATCCTTCGCATCAGCTGACCAAAGTATTGGAGATTTAGCTTCAGCATCAGTCCTTTCAATGAATACTTAGGATTGATTTCCTTTAAGATTGACTGGATGGATCTCCTTGCAGTCTAAAGGACTCGCAAGAGTCTTCTCCAACATCACAGTTGTAAAGCATCAATTCTTCGGCGCTCAGCTTTCTTNATCCTTCGCATCAGCTGACCAAAGTATTGGAGATTTAGCTTCAGCATCAGTCCTTTCAATGAATACTTAAGATTGATTTCCTTTAAGATTGACTGGATGGATCTCCTTGCAGTCTAAAGGACTCGCAAGAGTCTTCTCCAACATCACAGTTGTAAAGCATCAATTCTTCGGCGCTCAGCTTTCTTTATAGTCCAACTCTCACATCCATACATGACCACTGGAAAAACCATGGCTTTGACTAGAAAGACTTTTGTTGGCAACGTTATATCTCTGCTTTTTAATATGTTGTCTAGGTTTGTCATAGCTTTCCTTCCAAGGAGCNCCTGAGACCCATAGAAGTTTGGGAGAGAAAAGTTCAAATGCTGGGGGTTTTATGGATGGAGTGGGGAAAAGAGTCAGACTAATAGATAGCTGTCCTAAGAAGTCTTAACTCTTCTGTATAAAGATTTCAGGGGCTTTCCTGGTGGCTCAGTAGTAAAGAATCGGCCTGCAGCGCAGGCAGTCCCTGGGGTTGCTTCCCTGCGGTTCAGTCCCTGGGTTGGAAAGATGCCCTGGAGAAGGAAATATCAGACTACTCCAGGACTCTCGCCTGGCAAATCTCATGGATGGAGGAACCTGGTGGGCTACAGCCCATGGGGTCGCTAAGAGTCAGACATGACTAAGTGACTGAACACCAAAGCAATAATGACAAAGATTTCGTAAGACAAACAGGAGTACAAGCTTCAAGTAGTGTTAGTCTTTGCACACTGTGGCTCAGTACGTAATGAGGTTCGCTTACTCATGTTGGGATAAAGACAGTCACAGAATTGTCTTTTCTAAAAATATACGTAAAAATATCATTAGAAAGTTTACTTTGGAAGCAGAGACAATGCATTTTCTCAATAAGAGGTAATACAAACTATGGAATGTGATAACACTGACCCACATGAATGGGTAAATGAGTGAAGACAAGTTGCTAAAGCTGTTATTTTGAGGTAGAAGCCTGGAGGCAGAGGCTTTATATATGACCTCAAGCAAGTCATGAACATGTGAGGCTCAGTTTTGAGTCATCTGCAGAAGCCTGAGTAACATGGAAAAACAATGTCTGAAATGTCTCCTAGGCTTGATGTTCGGAAGTTTCCAAAATAGGATAGCGTTTAAAAATATGCTTTTCACAGCTTTGTAACCCAGGACATATAACCTTTCTGCAGTTAATTTTCTTGATTTGTAAAATGGAAAATCTACTAGGATCTTACAAGGTTGTTATATAAATGAAATTAGTTGCGATAATACACATAAGTGGTTAGAATTCTGTCTGACATGGTAACTTCTTAGTCAATGAGTGATGTTTTCGAAAAAAGAGTATTTTCAAAACCTTTGTGCATGTTTTATCAGACAGTTCAGCTACTTCTTCCCTGAAGAGTAACCTAATTTGATGTTAGCTAAAATTGTGCTTATTTCATGTAGTCACTTGGGGCTTTCCAAGGGAAAACAGTGGTAAATTCGCCTGCCAGTGCAGGACATGCAGGAGACATGGGTTCGATCCCCAAGTCCTGAAGATCCTCTGGAGTAGGAAATGGCAACCCGCTCCAGTACTCTTCATTGGAAAAATTATGGACAGAGCAGACTGGCAAGCCACAATCCATGGGGTCACAAAGAGTGGGACAGGACTGAACACACAGGCAGTCACAAATTTTATAATCAGTCAAGTTCTTATCGGCTGACTCTGAAGGTCTTCGTGTTCTCTCCCAACAGGGTCTGATTCAGGTTCTCTTCAGAGTGACTTGGAACTGAATGTTAGCTTGCATGGTATGCTTTTGGCACATTTGCATAATTCCTTTATGATTATTTTATGATTGAAGTTGTGCTCTAATGAAAAGGTTCTTTAATAAAGGCTCTCCCCCTGCTTTTTTTAGGAGCTAGTCATCTCAGCTCCAGAGATTTATTGATTTTTTTTTTCTATTCTCAATATAATGTAGAAGAGACCTCTTCCTTAGCTGGAAACTGATCCGAAATGGGGGAGGAAACGTCCACACCAAAACTCAATGAGTTTCTTTGCACTGTTGGTGGCTGGGATTAGAGTGATCGGTGGTGTGTTCCCAGGAAGCAAAAAGTGTGATAAATACAGACCTTGAAGGATGGGAAACCGCATTAAGTGACAACAAGATGGGGATTTTGCTGCAATTTTGGCTTTCTCTGGTGATTGGAAAAGAATTCATGGAACTCCCTTGGTGGTGCAGTGACTAAGACCGTACTCCCAAAGCACGGCTTCAGATTTGGTCTCTGGTCAGGGAACTAGATCCCACATGCGACAATTAAGACTCAAGTCAGCCAAATAAATACACATTTTCAGAAAGAATTCAGCAAGTATAATTGGGTTGGTGTTTGAATAAAAGTGAGAAGCAAGCTTGGAGGTAGGGATAGAAATTAAACTGAATGAATTCTTCTGGAGAGGTAAATGTCATAGAGACTGACCCTTCTCATTCTCCTAGTAGATTAAATCTTATCTAACACAAAGATACTTCTCTTATAAAACCAGAAGAAAGCTCTCTCTCTCTCTTTCTCTATCTACCTACCTATATGTGTGGAGCTCAAAGGCTTTTCTCTTACGTATTCAGTTGTATCTAGTATTTTTGGTCCCTAAATTCTAGAATAGGCTAAAGAAATATGCTTAATCCAATTCTACCATTATTCTTCCTTCCTTTAATGCCACAGGGTACCAGGAAACGCTTCTGTGGAAGACTCAGAAAGATGCATATTGGCAAATAAACACAACAAAGGCACAGATTGTGCAGGATATAGGGGACTTCCCTGGGGGCTCAAATGGTAAAGCCTCGGCCTACAATTCGGGAGACCAGGGTTTGATCTCTGGGTTGGAAAGATCCTCTGGAGAAGAAAATGGCAACCCACTCCAGTACTCTTACCAGACAGAGGAGCCTGGTAGGCTACAGTCCATGGGGTTGCATAGAATCGGACACAACTGAGCAGCTTCACTCTATGGCTCGTGTGTGCTTGTGTCTGCCTCTTTAGTCGTCCCCAACTCTTTGTAACCCCATGGACCATAGCCTGCCAGGCTCCTCTGTCCATGGGAATCTCCAGGCAAACACACTGGAGCGGGTTGCCATTTCCTTCTCCAGATCTTCCCAACCCAGGGATCGAACCCACATCTCTTTCGTCTCCTTTGCAGGTGGATTCTTTATCACTGTCCCACCTGGAATGTCCTCAAAAGTTCTCTATTTCCATAAGCTGATGGAATTTTCAGGTACTCAGCTCTACAGAATCTCAATCAACACCCTGAGAATCCTTCTACATTCCTTCCAACAGGGATTAATTAGTACCTAGAAAAGTCACCCCGGGGTGTCAGAAATTGCTCAGCTTACTCACTGAGAATGGAGTCAATTCAAGAAAATGATGGGATGCTCTGCTGACAATGTCCTAGGTGAGTTTGTTTATACTATAACACCAGTATTAACTGAGAGACAAAGGAGAAATAACTGTGAGGAATTTTGCAATTAAAAGTCAGCCTACAGTGTGGTTTCTTTCCTAGCAGCCTGCCATCACCAAGAAGAGTTTGTTCAAGATGAGGCCTGCCTGTCTTTCTCACAGTGACACCAGCATCTGAAACCGCAGAGAGGAAGCAAGGCTGTAATCTGAGCCAAGACACTAATTATAAAGAACAAGAGAGAATCCGAAGTTTGGCTTCAGAACGAGAATAAATGACTGTTCTTTTATTAATAAGTTCTAATATTTTATCTTAATCATCTATAGTGATTTAATAACATTGGGAAAATAACACTGTATCAAGGATTAACAACCATTGCTAAGAAAGAAGTGGCCCAGAGATAATAAGATTACATTTGGTTAAGAAATCTGATTTGCTATTGGGGGTCTCCCTTTATGTAGTCAACTCTTTTGTGATTATTTTTCAGTAGAATCATCTCATCCCTGGTTTGCCAATGGGCTTCCCAGGTGGCTCTGTGCTGAAAAATATGCCTGCCAATGCGGGAGATGTAGGTGCTACGGGTTCGATCCCTGGGTCAGGAAGATCCCCTGGAGGAGGAAATGGCAACCTACTCCAGTATTCTTGCCTGAAAAATGCCATGGACAGAGGCAGGCACCTAGAGGGCTACAGTACATGGGGTCTCACAGAGTCAGACATGACTGAGCTTACAAATATAGACCTGGCATATAGATCTGGTTTGTCAAAGCATCACCTGACTTAATTATTCATTACAATTGTCCTTAAAATACTGGACATATTAATATGTCCAGTATTTTAATAAAATTATTAAAAAAAATTTTTTTTGATTGATGAAGGAATGTTCTTTCGGTTTTAGTGAGCCCTACATGATTAAACGTAACATGCAGAAGACTGTCACATGGGGCTGCGGGGGAGTTGTTCTTAGCCAAGTGTTCTCTGCCCTGTTCTTTGCTCCTTAATTATGGTCTACGAGGGATGTTGAACTTTGCTCCCCTCATCCATTCATCCCTCACAACCTAACGGATGCAATTCCGTTGAGCCTGTTGTGTGCCCTCCTCCCAAATAAGGACAAAGTGGTTTCACTTCAGCAGTCTGTCTTTGTACACTGAGATCGGTACCAACGACAAGTCACGTTCAGGCCTGGGAACACCTCCTCATTGACAGAGGAGAATCGTGTACTGATGGTGTCGGCTGTCAAAGAGAACCCAAGTACTGTCAAATAGTCTCCATGCCAACAACATTTACAGTACAGCTACAGGAATTTGTATCAAAAACACTTTGAGTAAATTTTTTTTTCCCCCTGAAAGCTTAGGTAAAGTTTAACTCCTATACCCAACATGAAACCCTGCTCCTCGAGGGTATAGAGGTAGAGTCGTTGCAAAGAAAATATTACCCAGGGAGAGACCATTGATTTCAAACTTTGCCAGATGAATCTAAACCATAACATGCTGTAAAATGCTCAAGGGAGAAAGAGTTCCCTTCGTCTCCACTCTCTGTACTTTCTTCCTGGATACATTTAGGCAGTTTTCCAATTCATGAATGCTTTCCTCCAGCACGGTCTGATCATTGCAAAATGCATCGCTGGTATGGCAGACTCTCTTCTTTGGCAGAAACCCCAGAGTAAACAGATATGTGCCCTGGAAAGCAAGTCCCCACTCCTGGGAAGATCAAACCAAAATGAGCTGCAAGAAAGTCACTCTCCAATTACACTGATTTCTTCTAAATTAAGCAGGGCAGGAAAGCACAGACACTGGAAACACTGCTATGAAGATAAGTTTGCCTCATTTAGCAGCAGTGGTAAACCCCCAAAGATGGCTCAAATGAGCAAATGCCAGTAACACAGGTAAACAAGTGTTCTCACCTGTCAACAGCTGTGTGGGTTTGCGGTGCCAGGTGTGCTGTGTATACTCAAACTCAATGCCACATTTATCATTTATGAGGCGTTACCAGAATGCATCACGCAGACCTTCCCTCTGGCAATTGTCACAAATAAAGCTGGGCGTCATTTGTCAGGAGCCCCCGTTAAGTGGATTCACAAACACAATATAAATCAGAGATCATATCAAATAGGCTCCAGCAAAAATCTGTAATGTGACTCATAGTGGAGGATAACTCCTCCAAAGCCATAGTCCTGGAGGATTTCCACAGATTGCTCAATCCTGGTATTTTTAAGAAAGCAATGAAAAGCTTTCTTGCAGATTTGTTTTTGGGGGCAGAATGGGGTATTTACAATCATTTTTTTTTAGTTGCAGATTACTGATTAAACTGCTTCAAATCCAATAAAAAGCCGAACTTGCCAATGTTCAAATTGTATTATATATTGTCTTTTAATAATAGGACAGAGACTGGGCTGCCGTTTACAGGTGTTAATTAGGCAATTATTTTTTAAATATTTATTTATTTATTAGTAAATAAACAGTGACAAATTTTATTTTCTTGGGCTCCAAAATTACAGCAGATGGAGACTGCAGCTGTGAAATTAAAAGAGGCTTGCTCCTTGGAAGAAAAGCTATAACAAAACTAGACAGTGTTTTATTAAAAAGCAGAGACATCACTTCACTGACAGAGGTCTGTATAGTCACAGCTAGGATTTTTCCAGTAGTCATGTACAGATGTGAGAGTTGGACCATCAGGAAGGCTGAGCACCGAAGAACTGATACTTTCAAACTGTGGTGATAGAGAAGAATCCCTTGAGAATCCCTTGGACAGAAGGATATCAAACCAGTCAGTCCTCAAGGAAATCAACCCTGAGTATTTTTTGGAAGGACTGATGCTCAAGCTGAAGCTCCAGTATTTTGGCCTTCTTATGCGAAGAGCTGAATCACTGGAAAAGACCCTACTGCTGTGGAAGATTGAAGGCAGGAAAAGAGGGTGACTGAGGATAAGATGACTGGATGGCATCACTGACTCAATGTACATGAGTTTGAGTAACTCCAGGAGATGGTGAAGGACAGGGAACCCTGGCTTGCTGCAGCAGTTCATGGGGTTGAAAAAGTCAGACACGACTTAGTGACTGAATGATTTATTCATTTGGCAGCACCAAGTTTCTTAGTTGTGGGGCATGGACTGTTTCAGCTGCAACATATGAACACTCAGCTGAGGTATGTGGGATCTAGTTCCCTGACCAAGGATAGAATATGGGCCCTCTGCATTGGGAGCACAAATTTTTAGCCACTGGGCTACTCCAGGCAATTAGTTTGATGGTAAATTTCTCCCACAGCTATATACTAGATCAATAAACTAAATAATCCTGTTGTGGATACTGAGCCTTGAATAGTGAATCATAGAATCCATGAGTTGGAAAGTACCTTGTGAAAAGTGAAAACGTTAGTTGCTCAGTTGTCTCTGATTCTTTTCCCACCCAGCCAGGCTCTTCTGCCCCTGAAATTCTCATCTCAAAAATACTGGAATGGGCTGCCATTCCCTTCTCCAGGGACTGTCCCCAGGGACCAAACCCAGGTCCCCTGCATTGCAGACAGATTCATTATTGTCTGAGCCACCAGAGAAGCCTGGAAAGTATCTTGGGTGTGTGTGTGTGTGTGTGTGTGTGTGTGTGTGTTAGTCGCTCAGTCATGTCCAACTTTTTGCAACCCCATGGACTGTGGCCCACCAGGCTCCTCTGTTCATGGCATTCTCCAGGCAAGAATACTGGAGTGGGTTGCCATGCCCTTCTCCAAGAAAGTAGCTTGAGAATTGTCTAAATTATCCTCCCTGGCATCTCACATGGTACAGAATCTGTCTGCAATGCGGGAGACCTGGGTTTGGTCCCTGGGTTGGGAAGATCCCCTGGAGGAGGAAATGGCAACCCACTCCAGTATTCTTGCGTGGAGAATCCCCCAGACAGAGGAATCTGGTGGGCTACAGTCCACGGGGTCACAAAGAGTTGGACACGACCGAGAGACNGTGTGTGTGTGTGTGTGTGTGTTAGTCGCTCAGTCATGTCCAACTTTTTGCAACCCCATGGACTGTGGCCCACCAGGCTCCTCTGTTCATGGCATTCTCCAGGCAAGAATACTGGAGTGGGTTGCCATGCCCTTCTCCAAGAAAGTAGCTTGAGAATTGTCTAAATTATCCTCCCTGGCATCTCACATGGTACAGAATCTGTCTGCAATGCGGGAGACCTGGGTTTGGTCCCTGGGTTGGGAAGATCCCCTGGAGGAGGAAATGGCAACCCACTCCAGTATTCTTGCGTGGAGAATCCCCCAGACAGAGGAATCTGGTGGGCTACAGTCCACGGGGTCACAAAGAGTTGGACACGACCGAGAGACTAACATTTAAACTTTTCAAATTATCCTCCCTCTGATACGGTAAGTTTTTTAGAGAACATTTTTAAAGTTTCCATGAGCTTCTATACAATTATTTCTAGTGATAAAGAGCTCAGTCTTCACAAGAAATATATTTTATTTCTGCAGATCACATTCTCCAATTAAGCTAAATTATTCTCCCCTTTAATTTTATACACTAGTCCACTTCAATCCATTTGTTTCTACTGTTTCTCACAGCAGTGTAAGCTTCATCAGGGTGAAGCTGTTAAAATTATATCCTTCAGCATGTGTCCTGGCAGTGGGCAAAAACACTTGTGGTTATTGAATGAGTGAAACAACAGAAACTAAACCTCCTTCTTGTGTGCATACAGGCCGTTGCTTCAGCCATGTCTGTCTCTTTAGGACCCCATGGACTGCAGCCCCCGAGGCTCCTCTGTCCATGGGATTTACCAGGCAAGAGTACTGGAGTGGGTGCCATGCCCTCCTCCAGGGGATCTTCCCCACCCAGGGATTGAACCCGACCCTGCATTGGCAGGTGAGTTCTTTACCACGAATACCACCTGGGAAACCGCCTTATATCTAGATAATCGTGAAAATGTTTAATTAAGTGCTGTTAAAATACTTCAACTCACATTTCATGTTTCAGTTCTTACTCATGAATCTTTACTGTTCTGATTACTCACCTGTGGGCTTAAGTATATGTCTGTGTGAATATGCACACGTATGTGTGTCTTTGCAAGAGAGAGAGACTATATGCCTGTGCCTTACCACAGTAGTGCTAGTATTCTGTGGGCACTACCAACTCCAAAATGGTGTGATTGCTTTTACCCAGTCAGGAGTGCTTTGCCCTTGTGTATGGAAATTGTGGTCTACAAATATAGCTCATAAAGGATACCATCCGCACTTAATTTCCAAATTTCCTGTTTCTTTCAAAATCATAGATTCAATATTAACAACAATATCTAGTCCTTCACTCTATTAGTTTCTAATGCAAGACTTAAATTTGTCTAAAAAATAGTTCCCATCAAAAGGAAGATAGTTAATTTCTAATTGATGTTGTAGAATTCTGTAGGGATCCTCAAATTTTAAATTATAGTGAATTATACACTTTGCCTTTTTTTTTTTTTTCTTTAAAATTGGAGGCCTCAGAAACAGGAAATTCCACTTTTCATCACTTCCTCCTGTCTTTTGTTGTTGTACTTAAATCCCAGATTCATTAGCATCTCAGTTCAGTTCAGTTCAGTTCAGTAGTTCAGTCTAGTTCGACTCTTTGAGACCCCATGAATTGCAGCACGCCAGGCCTCCCTGTCCATCAACATCTCCCAGAGTTCACTGAGACTCACGTCCATCGAGTCAGTGATGCCATCCAGCCATCTCATCCTCTGTCATCCCCTTCTCCTGCCCCCAGCCCCTCCCAGCATCAGAGTCTTTTCCAATGAGTCAGCTCTTCACATGAGGTGGCCAAAGTACTGGAGTTTCAGCTTTAGCATCATTCCTTCCAAAGAACACCCAGGACTGATCTCCTTTAAAATGTACTGGTTGGATCTCTTTGCAGTCCAAGGGACTCTCAAGAGTCCTCTCCAACATCACTTTTCAAAAGCTGACATTTTTCCAATCAATAGCAAAGATTATGAAAACTTCCGGAGGTCGGTTCTTCCTAAGAAAAATAGTTCTTATAATAAGATATTTATTTAATATTTCCATGCAGGAAACAATTCTAAGTGCCTTTCCTTACAGAGACTGTATTTGAGGTGAGAGAAATCAAAGAATAAAGACAAAATTGTGAGTGAAGAAATTAATATTAGGTAATGACTGTGGAAAAATAAAGTAGATTATGTGTTCTGGCTAATGGATGGGAGGGACAGTTTATCAGTCACAATGCGGAAGTGACATGGGAATAAAGAAATAAAGGAGATTAGGGCTTAGAGTTTAGGAGGTGACTGAGGGTGGCAGACAGAACAGGCTACTCCAATGCTGTTGTTCAATCGCTCAGTCGTGTCTGACTCTTTTGAGATCCCATGGACTGTAGCACACCAGGCTCCACTGCCTATGGAATTTCCCAGGCAAGAATACTGGAGTGGGTTGCCATTTCCTTCTCCAGGTAATCTTCTTGTGGGGATCGAACCTACATGTCTTTCATCTCCTACACTGCAGGCAGCTTCTTTACCACTAGCCACTTTTTTACCACTGAGTCACCAAGGAAGCCCTTATGCCAATGCTACTTAAACTTTACTATGTGCATTATCCAAGACCAGTAAGGCAGAGATCTAGGAATAACTCCAACAAGGCAGTATAATTTGTTGGCACAATCTGATGATAAGAGCTATAAAGAGAAGAAAGGAGAATGATTTTAGTTACACAAATCATAATCTTTTCTATAAAATAGACAAGCACCTCCCCAAACCTTAATCTCAGGGTGATATGCAGCTTCTGTAAGTTTCATTTCTGTGGCCATTATTTGAACCTGTTTTACCATACTTTCTCATTTTCATGTGCCATCTCCCTTTTGGATTCCAAGAGGTGTTAGAAGTGCAAGTGCCAAGAATATCACTTGGGAGCTTGCCTCACGTGGGAATTCAAGAGCCAATTTTCCATTCAGAAAGGTTTCAGGAAAGCTATTGCATTTTCATACGGGCACTCAAACGAAACCTTGAACCCATGTGAATTTATTTCATTGCTACCCACATATCATATAAATTTGCATTACCATCTACTCATTTTTTTCAACTCTATGGTAAACCAGGAGGACAACTAGAGTTTAGAAACCCTAATTATCCAATTTTTTTTAACTCTTAAATGATTTTAGGGTGTATTATATATGAAGCATATGTGTGGAACTTTCTCTCTCACACACATCTGCCTAGCTGATTTCTGGAAAACAGATAAACCCTATGTGTCAGAAAGAAAGAAGCCTCTTAGAGATAGCATCCAATCTTCCACTCATTATTTCTGTTTCCTCTCTTGCCTAGGTAACATAATTCAATTCGGCCTTGGCCACTCACCTTTGACGGAAAACGTTAAGGTGGTGATTCTGTGGAGGAATTAACTTTGATAAAATAATTCCATCCTTTGGATATCTTGGCTTCATGTATTTATCATCATTTAGAAAAGTGGTTGAAATGTTACCTTTAGGATGGGGACTTAAGGAGACTGAATAAATGCTGAATGTCTTTAGTGGGCTTTGCCTGTGGCGTGAGTATAAAATGGATCACAGGAAATGTATATATATTTTTTCTTTCTGCACAGAGCAATTCCAACATTTATCCATTATCTCAGAAACAATTCAATTAGCAGTTCTTGAGGACCAGAGTATAGCCCTACTATCTGTACCTTAATAGCATCTATATATCATTGCAATCTAATTTCCAGGTTGAACTAAATGTAAATGGCAGTTGCTCACAGATTTTTTTTTTAAGTTTAAAAAATTGTACTGTTTTAGTTCCATTCCCAAAATGCTCTCTTGGTATACATATTGAAAGTTTCCCTCTGAATGTTTCACGCTCTGAGTTCTATAAATTAATACTGCTATTTTGATTTTAGTTAGACTTTTTAATTTTCAGATAAATCATTTGGATGAACGGGAATTGTTTGCCAGTTGGAGCCTGTTTGCATGATCGGTGAATTATTCAGCAGGCTTCTCCCCCACGGTGCACAGAATATCAGTCTGGCTTCTCCCCTTCACCCCCTGGTGTTTTTTCTCCTTGTACTGAATCTGAGTAGAGCAGAGAAAGCCAAGGCCATGCAGACGAAGGATTCCATTTCTCTGGGACAGAACGTCATGCAACAAGAGTTTATGTTTAATGCCTCTGGTAGCAAAACAAAGGCTTTGCAGTTACACTCATCTGCTGTCTTCTTACTCGCTGCTCCAAGCATGGAGCAGATGAAAGGGAGGAAGAAGAGTTCCCACTGTCAAAGTAAAGGAACATGAAAACATTTACCGCCTCTTTTATTCCTGCTGTAGGTTGTACAAGCGGCTTCTCCTGGTCTTTTCCAGTTCATTCTCAAAATCAGAAGATCTAGTGGAAATCTGTGCTGCAAAAAGTGACTGCTCCTCTGTAAAGGAGCTGGAGGCCGTGGCTCAGGTCCACCCTGGCCTAGCCCTGGAGGGGGCAGCTTGGGTGAGTGGAGGAGCCGGAGCAGAAGGAGTTCCAGTGCGTAAGGTCATTGCTTCTGGGCACTGTGTGATCTCATTTTCGCAGACACCATCCTCATAGCAACCTTTATCACTTTGGCTTTGAACTAATAGCTGGTTCCTGGCCCCTGGCCGCCTCCCGTTTGTCCCTCTGAGCCATTACACTCTGTCAGCTGAATCTTCCTACACGCAGGCTCTGCGTATGTCCTCTTTCTGCTTTGATTTCTGCGACTGACCCCTCATGCTCCTTGCAGATAAAGCTGTTACCCCTTAATCATAGCATCTGATACACTCTTCTCTTCTCTTTCTCCGCTACCTTCAGTAAAACTGCTGTGGCAATCTAGCCCTCTGGGTCTTTTTTTTTTTTTTCTGAAAAGAGAGAAATATATTTTGCTTATACAGTGTGGAAAACCTTTTTGCCCTTTCCCTGTGTTATACAGTGAGTCCTCTACATACAGACCTTCAAGTGGTGAATTTTCAAAGCTGCAGACGTAGCCAGAACCTGTGCCGTCAGTGGCAGGTGTGAGCGACTTTGCAGCTTGCCCTCCATCTCCTGCTGCTGGCGACGCTTCAGCTCCACCATCTCCCACNTCCCTGTGTTATACAGTGAGTCCTCTACATACAGACCTTCAAGTGGTGAATTTTCAAAGCTGCAGACGTAGCCAGAACCTGTGCCGTCAGTGGCAGGTGTGAGCGACTTTGCAGCTTGCCCTCCATCTCCTGCTGCTGGCGACGCTTCAGCTCCACCATCTCCCACCTTTGCCTCCTCCTCCAGTCAGGAATTCTCGCCTGCTCACTCAATGGCAGCTGTTGAACTACTGTATTTTTCAGGGTACTGTACTGTAAGGTTACAAGTGTTTTATTTTTCGTTTGCTTTTTATATGTATTATTTGTGTGAAAAGTACTATAAACGTATTATTGTATAGTACTATATAGCTATAGTACTACATGCAGCCATGAAATTAAAAACCGCTTACTCCTTGGCAAGAAAGTTATGACCAACCTAGACAGCATATTAAAAAGCAGAGACATGACTTTGCCAACAAAGGTCCATCTAGTCAAGGCTATGGTTTTTCCTGTGGTCATGTATGGATGTGAGAGGTGGACTGTGAAGAAAGCTGAGCGCTGAAGAACTGATGCTTTTGAACTGTGGTGTTGGAGAAGACTCTTGAGAGTCCCTTGGACTGCAAGGAGATCCAACGAGTCCATCCTAAAGGAGATCAGTCCTGAATATTCACTGGAAAGGCTGATGTTGAAGCTGAAACTCCAGTACTTTGGCTACCTGATGTGAGGAACTGACTCATTTGAAAAGACCCTGATGCTGGGAAAGATTGAAGGCAGGAAGAGAAGGAGGCAAGAGAGGAGAAGATGGCTGGATGGCATCACTGACTCAATGGAAATGAGTTTGGGTGAACTCCAGGAGTTGGTGATGGACAGGGAGGCTTGGTGTGCTGCAGTCCATGGGGTCACAAAGAGTCGGACACGACTGAGTGACTGAACTGAACTGAACTATATAGCTGACTGTGTTAGTTGGGTTCCTAAGCTAACTGTCATACTTTCAAATATGCCAGACTTACAAATACGCTTGGAACTCACTCGAATGAAGGGGGCTAAATATACCTTTATCAAGAAGCTGCTTATTCTCTACCTGGCCTTACAACATGGCCCCTTGGAAAAATGTCTCTTCCAGTCTCACCTGCTCTCCTTCTGTACCTTGACATGCCAAAGGCAGGCCACTTCTGTGTTTGCCGTGCTCTGCTTGCCTTTGCCTATGGCTGTGCTATTAAGACCACAGCCTGACAAGTCACCATCTCCTTCTTTTTCCATTAAACTCTTTACCTCTTTGGGGCTAGTGAACTCCTATGCATACTTCAAGGCCCAACTCATTTATTCTCCTTTTTTCCACTAGATTTTTCCCATCACAGCCCTGACAAGACTTAGATTTCCTCTAATCTGCATTCTCACTCGTCTTTATCTAGACGGTTTATTCTATGCATAGTTTTTAAAGTCAGTGTTTAAATACGTATTTTATTTATTTGGCTGTGCTAGGTCTTAGTTGCAGCCCTTGGGATCTTCAGTCTTCATTGCGGCATGCGAGGTCTTTCTATTGCAGCTTGCGAATTCTTAATTGCCGCATGTGGAATCTAATTCTCTGATCAGAGATTGAACCCCAGACCCCCTGCATGGGGAGCATGGAGTCTTAGCCACTGGACCACCAGGGAAGCCCTGAGTCAGTGTTTAAATGTTTTTCTTTCCTACTTCCTAACTCGAGTATAGAAGATAAGGTCTATTTATTTACAGGTCCTTCAACATTAGCATAGTAATTGACACACATTTGGGGCTCACAAAAGTTTTATCATTAATAACTATTTGCTTTAGCTTTTTTTCCATAAATTTTCAGGAAAAGTAATTTTATCTCTTCAAGTAATTTTGATTTTTTTAAATCTATCTCATTAAAAATTATGGTCTTAATATTTGCTATTCATACCAGTGAGTATCTCTTTCTCTAGAATCACTAAGCACAGGGTTGTTGTTGTTTAGTTGCTATGCCATATCAGACTCTTTTGTGACCCCGTGGACTGTAGCCCACCAGTATCCTCTGTCCATGGGATTTCCCAGGCAGTCCTGTAGTGGGCTGTTGCCATTTCCTTCTCCAGGTGATCTTCCCGACTCAGGGATTGAACTTGCATCTCCTGCATTGCAGGTGGGTTTTTTTACCACTAAGTCACCAGGGAAGCCTAAGGGTAGCTGGACAGCAAAGAGGTTATAGAACCAGGAAGATCTGAAACCAGTGCCGTACATTCTCAAAGCAATTCAAGAAGCAGGGAGGAAAAATCTCTGTCTGACCTTTTAATAGAAAGCAAGCTGAGGTTACCACACAGTGACAGGTTGTACTACTGACCTCTCACCTATCATCCCCCCCAAATAAACACTTTACCATGAAAAGACTGGCATTAAAGAAAGATAACAATAGCTGTAACTATGGGAACGCTTCTCTTCCCCGGTTTTGAATTTTAAAAAATAATCAGATCTCAAAGGGATTTATCATCACTAACAAAAGATTCAGTTCAGAAAAAAGAAATGCCAGTTATAAGTTATGAGACCTACACCTGATGCAGGTCTGCCAGTCAACCAGCCCCTCCATGAAGAAGGGAGATGAGTAACGAAATTCTTGGATTAGCAAGTGAGCTCAAGAAATGGAAATTCAAACAGCCATTCCTGTCCTTCTCCTATTTTGCACTGACCCTCTTAATTTCCGCTTCACCCCAAACATTAGAAAAAGTTACCAGATATTAATGACATGGGTTCCTATCTTCCGCAGTTCAGTCGGCAGAAGTGAAAGAGTTATAATACCATGTAAGATGTTGTTCTGAATTACTTTGCATTCCAAATGGGAGCAGACAGTTATGGGGAAGAATTATATCCCTTTCGGCATGTTTTCAAGCTATATTTGGGAGACCAGAAAAATCTGCATAAATTATAAAGCCTACACCAAACACCTTAGAAAGTGTTTTAAACCGAACCTATTTTTTTTTTTTTTATTGTTCCCAAATGACTATTTGGCACCTTGACTTTTACGTGTTAACAACATTCAGAACTGCTCTTTTTAATTACTGAATTTCTCTACATTAAAATTAGATCATAAATACTTTTTTCAAAAAGAAATGAGGTCAAGCAAAAGGTTGAGCCCACACAGAAAATCTCAGAATGGATAACTTATGCAGAGGAATTACAATCATCTTTTGAACTATTTTGACTCCAGAATCTCTCTCTTTTGATCTCTCTCTCTTACACACACACACACACACACACACACACACACACATTTATATACTATAATAATATTGCTAAAAATAGGGATTTGGAAGGATTTATATTCTTAATAGTGTGGCAATACACACTGAAATCTTCACTCTCAATTTTCTGAACATCTTTTTATATAAACTACTTTAGGAATCAAAGGCAAAATATTAATATATGAAGAAGGATGAGGAGGCAGAGGAACAGGAAGGGAGGAGAAGGTGAAATGATGAGAGCTTCACATGATACAGACTCTGCAACGACAGTGAGCAATACAGACAAGTCCTGCTCTTCCATGGAGCATGTAGAGTTGGAGGTCTTTAAAATGTGTTCAATATAAGTGGCTTTTTCAGTAAAATTACTATTTAAGGGCCATGAGGTCTTATTTGCCCTGTGGTTTCAAGCACCTCCTGGCAACTCCCCTCTCCCTGCAGTGGATAGAGGCAGTTAGTTTGAAAAACAACTTCACATAGCAGGTTTGCAGACTCTCTCAAGATCCTTGCCACCCCTTCTCCTCTTCTCCTCGCCTTCATGTTGCTCAATTGCTTTATGTCTTCTTTTATAAAGAAGTCATAAGTGAAGAAGGAAATGGCAACCCACTCCAGTGTTCTTGCCTGGAGAATCCCAGGGACAGAGGAGCCTGGTGGGCTGCCGTCTATGGGGTCGCACAGAGTCGGACACGACTGAGGCAACTTACCAACAGCAGCAGCCTAAGTGCAAACTGTGAACAGCTATATAGCAAAACAAACAAACAAACAACTCAGCTATACAGCAAAAATACATTGCTGGATGTATTAGTCAGCGTTCTCCAAAGGAACAAAATCTGTAAGAAATAGATGTATATAAGAGGAGATTTATTCTAGGAATCTGCTCATATAGTTATGAGGACCAAAAGCCCTACAGTCTGTCATTTGCAAGCTTGAATACCAGGAAAGCCAGTGGGATATAATTCTGGTCTGAGAATAAGGGCCAGAGATTTAGGGATGTGATGGGGCAAATCCTGGTCTGAGGTAGAAAGTCTGAGAACCAGGAGTGCCAGTGTTTGAAGGCAGGAGAAAATGTCCTAGATCAAGCAGAGAGAAGGGTGAATTTGTCCTTCTTCTTTATTGTTATATTTGGGTCTCAACAGATTGGGTGATATCCACCCACAGTAGGGAGGGCCATCTGCTTTGCTCAGTTCACTGACTCACACGCTGATCTCTTCCCAAACACCCTTAGGGCCACACCCAGAAATAGTGCTTCCCCGGCTATCTGGGCTCCTTTTAGTGCAGGCAAGTTGACATGCAAAATTAACTTTTATACCAGAACACTGTACCAAGGGATTTGTCCAAATCGTAACCTGGCTTCTACTTGCACTAGGTTATGGCTTTAAAGGAGATTATGTCGATTTTTTTGCTAAAGAAAATGCAATACTGACAAAGCATAAAACATGACTGTATCCCTACTCTCATTGCCTATTTTCAGTATTTTTCTAGTCATTTCCCTCTCTAATTTTCCATTTCCACATAGCCATTGTTTTATTTCCCCACAGCCCAACTAGCCCATTTTTGTTCCAGCTTTTTCACTTACCCTTTTAACCCCTTTTTGTTCCCTTGATTTCTCCCTTTAAAAACTTTGGTCACCTGTGTCTTAGTTGAAGTTGGACTCAGTTTATTCAGAAGTTTCTGTCCCCTATTGCAGTAGTAGGACTAAAATCTGCCTTGTTACCTTTAACAATTATAATGGGTATTATTTATGTTTGCTCTGAAATAGGACATGATGGCTACATGGGTGGGGGGTGGGGATCAGTGACTTAATAAAGCTAGCATTCCATACATAGTGTAAATGGCAAAAGGGAGAAAAGAAGCTCATTTAAAGAGACAATCATAGCTCACCTTCTGTCTATAATGTGTGCATGTTGGCCCACTATTGCCAAATCTTTTAATTTTTTAAAACAAAATTAGAGATCAGATGTTGTTTTAAAGTAAATTTGCCATACTTTAAGAATAACTCAAATTCCAAAACACTATAATAGCCAAATTAGATAAACACTGTATACACACACACACACACACACCAAGTTTCCTCACTTATTCTGGCAGGTTGTGAATGAGAATATGTATGTGTATATTTTGAAGTTTTATTGAATTATAAACAGCCAGAATAAAGAAAGTCTTTTCTGTCATTTAATGTAAATCACTAAACTCACTGTTGCATCAACTGCTTGAGACAATATTGTAGTCAGAATGATGCATATGAGAAATCTTTTGTGTAAACTAATGGAGGGATTCTGTCTCTGGGGCTGTCAATTACCTTTCAGTTCTGCTAAATGCATTTGAAAAGCAATCTGTTTCTGGGGCATGGATTATTTATCTGAATAAGCTGAAATGTTAGGCTCTACAGACACCATTCTAGTTGTGGATGCCGCCTCAGTCATAATGCTGCTGTTAGTATTATGTCGCTACAAATGTTTAGTTTGCTTACCTTTGACAAAAACAGCTTTTGTGTGTGTGCGTGTTAAACATTTTACATTACGTTTCATCACCAAATGAAGGATAAAATCACAGTAAAATAGGCATCTAAATAAAACTGTAACCAAATCAAGATTTGTCTTGAAGATTCTCACATCTGCTAAGGTTTACTTCTCTTTTCCTGTTGAGAGTGAAAGCCGCTCAGTCATGTCCGACTCTTTGCAGCCCCATGGACTGTAGAGTCCATGAAATTCTACAGGCCAGAATACTGGAGTGGGTAGCCTTTCCCTTATCCAGGAGATCTTGCCAACCCAGGAATCAAACCCAGGTCCCCCACATTGTGGGAAGATTCTTTACCAACTGAGCCACAAGGGAAACCCAAGAATACTCGAGTGGGTAGCCTGTATCTTTTCCCATGGATCTTCCTGACCCAGGAATCAAATCAGGGTCTCCTGCATTTCAGATGGATTCTTTACAAACTGAGCTATCAGGGGAAGCCCCTCTTTTCCTGTTTCCTCTCTTCTAGAAAGCTAAGTAGTCTACTTTCCTCACCTCTTACTCCACTTGATTCCTCATTTATGTCCTTAGAATGTGGTCCACTGGGGAAGGGAATGGCAAACCACTTCAGTGTTCTTGCCTGGAGAACCCCGTGGACAGTATGAAAAGGCAAAAAGATAGGACGCTGATGGATGAACTTCCCAGGTTGGTAGGTCCCCAAGATGCTACTGGAGATCAGTGGAGAAATAACTCCAGAAAGAATGAAGGGACAGAACCAAAGCAAAAATAACACCTAGTTGTGGATGTGACTGGTGATAGAAGCAAGGTTCAGAGCTTTAAAGAGCAATATTGCATATGAACCTGGAATATTAGGTCCATGAATCAAGGCAAATTGGAAGTGATCAAACAAAAGATGGCAAGAGTGAACGTCGACATTCTTGAAATCAGCAGACTAAGATGGATTGGAAAGGCCGAATTGAGCTCAGATGACCATTATATCTACTACTGTGGGCAGAAATCCCTTAGAAGGACTGGAGTAGCCATCATAGTAAAAAAAAAAAAAAAAAAAAAGAGTCCAAAATACAGTACTCGGATGCAATCTCAAAAACGACAGAATGATCTCTGTTCATTTCCAAGGCAAAGAATTCAATATCACGGTAATCCAAGTCTATGCCCCAACCAGTAATGCTGAAGAAGCTAAAGTTGAACAGTTCTATGAAGACCTACAGGACCTTATAGAACTAACACCCCCAAAATATGTCCTTTTCATTATAGGGGACTAGAAAGCAAAAGTAGGACATAAAGAAACACCTGGAGTAACAGGCACATTTGGCCTTAGAGTACGGAATGAAGCAGGGAAAAGGCTAATAGAGTTTTGCCAAGAGAACACACTGGTCATAGCAAACACCCTCTTCCAACAACACAAGAGAAGACTCTACACATGGACCTCACCAGATGGTCAACACCAAAATCAGATTATATCCTTTGCAGCTAAAGATGGGGAAGCTCTATACAGTCAGCAAAAACAAGACCAGGAGCTGACAATGACTCAGATCATGAACTCTTTATTGCCAAATTCAGACTTAAATTGAAGAAAATAGGTAAAAAACACTAGACCATTCAGGTATGACCTAAATCAAATCCCTTATGATTATACAGTGGAAGTGAGATTTAAGGGACTAGATCTGATAGACAGAGTACCTGATGAACTATAGATGAACGGAGGTTCGTGACATTGTACAGGAGCCAAGGAGCAAGACCATCCTCAAGAAAAAGAAATGCAAAAAAGGCAAAATGGCTGTCTGAGGAGGCATTACAAATGGCTGTGAGAAGAAGAGAAGTGAGCAGCAAAGGAGAAAAGGAAAGATATACCCATTTGAATCCAGAGTTCCAAAGAATAGCAAGAAGAGATAAGAAAGCCTTCTTCAGCGATCAATGCAAAGAAATAGAGGAAAACAACAGAATGGGAAAGACTAGAGATCTCTTCAAGAAAATTAGAGATACCAAGGGAACATTTCATGCAAAGATGGGCTCGATAAAGGACAGAAATGGTATGGACCTAACAGAAGCAGAAGATATTAAGAAGAGGTGGCAAGAATACACAGAAGAACTGTACAAAAAAGATCTTCATGATCCGGATAATCACGATGGTGTGATCACTCATCTAGAGCCAGACATCCTGGAATGTGAAGTCAAGTGGGCCTCAGGAAGCATCACTATGAACAAAGCTTGTGGAGGCAATGGAATTCCAGTTGAGCTATTTGAAATCCTAAAAGATGATGCTATGAAAATGCTACACTCAATATGCCAGCAAATTTGGAAAACTAAGCAATGGACACAGGGCTGGAAAAGGTCAGTTTTCATTCCAATCCCAGAGAAAGACAATGCCAAAGAATATTCAAGCTACTGCACAATTGCACTCATTTCACTTACTAACAAAGTAATGCTAAAATTTNATGAAAATGCTACACTCAATATGCCAGCAAATTTGGAAGACTAAGCAATGGACACAGGGCTGGAAAAGGTCAGTTTTCATTCCAATCCCAGAGAAAGACAATGCCAAAGAATATTCAAGCTACTGCACAATTGCACTCATTTCACTTACTAACAAAGTAATGCTAAAATTTCTCCAAGCTAGGCTTCAATAATACATGAACTGAGAACTTCCAGATGTTCAAGCTGGATTTAGAAAAGACAGAGGAATCAGAGATCAAATTGCCAACATCTATCGGATCCTCAAAAAAGCAAGAGAGTTCTAGAAAAAAATCTACTTCTGCTGCATTGACTATGCTAAAGCCTTTTACTGTGTGAATCACAAAAAACTGTGGAAAATTCTTCAAGAGATGGGAATAGGAGACCACTTTAACTGTCTCCTGAGAAACCTAAATGCAGGCAAAGAAGCAACAGTTAGAAATGGACATGGAACTGCAGACTGGTTCCAAATTAGGAAAGGATTATGTCAAGAATTTATGTTATCATCCTGCTTTTTTAACTTATATACAGATTACACCATGAGAAATGCTGGGCTGATGAAGCACAAGTTGGAATCATGATTGTGGGGAGAAATATCAATAACATCAGATATGCAGATGACACCACNTATGTAATTTCCTCCCTATAGACGGGGTTGTATCAGTGGCTTGTCAAGGTTTCTTGGTTAGGGAGGCTTTGTTTGGAGTTCTGGTGAGTGGAGCTGGATTTCTTCTCTCTTGAGCTTGGAGTATCACTACACAGCTGCCCCTGCAAAGTGCAGCATCTGCTCCCCACCCTGGAGGAAGGGCGTCTCCCCACCGCCTCCCCTCCCAATCCTCAACGTGAGACAGCACCTCCAGGCCCTCCCGCGTCAGTGCAGCCACCGATTTTCGGATGCGAGTTGATCTTCCCAGTCCCCAACCCTGCCCTAGAATGTGGGGACATGGGGTAACTCCTCTCGGGCAGGCTGAGTGCGCTGGTCGTTGCAGCCACCCGTGTTGAGTGCTAATCAATCAGTGGCTCTTCCCAGCCCCCAACTCTGGCCCCAGAAGTAGGGTGGCCCTCGCGGCCCCAGACCCTGGCCTTGGACGCGGGGTGGCTCCTCCTGGCCCCCGACCCTGGCCTCGGGCACAGG
>SJYA01001462.1:771755-785761 GCA_006410615.1 Neotragus moschatus
CTCAACGTGGGACAGCTCCTCCAGGCCCTCCCAAGTCAGCACAGCCACCGATCTTTGGATGCAAGTTGATCTTCTCAGTCCCCGCCCCTGACCTCGGACACGGTGTGGCTCCTCTCAGCTGTTCCCGCGCCGTTGCAGCCTGGTACTCTCGGCCGCTGCCCCTGACCTCGGAAGTGGGGTGGTTCCTCTCAGCTGTTCCTGCGCCGCCACAGCCTGGGACTCTCAGCCGCTGTCTCTGTCCTCCAACGTGGGGTAGCTCCTCTCGGCAGTGCTGGATGGGAAGTGGGGTGGCTCCTCTCAGCCATTCCTGTGCCGTCACAGCCTGGGATTCTCGGCCGCTGTCTCTTGGACACGGGGTGGCTCCTCCCAGCTGCCGCCCCTGACTTCGGATGCGCTAGCAGCTGCCTGCATTTAGTGAGCCGGCTTCAGTATTGGACTTTCAGCTTCACCATTTGTCCTTCCAATAAACACCCAGGACTGATATCTGTTAAGATGGACAGGTTGGATCTCCTTGCTGTTCAAGGGACTCTCAAGAGTCTTCTCCAACACCACAGTTCAAAAGCATCAAATCTTCTCTGCTCAGCTTTCTTTATAGTCCAATTCTCATATCCATACAAGACTACTAGAAAAACCATAGCCTTGACCAGGCAGAGCTTTGTTGACAAAGTAATGTCTCTGCTTTTTAATATGCTGTCAAGGTTGGTCATAACCTTCCTTCCAAGGAGTAACTGTATTTTAATTTCATGGCTGTAGTCACAATCTGCAGTGATTTGGGAGCCCAGGAAAATAAAGTCAGCTACTGTTTCTCCACTGTTTCCCCATCTATTTGCCATGAAGTGATGGGACCAGATACCATGGTCTTTGTTTTCTGAATGTTGAATTTTAAGCCAATTTTTTCACTCTCCTCTTTTACTTTCATTGAGAGGCTCTTTAGTTCTTCACTTTCTGCCATAAGTGTGGTGTCATCTGCGTATCTGAGGTTATTGATATTTCTCCCAGCAATCTTGATTCCAGCTTGTCCTCCAGCCCAGCATTTCTCATGATGTACTCTGCATATAAGTTAAATAAGTAGGGTGACAATATGCACCCTTAACGTACTCTTTTTCCTATTTGTTTAATGTCATGTTATTTGTGTTAAGTTATTATAACAGCAATAGTATTGGTAACTAATACATAGATATAAATATTTTGGGGGTGTGAGAGAGAGAACCCCCAAAGAACTTCAGGTGCTTTTAGTATGTTCTCTTTCTTTTTTTGATACAAAATTTTGAAAAAAAAAAAGATGACATATATTACCTATTTCCACTGTCTGACATTTACACTGTGCTGGAAAAAATGCATCTTTTAATGTTATTTAATATTCTTCCAATATCTCCTCTCCATTTCTATTTAATTCAAAAGATCAATCTAATCCATTAAAAGGCCAGAAATCCTAAAAATGTTGTCATAATTGTATTTTCTGTTTCATATAGTAGGTCATTATAAAACCAATGGCCTTTAATATGTATGATACAAACGTGAAAATTCCTAAGATAAAGTTGAGCTTAGATTCTCAAGTTCAGGAAGAAAGACTTAGGAAACAGAGTTTTATTATTACCTGAAAGTCAGGAAGTGGGGGTTACAGTTACAGTTAGTGTGTGGGTACTTATTATTACCGAGTACCTTAATTTTTAAGTAAAATGCTGAGACTAAATTGTGACTAAGGCATCTGTCATCTATAAAGTGTATTGTGTAGCATGAAGTGACAATGAGCATTTCTGCTTTTAATTCCAGGAACAGATATAAAATGGGCCTCAAAGGACAAAACAAGCAGGCTTTCTGAGAATTGTGGAAATATTTGCACCAAAGAAGTGAACTTCAGGATGGTCCTTCATTAAGGCTCCTTGCAGAGTTGTCCTGTGATTCCCTGGTGGCTCAGTGGGTAAAGAGTCCACCTGCAATGCAGGAGACCTGGATTCGATCCCTGAGTTGGGAAGATTCCCTGGAGGAGGGCATGGCAACCCACTCCAATGTTCTTGCCTAGAGAATCCCCATGGACAGAGGAGCCTGGTGGGCTGCAGTCCATGGGGGTCTCAAAGCATCAGGCATGACTCAGCAAACAAGCACAGGGAGCACTTGAAGTCACGAGCGTTGGGGTGGTGAACAGTGGGGGTGGTGACTATGAGAGGAAGCGTGGGATAAGCTCTGCTGTTATTAAAGTAAGCACTTAACTAAGCAAATGTCCATCAAGCCCAGCTCACCAGCATGACATTTACAAATATTTTCAAAACAACAAAATCCATTAAGGGAAATATAACTTAGGCTGGCTTATCTTCCTGTTCAGTGACTTTAGCATTTTGAGGTGGAAGTTCTAAGATTTTCCTTTCTAGACAGAGTAGATTTTTCAGCTATCTTGTTGTTCCTGGTAGATACCTTGCAGTAAATTTTCAAGCTTCAAATATTTCTGGTATGTTTTTTAAAAAGTTCATTGCAGAGCACTGGGTTGAGTTCCCTGTATCACACAGCAATTCCCACCTGTTATCTACTTTATATTTGGTATTGTATATGTTTACATGCCATTCTTTCAATTTATCACACCATCTCCTTCCCTCACTGTGTTCACAAGTCTGTTCTCTATGTCTGCATCTCCACTACTGCTCTGCAAATAGGTTTATCAGCACCATCGTTCCAGATTCCATAGGCATGCATTAATATAGGGTTGAGATGTGAAGGGAGATAGGAGGGAGGTTTGGGAGGGAGGGGACCTATGTATGTCTGTGGTGATTCATGTTGATGTATGGCAGAAAACCAACACAATAGTGTAAAGCAATTATCCTCCAATAAAAAGAAGGAAAAAAAAGAGTTCATTGCAGCATTATTTACAAGAGCCAGGACACAGAAGCAACCTAAATATTCATTAACAGATGAATGGATAAAGAAGATGCGGTACATATACACAATGAAATATTACTCAGCCATTAAAAGGAACAAAACTGGATTATTTGTAGAGATATGGATGGACCTAGAGACTGTCATACAAAGTGAATTAAGTCAGAAGTAGAAACACATATATTGTATATTAACACATATATTTGGAATCTAGAAAAATGGTACAGATGAACCATCTGTAGGGCAGAAATAGAGATGTAGACACAGAGAACAGATATGTGGACACTGGGGGGATGAGGGAGGTGGGATGAACTAGGACACTGGGATTGACATAAATACACTGTGCTGTGCTGTGCTGAGTTGCTCAGTCATATTTGACTCTTTATGACCCCGTGGACTTTAGTCTGCGAGGTTCCTCTGTCCACAGGAATTCTCCAGGTAAGAAAATACTGGAGTGAGTTTCCATGCTCCACTCCAGGGATCGAAGCCAGGTCTCCCACATTGAAGGTGGATTCTTTACCCTCTGAGCCACCAGGGAAACCCAAGAATACTGGAGTGGATAGCCTATACCTTCTCCAGGGGAATTTCCCAACCCAGGAATCAAACTGGGGTCTGGCATTGCAGGTGGATTCTTTACCAGCTTAGCTACCTGGGAAGTCCCATAGATACACTCAGTTCAGTTCAGTAGCTCAGTCAAGTCCGACTCTTTGCAACCCCATGGATTGCAGAATGCCAGGCCTCCCTGTCCATCACCAACTCCTGGAGTTCACTCAAACTCATGTCCATCGAGTCGGTGATGTCATCCAGCCATCTCATCCTCTGTCATTCCCTTTTCCTCCTGTGCCCAGTCCCTCCCAGCATCAGAGTCTTTTCCAATGAGTCAACTCTTCGCATGAGGTGGCCAAAATACTGAAGTTTCAGCTTTAGCATCAGTCCTTCCAAAGAACACCCAGGGCCAATCTCCTTTAGAATGGACTGGTTGGATCTCCTTGCAGTCCAAGGGACTCTCAAGAGTCTTGTCCAACACCATAGTTCAAAAGCATCAATTTTTCAGCACTCAGCTTTCTTCACAGCCCAACTCTCACATCCATACATGACCACTGGAAAAACCACAGCCTTGACTAGATGGACCNCCTTTAGAATGGACTGGTTGGATCTCCTTGCAGTCCAAGGGACTCTCAAGAGTCTTGTCCAACACCATAGTTCAAAAGCATCAATTTTTCAGCACTCAGCTTTCTTCACAGCCCAACTCTCACATCCATACATGACCACTGGAAAAACCACAGCCTTGACTAGATGGACCTTTGTTGGCTAAGTAATGTCTCTGCTTTTGAATATGCTATCTAGGTTGGTCATAACTTTTCTTCCAAGGAGTAAGCATATTTTAATCTCATGGCTGCAATCACCATCTGCAGTGATTTTGGAGCCCCCAAAAATAAAGTCTGACAGTTTCCACTGTTTCCCCATCTATTTTCCATAAAGTGATGGGACCAGATGCCATGATCTTCGTTTTCTGAATGTTGAGCTTTAAGCCAACTTTTTCACTCTCCTCTTTCACTTTCAAGAGGCCTTTTAGTTCCTCTTCACTTTCTGCCATAAGGGTAGTGTCATCTGCATATCTGAGGTGACTGATATTTCTCCTGCCAATCTTGATTGCAGCTTGTGCTTCTTCCAGCCCAGCGTTTCTCATGACGTATTCTGCATATAAGTTAAATAAGGAGGGTGACAATATACAGCCTTGACATACTCCTTTTCCTATTTGGAACCAGTCTGTTGTTCCATGTCCAGTTCTAATTGTTGCTTCCTGACCTGCATATAGATACACTACCACATGTAAAATAGATAGCTAGTGGGAACCTGCTCTAAAACACAGGTTGCTCAGCTCGGTGCTCTGTGATGACCTAGATGGGTTGGACGGAGAGAGTGGTAAGAGGTCAGGGGAGGGATACATGTGTCCATATAGCTGATTCACTTTGCTGTACAGCAGAAACTAACATAACATTGTAAAACAACCATCCCCCCCAAAAAAAAATTTAAAAGGAACACATATATTGAAATTTTTAAGATACATTTTTATTCAAAAGGACAAAATAAAAAGAGTGAATTAGAAACTTATGGATTTTTTGCTTGAAACAAATGGGAGTATTTTAACTAACTTTTAAACTGTCTTAGTGAATCAGCAGGAAGACAAGATAGGTGGGCAATCAAAAACAAACAAACAAAACAGAACTGTCCTCCCTCTCATTTCAGGGACAAGTTGACTTTTGAAAACATAATGAGAGAGAAGGGCTTGAGGAATCTTATACTGGTAGGGTGTGCATCTGCATTTTATAGTGTTATCAGCAGTTGAGAATAAGCCTTTTGAGTTAGACGGCCTTGGTTTGCATCTTGGTATGCTTCCTTCTTACCTATAATCACAGACGAATTTACTGAATCTCTCTAGAAACTAATAAAGCCAACTTTTCAGATAGGCCATCTTGGGACTTAAGCACAGTAATTTATATGAGGCACTTTTTAATCACAGTTGGTTTCATCAAATCCTCAAATGATAGGTATTGTCATTTTATTAACATTATCGTATATCAATTTTGACAAATTTATATTATTTAGTGATAGAGATGCAGTAGGTAAAGACATAACTAAAACAAAAACATTATGGTTTAGAATCAAAGACAAAAGCCTGACAATAAAGAAATAGAAATAATCACTTTAATCTAGATTTTACATGTAAAATTTACAAACAGGTTTTTAAGCATCCAAACGTTTACTGTTTAGGAATAAAACCTGTAAACAATGTTCATAAATTTCAGCTGTATTATTGACAAAGTACTTACATCTGGAGATTGTTGAATGTCAACGTAAGAAATTGAGTTCATTTATCATCATGATATTTAATGGCATAGCAGCCTTTTTCTGATGCCTGTTACACAAAAGCTAAACCACTTAGTCCCCTTCTAGTCCCCAGCTGTGGATGAAGACCTTCTCCTTGGTCACCTATGTGGTAAGTTAGCCAAATGCAGTAAACGGACAGCTGGACATCAAATCAACTCCTCTCACTCTATGTTCTGATTCTAGAAACTGACCTCTTCCGTGATTCCTTACCGACCGCTTCACGTAATTTCTGCATAAGAAATTTCTTCTGTGAATTGAAATAAAGCAGCCCTTTATGTAGTTTCCTGCTCCAGTGTTTTACAAGTGTGTTTGGGGTGCTGCGATAATGTTCTGGAATTCTAGCACCAATCCCAGCCAGTCCTTCAGGACATCCCCATAAATGTCATTGATAATTTTCCTTTGCCAAATTTTAAAAATGTGCAGACGTTCCCCTCCCCACAATGTTCATTTTACATTCCAATCAGTATTCTTTCCTTTTGCCTACTGAAAATCATATTCTTGACAGCATGGCGTTCTCTCAAGACTTTTCTCATTCTGAAGTCCCTGATCACTGAGGTCCAGTCTGTCTGCATCAGGAGAGACCTAGTCTTATCCTGGTTGTTTCTTGTTTCCTCAGATGTGTGTGTGTGTGCGCGCGAATGTGCTCAGTCATGTCTGACTCTTTGTGATCTTATTCCAAGGAATGTTGCCTACCAGTCTCCTCTGTCCATGGAATTTTCAAGCAGGAATACTGGACTGGGTTGCCATTTCCTACTCTAGGGCATCTTCCCAACCCAGAAGTCAAACCCATATCTCTGATATAGCTAGAACAAGTCAATGCTTCACTGCATCCCAGCCTGTATCATACCAACATATGGGCTGCTCCGGAGAAGGCGATGGCACCCTACTATAGCACTCTTGCCTGGAAAATCCCATGGATGGAGGAGCCTGCTGGGCTGCAGTCCATGGGGTCATGAAGAGTCAGACGCGACTGAGCAACTTCACTTTCACTTTTCACTTTCATGCATTGGAGAAGGAAATGGCAACCCACTCCAGTGTTCTTGCCTGGAGAACCCCAGGGACGGGGGAGCCTGGTGGGCTGCCGTCTATGGAGTCGCACAGAGTCGGGCACGACTGAAACGACTTAGCAGCAGCAACAGCATGGGTTGCTCAGTCAGAGGGGTGCAAAGGAAAATATATATCTCAGTGTATCTGACTGATAGCCATGCTGGGCCACAATAGAAGCTTCAAGTTTCACATTGCTCCCTGGACAATTGAAGGTTGGTGATTCAAAGAAAATCACGCTGCATGTGGTAAGTGCCAAAAATGAATATGCACTGGATATAAAAATTTTAAAGCAAACAGTGTTGCTAAAGTTGTAATAATGTTCCATAGAAGAAATATGTATAAACATGCATTATTTATTTGACATTTAGTCCTTTGCAAAGTGATTCAATGTTTCAGAGCCTAAAAATATTGTGTAATTTATTTAATATTTATATAGCAATTTACATTTGTTAAAATCTTCTGGGACATTTATTACCTTTTGATTTATACTTGCCCGGTGTACAACCTCCTTCTTACATATTAAAAGCGAACTCTAAAATTGATCACTTTTTCCACCTCCATATGTTGTCGTGTGATGAATTACAGTAAGATTAAATACTCAATAGTTCTGTAGCTTGTCAGACTCTAATACAAGTTAGCTACAGCCTGAAGGAAACAGATCAACATCAGGGTCATGGCATCCCTCTCTAGACTTTGTTTAGTCAATGCCCCTTCCTTTGACAGCATTGGATTCTCTACCTGATACTTCTAGCTGAATGCATAAGGATGTGAGAAAACTGAGTAGCTTAAATATTCAACAAATTCAACTTTTTCTGGTAAACCTGGATGGTTCAAAGCATAATTAATAATTTTTCAGTTATCAAGCATGCATCTAAGCTTTTAGAATGTCTTAATTTGAATAGCTTCATTTCAGGCTATTCAACTACAGTATTCAGTACTTGGTCCAAAGCAGAATACAGTGAATGAACACAGGGCATCTGTGTATAAAGGTGACCATAACGGCATCCCTTTTGCTATCTATAGCATAATCAAGATACATGATGAATCTGGCTTTTGAATCAAGGAGGCAAATATAAGCTCTCCAAAAACACCACTGATCTGGCATTTGCTTGAAGAGCATTGGTAGAACTAAGCTATGAATCACTTACCTCAATACTACGTTAGCCTGTGATAAGAAGTCACAGACCAAGGCAATGCACAGACTACCACTATAATATAGTCTATCGTTTGACTGATTAGCCTAACTCAAAATTTTAAGTTAAAGAACGTCTTTAGAAATCGCTGGTATTTAAAATTCTGTTGATTAATATAAACATAAAGTTACTGTTTCTCAATAGGAATAACATATTCAGGAGAGTCTTTTTATATGGATGCTAATCTTATT
Organism: Neotragus moschatus; assembly: GCA_006410615.1. NCBI lineage: Eukaryota > Metazoa > Chordata > Mammalia > Artiodactyla > Bovidae > Neotragus > Neotragus moschatus. The sequence goes on from SJYA01001462.1 coordinate 779,947, forward strand.
AGAAATAAAATACTGAATGCCTCATATATGCTGCATCACTGAGTAATTTATAAATTGTCTCTCTTCCCTAGAAGGTACAGGAGAGAGCAACGCAGCGTTGGCATAAATCAACAAAACTTGCGTTGGAATATTGACTCTGTCACTTTGTAGTTCCAATACTGTTGAGCTTCAATTTTTTCTTCTATAAAATGGAGCTAATAACACACACCTCACAGAGTTATTGTGAGAATTCATTTAAGTAAATGAAGCAACTGACATGCAAAGTGATAATGTAACTTGCCTGAGGTCTCCTTGCCAGGAAAGATGCTACATAGATTTAATTTCTGTCTTTGACATTAAGATAAGTGCCTTTGAACTACATATTATTGGTGCTGAAAATAGTACACAATAAACTGTTATGTACTCAACTATTTCTGTATAGAATCTTGTGCACTGACTGTTACATTCAAACATTTATAAATCTCACGCATTTAAATTTTCTGTCATGGGTGTGTAAATGTTCTACTTTGAATACTAAAATAGAGAGAAGGAGCTCCTCCAGGTTGCAAGAACACTACAAAAGCCAGATTCAAAGGAGATCACGCAATGCTTTTGAAATAGGTCCATAAATTATTCTGTTTTCCTCTCCTCTAAAGGGGGAATTTGATCCCCTTTACCTTGAACAACAACTACACTGAATGATTTGTTTCTAATGAGTAGAACATGATGGAGACACAGTGTGTGAGACTTTCAGAGACTAGATCACGAAAGGCATTGCCTTTTCTGACCCCTTTCTTAGATCACTCTCCCTGGGGACAGTCAGCTGCCGAGTCAGGCAGCCGTAAAGAGAGGTTCCATGTGGCTAAGAACTGCCTAACAGCCAACAAGGAACTGAGGCTTCCTGCCTACATCTCTGTCCGAGGACTATTTTGGTACCAATCAATTTCAGTCAAGCTTTCAGATGATGGGAACCCAGACCAACAAGTTGACTACGTCATGATGGGAGAACCTGAGCCAGAATCATCCAACAAATGTGCTTTGGAGTTTCTGACTCACAGAAAATGTGACACAATAAATGTTTATCATCTTAGGCAATGGAGTGCTATGGCAATCTGTTTTGTAGCAATAGATATCTAATACACTGAAACTCTAAAAGATGCTCACAGAGAAATGAGAGTCACTCAGTCATGTCAGACTCTCTGTGACCCCATGGACTATACAGTCTGTGGAATTTTCCAGGCCAAAATACTGGAGTGGGTAGCCTTTCCCTTCTCCAGGGGATCTAACAAACCCAGGGGTCGAACCCAGGTCTCTCACAGAAATATGTCAACTAAGTCTTCTGCTTCTTTTTAAAGTATAAGAAGGAACCATATTGAAATTCTTTGGAAATCTGTATCCCATAAGAAATCAGTTTTCATGAATCCAGTAGGAGTTTTCAAGTAGTATTAAGGGATATAATTTATCTAAGCCAGGAACTGGGCGGAGGGGTGTCATGTGATAATCATTTGGGGATCAGATGGTAGTCTGGGGGAAAGCAGTGCAGTGCTTTTTAGAAACAAGATGGGAGAGCATGAGCAATAGTGAATTTTAAATGTTCTTTTCGGGTCCCAAATGAATCAGTTCCCCCAGAGGACAAGAGAACTGAAGCAAGACTCATAGTCTTGACTTGAACAGTGAGGCAGATCATAAATTCACGAGTAGAAACTTCAATCAGAACTCAGGCTTACCCCAACTCCAAGTGCTTGTGGAGTGAAATTCAGCTTTGTATCAATAGACTGTGCATACAGTTCCTACAAGCAAACACAGAACCTTCCTATGGAGGGAATGTTGCTGCTGAACTTCAGAGTGCATACAGATGGCATTCTCTTTAGATGACCCCGAGTCATGTGTAACATGTCATGTGTTCCTTTCCTCAGCTGGAATCTAATATTTTAGACTTAGATTTCCAATACCAGCTATGGAAGAAAAGAATAGTTCCCTCTATATTTTGCTTAACCACCTTAACTTAGTCTATGAGATATTTTCAAGAGGAAGAAACTGTAGAATAAGATAGCTGCTTAATAATATCTATAAATAATAGCATTAGTAATGATATGAAGCATTTTAAGATAAGGATAAAATTTTAGTATCTTCTGTCCTCAGCACGTTTTACCTTTCTCAGTTCTAATCATCTGTCATTAGAAACATATGTACTTAATCCTATCACATATTCTGGGCACATCGTAGGCACTGATGGGACTTAGGTCCATCTAGTCAAGGCTGTGGTTTTTCCAGCGGTCATGCATGGATGTGAGAGTTGGACCATAAAAACAGCTGAGTGCTGAAGAACTGATGCTTTGAACTGTGCTGTTGGAGAAGACTCTTGAGAGTCCCTTGGTCTGCAAGGAGATCCAACCAGTCCATGCTAAAGGAGATCAGTCCTGGGTGTTCACTGGAAGGACTGATGTTGAAGCTGTAACTCCAATACTTTGGCCACCTGATGAGAAGAGCTGACTCACTGGGAAAGACCCTGATGCTGGGAAAGGTTGGAGGTACGAGGAGAAGGGGAAAACAGAGGATGAGGTGGTTGGATGGCATCACCAATGCGATCAACATAAGTTTGAGTAGGCTCCAGGAGTTGGTGATGGACATGGAAGTCTGGTGTGCTGCAGACAATGGGGTCGCAAGGAGTCAATCACTACTGAGTGGCTGAACTGAACTGAAGGAAAAGAATATATATATATACCCATAGATGAAATGCTAATTGGTGTATTGTATTTCTTTGATGAAAGCATCATCCTCTTTGATCTGCAGTATAATGAGCTTTATTTGGAACATCAAGGCATTCCATAAAACCTGAATAAGTGATTTAAACAGTAACATGAGCATCAAATTATTGTTCTTTGTGCAGGAAGCGTAAGAAGAAAAAGCAACATTACCTTTTTTGAAGAAGGATATGACCTTTCTAACTAAAAAAGCAATATTTAGAAGATAACATATTTGAAAATGGGTAATTTCAATGATTGATTTTTGACAAATTATAAAGATCTGGCCTCTTCTCTTCATTATAAAAACAATTAAATATAAGTTTCCATTAGCTTACTTTCTGCTCTAAAACTTATACTAATAGAACAATGTAACTACAATTCCTATTATTTCTTTTCTTCTAAAAGACAAAAAGAGACACTGAATGTGTCTGATGGTTTACGCTTTAACAATAGCATTTACAACAGAACAGGAGAAATATGAGTGATTTTTTCAATGTAGACAGGCCATCCACTCCAGTATTCTTGGGCTTTCCTTGTGGCTCAGCTGGTAATGAATCTGCCTGTAATGTAGGAAACCTGGGTTCCATTCCTGGATTGGGGATCCCTGGGTTGGAAGATCCCCTGGAGAAGGGAAAGGCTACCCACTCCAGTATTCTGGCCTGGAGAATTCCATGGACTGTATAGTCCATAGGGTTGCAAAATGTTGGACATGACTGAGCAACTTCCACTTCACTTCAGACAGGTCAGCAGGGGTTAAAGGTCCAAGACTAGGGTATAGGTTTTAGGGAAAAAAACCATAAGTGCTTTGTATGTTGTATGTCCATCTACTCAAAACCAAAGATGAAGAGTCTGTCTGTATATTATCAAGTAATATAATTCAGTCCAGTAAAAGATGAAGCTGGATTTTGCAGACAAAGTCTACTAAGCTAATAAAGAATATTTCTATTTCCTGACCTCGCTTCCTGCATTTCTTCCCTGGGACCTGACCTGGAATGACGCATGGTAGTTATTGAATCCTAAGGCCTCTAGGTAATAAATTCAGTGCAACTCAACAAACTCATTTTAATGAACTTCCTCTGGAAAGATTTAACAGAAAATTCTGATCTCTTATTGTCATTGCTCCATTCTCCATAACTTAATCTCCAAGTGATGCAGTAAATGTCAAACAGGAATTACAGTTGAAAAGGTTCTTATTAGGTAGATACATGTGTTTATATATGCTATGCACACAGACAATGTTAAGTATATTTTTTTCCTGAAAGAGTCTAATAAAGTTCTTATTTCTTACCTTTCTAAATGACAAAATTTCAAATTATTGACAGAGGATAAAAGAGGGATTGAGGGTCACTGCTTCATCAGCTTGGGTGAGTTTGAATTATAATAAGTAGGTCTTCAGTAGGTACTACAATAAGGTCTAGATAGGTTTCAAAGTTGCTTTACCACATACAGTAGAATAATTAAAGATGCTCCTAGTGCTGCCTCAAGGCAATAGATGATTCATTAAAAGACACATTTTGTCTCTTGTTTTTATTTTAATTTTGAAAATAAGTGTGAAATATAGAGACTACTAGGCCACCTGATGCTAAGAGCTGACTCATTCGAAAAGACCCTGATGCTGGGAAAGACTGACGGCAGGAAGAGAAAGGGGACGACAGAGGATGAGATGGTTGGATGGCATCACTGACTCAATGGACATGAGTTTGGGTAGACTCCTGGAGTTGGTGGTGGACAGGAAGGCCTGGTGTGCTGCAGTCCATGGGGTCACAAAGAGTTGGACACGACTGAGTGACTGAACGACTGAACAAAATTGAACTGAGGAAAAATTGACTTGGAAAATGTTGAAGTTTGTCTTTATTTTGCTTTGATGCTTTATTTAGTTTTTGTTTTTTTTTTTTCTTTCTCTATTAATTAGCAAGGAAAATTTCTTGGTGAAATACCCTTGAGTTCTTGAGTGTGACCACACTGACAATATTACTTCAGCAACTTTTCATTCTTTCACATACCCATTCTAGTTTATCACGGAGCACAACTGACTTATCTGCAAAGCACAACTCCAGTCCATTCGCTTCTATCACAGTGTTCCACATCATGGTTCAAGTCCCCATTCTCTCTCACGTGGATACTATGATACCTCCAATTCGGGCTTTCTGCTTTTTTTTTTTTTTTTTTCTTTTCTTACCTTCAAAAACCCATTGCCCACATGATAGCCAGAATGAGATTTTCAGACTATAAATTCAGATCATGCTCCTTCTGTTCTGAATCCTGTCAGTGACTGTCACATGGCTAACAATGCCTTCCATGTTCCGCACCTTTACGATGTCTCAAATTCCATACCCTCTCCCTCAGAAAGACCCTCCATAGCATTTCCCAATTAAATTTGCCATTCTTATGCCCTTTCAAATATTCCTTATCCCATTAGTCTAAGTGTCTTCATCGGTCTTTTTATTATCTGGGACAATGTTAAACATTTTTCAAATGTATAGCTTGTGGTCTGTCTCCAAGCCTGCAACGTAAATACCATAAGAGTAAAAGCCTCCTCTGACTAGGTGAATGTTATATCCCCAGCCCCTTGTACAGTGGTTGGCACAGTAATTAACGTGTTAATCAGTTAATGACAGATGTTGCTGATTTTTACAGCAGTTTTCAATTCTGGCATATTCATTTCAGAAAAAAAAAATGTGAAGAACCCCAAAAGTGATATTTATACTAATAATCCTAAAGGGAAAAATAAAGAAAAAATATTTTTTACCAAAAATATATTTACTATGCCAGTGCCTAAACTAGAAAAACAAACACTTCTATTTTAAACATATAAAAATGAAGGAGTGTCTTTTCCATTGCTATAGATTATTGTATATAAATACATATATATATATATACACACATATCAAAATGTCATATTATAATATGTGATAAAAGATGTAGCAATATCATTATCATGAACCACCTGAAAATCTCTTAGATTATAACTTTTAGCATATCAAATCATATTTTCAGTAAGACTTTGACTATATAAAATATATTTTACATCGATAGAATATAAGAAAAATAGAAATAAATGAAAATAATTTTACTGGTTGATACTATGA
>SJYA01001462.1:785857-865439 GCA_006410615.1 Neotragus moschatus
GGTTGATACTATGATAGTGGATTTTATTTTCTATTTCTAAAATTATTTTTAATATAGTTGGTATACTGTTTTTGTAGAAAGGTGTCTAATATATAAGGAAGAAATAATGGGAGTGGGGAAACTGTGATGAGATGGTTACATTTAGAATATCAACTTACAACAAGCCAGCTTTCCATAACAAGTGTTTTTTGGCTTGGGCCCATGCCTTTGTCTCCATGGTTTGGATTTTTGACACACTAAGATTCAATTTTTCTAGTAGTCACTTATAGATGTGAAAGCTGGACCATAAAGAAGACTGAGTATAGAAGAATTGATACCTTCAAACTGTGATGCTGGAGAAAACATTTGAGACTTCTTTTGACAGCAAGGAGGTCAAATCAAGGAGATTAATCCTAAAGAAAATCAATCCTGTATATTCATTGGAAGGACTGATGCTGAAGCTGAAGCCCCAATACTTTGGCCACCTGATGCAAAGAACTGACTCACTGGAAAAGACCCTGATGCTGGGAAAGATTGAGGACAGAAGGAGAATATGGTGACCGAGGATGAGATGGTTGGATGGCATCACTGACTCAATGGACATGAGTTTGATTAAACACCAGGAAATAGTGAAGGACAGAAAAGCCTGGCATGCTGCAGTCCAGGGGGTTGCAAAGAATCAGACATGACTTAGTGACTGAACAAAAACAAGTTTCAATTGAAAGTATCAGTTTTGAAACTGGAAAATTGTTTGGTTTCCCCTTAACCTTGATCACTTAAAAAAGGACATTATGCTACATTACTCACTTAGGGAGCTTGTAGGTCAATCTGCATTAGCCACTTTAGAGGTTTATTTTGAAATACTTCATTTGGCTTAGAGAATTTTAATATGTTTCTTTAAATTATTGGTTTAACATGAGTTTCTATATTTCTCTAATTTTAGAAGGATTGACAGAATTCAAATCCAGTCTGTAGAGTTAACAAATTCACTCATTCTGTGTTCTCTGATATATCTGTTTTTTTGTTCCCTATATATTTGTTACTTTCAGACATAGTTCAATATACTTACAGCGTTCAGAGGCAGTTCACAAGGCTTTGGTCCATTGCTCATATCTCAGCAGATCTTTGAAGAAGTAAATTAGTCCCAGCTGCATATCCCTTCAGAAATACCGTTCACATACATGTACTCAGATTGATAATTGAATACTTTAAAAACAAAGTGTTTTATTAACATAAAACCCTTTATATTTTATAATTGCCAAGGTGAAGAAGAGAAAATTCAGGTTTTCTGAGAGCTTCAAATTAACCTAAAGAGGAAATGCACTACTATGAGAAATAACGTCTTCAGTTCAGTTCAGTTCAGTTCGGCCACACATTCATGTCCAACTCTTTACGACCCTATGAACTTCAGCACACCAGGCCTTCCTGTGCATCAGCAACTCCCGGGGACTACCCAAACTCATGTCCATTGAGTCGGTGATGCCATCCAGCTACTTCATCCTGTTGTCCTCTTCTCCTCCTCTCAATCCTTCCCAGTATCAGGGTCTTTTCAACTGAGTCAGTTCTAGTCATCAAGTGGCCAAAGTATCAGAGTTTCAGCTTCAGCATCAGTCCTTCCAAAGAAGGTTCAAGACTGATCTCCTTTAGGAGGGACTGGTTGGATCTCCTTGCAGTACAAGGGATTCCCAAGTCTTCTCCAACACCACAGTTAAAAAGCATCAATTCTTCAGTGCTCAGCTTTCTTTATAGTCCAAGTCACACAGCCATACATGACCACTGGAAAAACGGTGGCTTTGATTAGATGAACTTTTGTTGGCAAAGTATTGTCTCTGCTTTTTAATACTCCAAGTTGGTCATAACTTTTCTTCCAAGGAGCAAGCATCTTTTAATTTCATGGCTGCAGTCACCCTCTGCAGTGATTTTGAGTCTCCCAAAATAAGGTCTCTCACTGTTTCCATTATTTTCCCATCTATTTGACATGAAATGATAAGAACAGATGCCATGAACATAGTTTTCTGAATGTTGAGTTTTAAGTCAATTTTTTCACTCTCCTCTTTCACTTTCATCAAGAGGCTCTTTAGTTCTTCTTTGCTTTCTACCTTAAGGGTGGTGTCACCTGCATATCTGAGGTTATTGATAATCCTCCCAGCAATCTTGATTCCAGCTTGTGCTTCTTCCAACCCAGGGTTTCTCATGATGTACTCTGCATATAAGTTAAATAAGCAGGGTGACAATATACAGCCTTGACGTACTCCTTTCCCTATTTGGAATCAGCCTGTTGTTCCATGTCCAGTTCTGACTGTTGTTTCATGACCTGTTTATAGGTTTCTTAAAAAGCAGGTCATGTGGTCTGGTATTCCCATCTCTTTCAGAATTTTCCACTGTTTGTTGTGATTCATACAGTCCAAGGCTTTGGCATACTCAATAAAGCAGAAATAGATGTTTTTCTGGAACTTTCTTGTTTTTTCAATAATCCAAGAGATGTTGATGATTTGATCTCTGGTCCCTCTACCATTTCTAAATCCAGTTTGATATCTGTAAGTTCGCGGTTCATGTACTGTTGAAATCTGGCTTGGAGAACTTTGAGCATTACTTTACTAGCATGTGAGATGAGTTCAATTGTGTAGTAGTTTGAACTTTTTTTTGGCATTGCCTTTTTTTGGGATTGGAATGAAAACTGATCTTTTCCAGTCCTGTGGCCACTGCTGAGTTTTCCAAATTTGCTGACATATTCAGTGCAGCACTTTAACAGCATCATCTGGTAGGATTTGAAATAGTTCAATTGGAATTTCATCACCTTCACTAGCTTTGTTCGTAGTGATGCTTCCTAAGGCCTACTTGACTTTCTATTCCAGGATGTCTGGCTCTGGGTGAGAGATCACGCCATCGTGATTATCTGGGTTGTGAAGATCTTTTTTGTATAGTTCTTCTGAGTATTCTTGCAACCTCTTCTTAAGAGCTTCTGTTAAGCCCTTACCATTTCTGAAAAGGCAAAAATATAGGACACTAAAAGATGCACTCCCTGGGTTGGTAGGTGCCCAATATGCTACTGTAGATCAGTGGAGAAATAACTCCAGAAAGAATGAAGAGATGGAGTCAATGCAACAACAGCACCCAGCTGTGGATGTAACTGGTGATGGAAGTAGACTCTGGTGCTCTAAAGAGCAATACTGTATAGGAACCTGGAACGTCAGGTCCATCAATCAAGGCAAATTAGAAGTGGTCAAACAAGAGATGGCAAGAGTGAATGTTGACATTTTAGGAATCAGCAAACTAAAATGGACTGGAATGGGTGAATTTAGCTCAGATGACCTTTATATCTACTGCTGTAGGCAAGAATTTCTTAGAAGAAATGAAGTAGCCCTCATAGTCAATGAATGCAGTACTTGGATGCAATCTCAAAAACGACAGAATGATCTCTGTTCCTTTCCAAGGCAAACCATTCAGTATCACAGTAATCCAAGTCTATGTCCTGACCAGTAATGCTGAAGAAGCTGAAGTTGAATGGTTCTATGAAGACCTACAAGCCAAATAACAGCCAAAAAAATGTACTTCTCGTTATGGGGGACATAGGAAGTCAAGAAACACCTGGAGTAGCAGGCAAATTTGGCCTTGGAGGACAGAATGAAGCAGGGCAAAGGCTAATAGCATCTTGCCAAGAGCAAACACTGGTCACAGCAAATACCCTCTTCCAACAACAAAAGAGAAGACTCTACACATGGACATCACCAGATGGTCAATGCTGAAATCAGATTGATTATATCCTTTGCAGCCAAAGATGGAAAAGCACTATACAGTCAGCAAAAACAAGACCGGGAGCTGACTGTGGCTCAGATCATGAACTCCTTGTGGCAAAATACAGACTTAAATTAAAGAAAGTATGGAAATCCACTAGACCATTCATGTATGACCTAAATCAAATCCCTTGCAATTATATTGTGGAAGTGAGAAATAGATTTAAAGGATTAGCTCTGATAGACAGAATACCTGAAGAACTATGGATGGAGATTCATCATATTGTACAGAAGGCAGGGATCAAGATCATCTCTAAGAAAATGAAATGCAAAAAGGCAAAATAATTGTCTGAGGAGGTTTACAAATAGCTATGAAAAGAAGAGAAGCCAAAGGTAAAGGAGAAAAGAAAAGATATATCCATTTGAAGGGAGATTTCCAAAGAATAACAAGGAGAGATAAGAAAGCCTTCCTCAGTGATCAATACAAAGAAATAGAGGAAAATAATAGAATGGGAAAGACAAGAGATCTCCTCAAGAAAATTAGAGACATCAATACCTTCACGTGCTAGGTAATCAGACAAAACGGTGACAGTACTATATTCACAATGGTTATTGATATAAAGACAGTTACTGTAAATGTCACATGATATTTTAGATCATATTTTATATTGTTTTTCTACTGCAGTGCTTAGATTTTTTCCTTAAGCCCTGATTTACATACAGAAAACTCAACACAAAATTTTTTATACTTCTTTTCAGTGAATCAGAACTTTAATGATGAAAATATATACTATCTTAATTACTTGTTGAATAACCATCTCCAATGTGAATATGTAGATATTTACTCTGGATGAGGTGTGCTGTGGAATGCCACAGCTCTGGTTTTTGACCACTTACTGTTTCACAATTTGATGCAATGATTATGATGCATTGAAACTCCTTTAAATTTTTGAATACACGGATAATATAATTATGACTATCATTGATGACAAAACCAAAAAAATTATCATTTACTGGTAGAAGTCAATAAATGATAGTAATAGTTAAATTTAATAAAAGTAAGCAAGAGAAATCCAAGAATCAGCATGCATTAAGTAATATTATGCATGACATACTGTACTAAATTCTTCTACATGTGTTAATTAATTCTCACCACAATCCTATGGAGTATTATTATCACCCAAATTTTATAGATTTGGAAGTCAAAGTTACAAAAGATCAAGCACCTCTCTTTGAAAGTCACAAATCCAGGCTTGGAATGCAGTTATGTGTTCAGAATTTCCCATCTAATTTTTGTACAAAACTTCCTTCCTAAGAGCATACACATTGGCCTAAGTGACTAGTTGGAATATTCAAATAAGATGGAGAAAATGGCTAAGTAATACCACACATGGAAATGATTAAAGTCTTTAGATAATAGTGAATAAAATGTGAGTCAATAATGAGAATTATATAACCAAAAATTGAAGTTCTCTCAGATGGTAACAACCTAAAACTAAAGTCTAATCAGAGCCACTGTTTGCACATAGGACTTTTTTGTGAGAATTTTTTATTTTTAAAATGTTTCTCTAGGAAGATTGAATTGCAGATGTTTCCTGCTTGACAGACCAATTAGAATAGAATTCCCCTTCCAGCAGACCAACTAGAAAAAGATGCTCTTCCTCTGTCTTGAGAGTCAGGACAGAGGCTTGGATACACAATCATTTGCTTCATTTCTACCCTCTGTATGTACTGTTAAATTGCTTTCCCAATGTTTATAACAATGTTTAAACATCTAATATCATTTTTTTTTCTTTTTAGGTGAATTATTTTTGCAAGTAACACTTTTAACTAGTTAGTCCTTTCCTCAAAGCTTCATGATATGGAGATCAGGTGATGTAATTTTGATTCAAACTGATAATTTAAGAAAATATTAATTACTGAACTAAGAGAGACATCAAGAGATCTAATGTAAACTAACATGTCCTAAGAAAATGTGATAAATTACTACCCACTTCTGGGTCACATACTATACGTACAACTACTTCAACCCACTGTCTATGCTTGCAGACATAGATATATGTACCAAACTCACTCAGTTGTGTCCTACTCTTTGTGACCCCATGGCTTGTAGCCCATCAGGATCCTTGGTCCACAGGATTTTACAGGTAAGAAAACTGGAATGGGTTGCCATTTCCTTCTCCAGGGCATCTTCCCAATCCAGGGATCGAACCCAGGTCTCCTGCATTGCAGGCAGATTCTTTACCATCTGAGCCACCAGCAAAGCAGTCATTCTGCTCTGTCGGAATTAGTAAAGCTGATGGATAAATCCTGACGTATGACAAATTCGTCCTCCTCATTCTTCAACATTAAAAGGCTTTTGGATAATTCTAAGGCTAATCTCCATTAATTACCTAATTTGTTTGTATACAGAAATCTATTTTTTAATATGTCTGTTTATTTTTATAGTGTATTATTTTGCTAGAGATGCCATAACAAAATACTACAGACTGGATGGTTTAAACAAAAATTTTAGTTCTGAAGACTGGAAGTTCAAGATCAAGGTGTTGACCAATACTATCTTCTGAGGCCTCTGTTCCTGGCTTGCAGATGGCCACAGACTTGCTGCGTTCTCACATAATTTTCTCTATGTGCATGCATCAGGGATGTATGTCCCTCTTATAAGGACACATTACTGTGTGGATCACAATAAACTGTGGAAAATTCTGAGAGAGATGGGAATACCAGACCACCTGACCTGCCTATTGAGAAACCTATATGCAGGTCAGGAAGCAACAGTTAGAACTGGACATGGAACAACAGACTGGTTCCAAATAGGGAAAGGAGTATATCAAGTCTGTATATTGTCACCCTGCTTATTTAACTTCTATGCAGAGTACATCATGAGAAATGCTGGGCTGGAAGATGCACAAGCTGGAATCAAGATTGCAGGGAGAAATATTCATAACCTCAGATACACAGATGACACCACCCTTATGGCAGAAAGTGAAGAGGAACTAAAAAACCTCTTGATGAAGTGAAAGTGGAGAGTGAAAAAGTTGGCTAAAGCTCAACATTCAGAAAATAAAGATCATGGCATCAGGTCCTATCACTTCATGGCAAATAGATGGGGAAACAGTGGAAACAGTGTCAGACTTTATTTTGGGGGGCTCCAAAATCACTCCAGATGGTGATTGCAGCCATGAAATTAAAAGACGCTTACTCGGGGGGCAGTCCTAAGATGGCAGAGGAATAGGATGGGGAGACCACTTTCTCCCCCACAAATTCATCAAAAGAACATTTCAACGCTGAGTAAATTCTACAAAACAACTTCTGAATCCTGGCAGAGGACATCAGACATCCAGAAAAGCAGATCGTTGTCTTCAAAAACAGGTAGGAAAATATAAAAGATGAAAAAAGAGACAAAGGAGATAGGGAGGGAGCTCCGTCCCGGGAAGGGAGTCCCATCCTGGGAAGGGAGTCTTAAAAAAAGAGAAGTTTCCAAACACCAAGAAACACTCTCACTGCCGAGTCTGTGGCGAGCCTTGGAAGCACAGAGGGCAACATAACAGGGAAGATAAATAAAAAATGTAAACCAGCAGATTACAAGCCCAACGGTAACTCCCCCAGCGGAAAAGCAGCGCAGATGCCTGCATCCGCCACTAGCAGTTGGGGGCTGGGCAGGGAGGGGCAGGAGGTGTGGGCTACAGTGCTTTTTCAGAATCGGGCTGGAATGCCCCGAATGTAACCAGAGCAAACTAACTTGGGCTAGCACACCAGACTGTGGGGTAGTTACCGCGTGAAAAGCTCTAACATAAGACACCACCAGGACCGCGCACAGAACAAAGGACGGAACAGAAATAGCCGGCTGCAGACCATCCCCCGCCGGTGAAAGGCAGCCAGAGCCGTGAGGGCTGGAAGGGGGCAATTGCAGCCCCAGAGAGACACTACTTACCAAACTGCAAGCAGACTTCTTTGCTAACTAAGACTTCTTGGGGTTCTGGACAGTCAGTATCTGCCTGAAAAGGGATGCCAGTGGTACACCCAGAAAACTGAGCAGAAGGGAAAGGCAATAAGTCGCAGCAACTGCGCTCGCCAAACACCTGAGCAACTTGGTCCTGGAAAGGGCACAAAACGCAGGTCCAATCGAATCTGCACCTCTGAGCACTACCTGAGTGCCGAGTCTGAGCGGCTTAGACTGGGGAGGTGCATGCAGCCTAGGGGTGGCCTCAGATGGTTCCCATCAGAGAAATGTAGAGCCTGAGTGGTGCACTGTGTTCAGGGGCATGCCCATGCCAGTATTATCTGTTTGCATTATCCCTCCCTGCCCACAGCGCGACTGAACAGGTGAGCCTAAAAAAAAAAAAAAGTGACTACCACCACCCCCATTGTATCAGGACGGAAATCAGGAAATCGGACACTGAAGAGACCAGCAAACAAAAGAAGCTAAACAAAGGGAACCGCCTTGGAAGTGACGCCACACTGTCCACAACACCAGAGAAAGTCCCAGAAATATTTTTACTATTTTTACAACCATTTCTCTCTCTCTCTCTTTTTGTTGATGTTGTTGTTTGATTGTTTTTTCTTCTTTTCTTTTTTTAAATTTNGAGACCAGCAAACAAAAGAAGCTAAACAAAGGGAACCGCCTTGGAAGTGACGCCACACTGTCCACAACACCAGAGAAAGTCCCAGAAATATTTTTACTATTTTTACAACCATTTCTCTCTCTCTCTCTTTTTGTTGATGTTGTTGTTTGATTGTTTTTTCTTCTTTTCTTTTTTTAAATTTTTAGGTCATCTATTTCTCCTTTAATTTTAATTTTTATAACCTACTATCACTTTTCAAAAAAAAAAGACCCTATGTTTAAAGCAAATGCCATATATATATTTTTTTTTATTCTGGTTTTTGGTGTTGGTTTTTAATAATTCTCATGACTTTTTTTCCTCTTGTTCTTGTTCTTTTCTTTAATATTGTATTTTTGAAAATTCAACCGCTAGTCTAGATTTTTAATCTTTGCTTTTTGGTATTTGTTGTCAATTTTGTACATTTAAAAACCCAATCTTCAGTACCCAATTTTGACTGAGAGCGAGATCACTGGCTTGGCCACTCTCTCCTCCTTTGGACTCTCCTTTTTCTCCACCAGGTTGTCTTTGTCTCCTCCCTTCCNAACAGTCTTTTGGACTCTGTGGGAGAGGGAGAGGGTGGGATGATTTGGGAGAATGGCATTGTAACATGTGTAATATCATATGTGAAATGAACTGCCAGTCTAGGTTCGATGCAGGTTGCAGGATGCTTGGGGTTGGTGCACAAGGATGATCCAGAGAGATGGTATGGGATGGGAGGTGGGAGGGGGATTCAGGATTGGGAACTCATGTACACTCGTGGCTGATTCATGTCAATGTATGGCAAACGAATACAGTATTGTAAAGCAAAATAAAGTAAAAATAAAACTTAAAAAAAAAAAAAAAAAAAAAAAACTACGCTTACTCCTTGGAAGAAAAGTTATGATCAACCTAGATAGTATATTCAAAAACAGAGATATTACTTTGCCGACTCAGGTCCGTCTAGTCAGGGCTATGGTTTTTCCAGTGGTCGTGTATGGGTGTGAGAGTTGGACTGTGAAGAAGGCTGAGTGCTGAAGAATTGATGCTTTTTAACTGTGATGTTGGAGAAGACTCTTGAGAGTTCCTTGCAAGGAGATCCAACCAGTTCGTTCTGAAGGAGATCAGCCCTGGGATTTCTTTGGAAGGAATGATGCTAAAGCTGAAACTCCAGGACTTTGGCCACTTCATGCGAAGAGTTGACTCATTGGGAAAGACTCTGATGCTGGGGGGGATTGGGGGCAGGAGGAGAAGGGGACGAGAGAGGATGAGATGGCTGGATGGCATCACTGACTCGATGGACATGAGTCTGTTTGAACTCGGGGAGATTGTGACGTACAGGGAGGCCTGGCGTCCTGCAATTCACGGGGTTGCAAAGAGTTGGACGTGACTGAGCGACTGAACTGAACTGAACTGAAGATTGGATCAGAACTCACTCTAATGGTCACACTGTAACTTAATTATCTCTTTAAAGGTCCTATTTCCAAATAGAATCACATTCTGAGGTACTGGGGGGTAGGGCCTCAAAACAGGAACTTTTAGAGGCATAATTTAGCTTATAGCAGTAGTGTACTCATTGTTCATCCAACATGATTTTTTTTTAAGAATTAAGCATATTAAATAAACTTTTAATATTCTGTATTTGCTCATTCAATATCTGTAGTCTATGAAGATCTGATTCTGTTGCTTGTCTCTGCTTACTCTGGCTGCCTGTGGCCTGTTGCTTTGTATGTTTTCTGATTTCTCTTTGTGAGCTCATATTTTTTACAGCTCTGTGCATGCGGATTTTTTAACATCTGTGTTTAGATCATGATCTACAAAGAGTATCTCTGATATTTCTACTAAGTATCCACTGGCACTAACATATATTAATAGAAGTACCTTAAGACATTCTGCTTGGATACTTTTGAGCCCCTAAAAATCATATGAATATACCTTCAAAAGCTCCCTTGACAGTAGGTCTGCTGATAGTAATTCTCAGTTGATTTAATTTTCAAGGCATGTTTTTCCTATCATACTCACTCTGGTAAGAGGTTTTTAGAGTTACCAGTTTTATGAAAAAAGGTTTATAATCTCAATTTTCATCATGCTCAGGTCCTAAACTTTATGGCTTATTCCTATTGTTAAAGAGAAGCCTGGCATACTGCAGTCCATGAGATTGCAGAGTCACACATTACTGAGCAACTAAACAACCCAAAACTCATTAAAAAACACAATCTCCTCTACTGGAGACTAGCGGATCATCTGAGAAAAGCTTATCTGTGTCCCATGGACAGTTTTTCTATCTTTATTTCTTACACCTTTATGACCTTTATTTCTCTGGCTTTGTCAGTGAGCCCAATGCACATCTGTAAAGATTTCTTTCTTTTTTCTTAAATTTCATCTGTGATTTAGCTTTCAATATCAGAAGTATTCCCCTGCACTGGGATGACATGCAGGGATGGGATGGGGAGGGTGGTGGGAGGGGGGTTCAGGATGGGGAACACATGTAAACCCATGGCTGATTCATATCAATGTATGGCCAAAACCACTACAATATTGTAAACTAATTAGTCTTCAACTAAAATAAATAAATTTTAAAAAAGAAGTATTTCCCTGAATAGTTAGTCTATTATATTAGCAGGAAAAGCAGTAAAGTTCACTTTACATTGTTTCAGTTTTTTTCTAATTATTTCATAAACAAATACATGTATGCTTTAGCTGCATGACTTGCCCTTTCTTCAGTTCTGCTAGATAGAGAATATTCAAGCTTTATAAATGAAAGTCTTAAAGAATTATTAACTTATAGACCACTTGTTATATTTATTCTCCACCTAATAAAGCCATTCCTCATCTAAGAAATATTTTCTTGTTACTTTGAAAAATAACATCTACTTATTGAACACTCACTGAAGGTTAGACATCTTACTCACTGTTATCTGCATGATATTTCACTTAATCTTTAAGGAAAATGCAGGGATAATGTTACTATTTGTATTGATAGACATGAAGTTGAGACTTATTGAAATTTAGTCATTTGCCAGAGACCACAGATAGTAGATATCTCATACCCTCTTCTAAAATTCGCCATCCTAAATAATCGACTGAATAAGAATACTCAAACTTGTGTGTTTATATTTATAAAATTCTTCTGAATTTTTTTCTCTACAATTTAAGAAGTAGTGATAAGGCTGCTGCATGGTTATACTTATTGATATATAAATAACAATACAATGCTTATACTTATGAAGCACTATTTCTTGTAAAACCTCATATTTTATTAAAGCCTATGAATCCAATTTATTGATAGCACAATAATCATAAGGAAAGATAATTTAAACATATTTCAGTTTATCTGGCTAAATTCATTTACAAAGGAAATTCACTTGTCGGTTACCTTAACCATTTTTGTTGCTCAGTGGAGCAGTTCTCATTTTTAATAAAATGCATCTTAATATATCAGTTGAGATGTTACAATTATTGTCCTAGTTCAAGGTTTAAAAATACATTCCAAAAAAGGGATGACAAATTATTTGTCTACTGTAGCCCCAACAAGCTTGAATGAAGAACATTCAGCCACGGAAGTCACCACAGTTAACAACCACTGAAGCCAGTTAGCTACCATGTATGTTCATAAAGGAACTGAAAGAAAATAGACAGGGGCTTCCCTGGTATCTACTGATTTTTGTCTACTTATTCATTTGTGCTAACTGACACATTTTAAATTCTTAAAAATTCTGTTAAGAGATGAATAATTTACATTGTGTTTACCAGGCTCAAATTAGAACATTATTTTTTTTAATGGTATATTGTACATTGTAAAATTTACTTTTTATCTAAGCAACTAGGTACATCTTTCAGGATCAAGGACTAAATATGCCCACAGTTCTTAAAAATCAATAAGCACTTTTATTTTTTATTGATTGTCTAATAGTAGCAGCGAATGAGATCTTTGGACATTTACAGAATAAATTAAAATAACGAGTGTCCAATATTCACTTGAATTTTGACAGAGGTTATAGCAGCATTGGAGGGGAAAAAAAAGCATCTGAAAAATGAAAAACAAAAAAAGTGGCAAAGCGAAATTCGTTTAAAGTGCATTAAAATTCCATCAACTTCAACTCAAAACCAGTAACCAATAATGTTAGAATCTATGCCAGCCATTTTGTCATGGTTTCATTCTGAATTAGTTGTTTCACACAGGTTATGTTATTGTACCTTTGTTATTATTTAATCACTGTTGTGTCTGACTCTCTGACTCCATGAACTGCAGCACTTCAGGCTTCCCTGTCATTCACTATCTCCCAGAGTTTGTTCAAACTCATGTCCATTGAGTCGGTGATGCCATCCAACCATCTCATCCTCTGTCACTACTATCTCCTCCTGCCCTCAATCTTTTCCAGCATCAAGGTCTTTTCTAATGAGTTGGCTCTTTGCATCAGGTGGCTAAAGTATTGGAGTTTCAGCTTCAGCATCAATTTTTCTAATGAATATTCAGAGTTGATTTCTTTTAGGATTGACTGGTTTGACCTTCTTGCTGTCCAATGGTCTCTCAAGAGTCTTCTCCAGCACCACAATTTGAAAACATCCATTCTTCAGTACACAGCCTTCTTTATGGCCCAACTCTCACATCCATACATGACTACAGGAAAAACCATAGCTCTGACTAGATGGACATTTGTTGGGAAAGTGATGTCTCTGCTTTTTAATAAACTGTCTAGGCTTGTCATGGTTTTCCTTCCAGGGAGCAAATATCTTTTAATTTCATAGCTACAGTCACCATCAGCAGTGATTTTGGAGCCCAAGAAAATAAAATCTGTCACTGTGCACTTAATTGATCAAAAAAATTCACTTAAACTGAAAAATCACTGCACAAAATGCATTCTTCATTTATTACTTAGCAAAATACAGATGTTATTTTTCTTTGCCTAGGGTCATCTAACCTATTGTAAGCAAAGCCCTACTCTAAACTGACCAATTTTTAAAGAGATCAGTAATATTCATTCTACTCTGCTCAGTGAACTCTAGTAGTCTTTGACCATGATAAGTAATACATTGCATTATTTGCAAAAGAAATTATGAAAGAGAATTGTCCTTTTATCATTTTTGTAAAAATTGTATTTAAATAATCAGTTAAATTATTACTATTATTATTATTTTAGTGCTTGGTCTCATCTACAGTAGAAATAGAAGATGTATGGTTATATATACTGTTTCCCCTGTCAGGTGCCCAACAACAAAAATGGTTTCCTTTGAATAGCAGTTTGCAATACATAATTGTTGAAGAAGAATAAACCGGGGCAACCATTTAAGTGAATTTGTACAATCTAATACAAGATGCTAGCAAGCAAATCATTAAAGTGAAGATCCTAATAATCAGGAAAGTGTGTTAATCTATGGAAATGCAGGTCTTAAAAATCACCCATAAAACTTTTATTGAAGCATATCACATGTAATAATCATGCACAAAATGATGAATGTGAAGCTATCAGCCAGCAGAAAATGTCTAGAGGGATTTAAAATCCACTTCTAGGGAATCCTTTTCATTCAAAGCAAAACATTTTATATCAGAGGCTCACAATTTCCCTCATGGCACCAGTAAGTGTGGTTCTACCATATCAGAGGCTTCCAAGGATTGCTTGGAAAAAGAAATTAGTGTAAACAGCTGGTGAAGGCTGCCTGTTGTGCAGAGCAAACTGCATTATAAGAGGAAAGGAACAGCCCCTTGATGACCTTCCACAAATAAAAGGCACATCAACTCTGAGAAATGAATTCTGTATTAAGTGAAAAAAATGGAAGTGTCATCAGAATACATTTATAACTGCATATTACATTTAGAATAAATATCTTGTTTTTTAAAACTAAAAAAATCTAAGATTAAATGTAGGCTTGCCAATGGCTCAGCAGGTAAAGAATCTGCCTGCAATGCAGGAGGCCCAGGAGATGCAGGTTCAACTCCTGGATTGGGAAAATCTCCTGGAGGAGGAAATGGCAACCCACTTCAGTATTTTCACCTGAAAAATCCTACAGATAGAGGAGTCTAGTGGGCAAAAGTCCAAAGGGTTGCCAAGAGCTGGACACTACTAAGCATGCATTATTACAGTATTATTATGTAGTTTATTAGTCACTACTGATGAAAGGCAGCTGTTTTTAATACAAAGACATAGATTCCTGTATGGCACTCTATGGTTTCAGCCTAGAGTACCCATAAGGTCCTCACTACATCTAGATGCTGGGTTAGAGGACTCCATTATTAGTCTTGTGGTTGTAAATTTTAGAAATAGAATCTCTTTCTTAACTGAGCATCTGAGAATTAGGCTTGGTTTACTTCACATTGTGTTCACTTAGATTTATTATAATAAAGGACAGACTTTATTTAGTTCTGAAACATCTAGGAAAGATTAAATACATGTTAAAGAGAGGGAAGATTTTTCAGAAGGTTTATTCAGGTAAGCCACTGTGGTTACAATATGGTTTCTGGAATGTCAAAACCACCTTGATGAGCTAGTTTACTTGAAACTGTGTGTCTTTCTGAATATAACAAGCTTTTTATCAAGCAGAGAAAAAGATGACTGGTGACAAAAAAAGGTCTCAAGTACACATGTCAGCTTTGGAGTATACTAATATTTTTGAATTTTAATATATGAAGTCACATCTAGAAAGTACCTTGTTAATCTCTCTAATATTAATTTCACAGACAATGCTAACTAGAAATTATCATATTTATCCAGGTGAATTCTATTTACATGAGACTTAAGAGTCTCTTGATGAAGGTGAGAGAGGGGAGTGGAAAAGATGACTTAAAATTCAGGAAACTCAAACAGGGCTCTGTATCTACCTAGAGAGGTGGGATGGGGAGGGAATTTCAAAGCGGAGGGGATATATGTATACTTATGACTGACTCATGTTGATGTTTGACAGAAAACAACAAAATTCTGTAAAGCAACCATCCTTCAATAAAAAATAAATTAATTTTCTTAAAGTTGAAAAAATTCAATATTCAAAAAACAAAGACCATGGCACCAAGTCCCATCACTCCATGGCAAATAGATGGGGAAACAATGGAAACAGTGACAGACTTTATTTTGTTTGGCTCTAAAATCACTGCAGATGGTGATTGCAGCCATGAAATTAAAAGACACTTGCTCCTTGGAAGAAAAGCTATGACAAACCTAGACAGTGTATTAAAAAGCAGAGACATCACTTTGTCAACAAAGGTCCACATAGTCAAAGCTAGGGTTTTTCCACTAGTCATGCATGCATGTAAGAGTTGAACCATAAAGAAGACTGAACACTGAAGAATTGATGCTTTTCAACTGTGATGTCTAAGAAGACTCTTGAGAGTCCCTTGGAGTGCAAGGAGATCAAACCTATCAATCCTAAAGGAGATGCACCTGGAATATTCATTAGAAGGCCNTGATTTAGTAGATTAAAGCATTACTTTGAATCTTTCTGAGAATATTCATTAGGACTTTTTATAAAAATATCTTCTAGTTGTTTGATAATGTTTGGTCTCTGTGGCTGGTTATTATATATGTTTTTCATGGTGCTTTACTCTTGTTCTGTTGGTGTTCCCAAATGTTTGCCCATCACAATTTTGAATAATTTGGTTGATTATGGTGAATATTTTGTTTTATTGGCATCAGTCCTCACTTTCAGATTGTGGAAAGAAATGTAGGCCTGAAAGTTTCTGTACCTTCTCAAAGAAAAAATAAAGGGAGTTTTCAGCCCTAACAAGATCAATATCTTTAGAATATGACTACTAGTCAGTTCAGTTGCTCAGTCACGTCTGACTCTTTGAGACCCCATGGACTGCAGCACTCAGAGCTTAATCAAACTCATGTTCATTGAGTTGGTGATGCCATCCAACCATGTCATCCTCCATCGTCCTCTTCTCCTCCTGCCTTCAATCTTTCCCAGCATCAGGGTCTTTCCAATGAGTCAGTTCTTCCTATCAAGTGGCCACAGTATTGGAGCTTCAGCATCAGTCCCTCCAATGAATATTCAGGACTGATTTCCTTTAGCTTAGGCACAAACAAGACTGTAATCAGTGGGTAGGTTTATAAGTACAGAAGGAAACGATGTGGGCGGAGCCAACAAGCCTAGTTCTTTCTTGAACGCCATAATCAGTTCAACAGCTAAGAGTACATTCTTTATAACACATTGTATGTAATATGTAATCATGTAAAATCATGTATATATGATTATATTTATATTTATATATTTGAACACAGGAACAAAAGTTTGGAGCCTAGAAGGACTTTCATGGACAGTGAGAAACGTCTCTAAAAATTTTCTGGGCTGTGATTTTGTCTATTCAGGTCATCATTTATTGAAATTCTATCCCCATTCTGCTAATATTTTCCACCAGTCACTCATTATCCTGGATTCATTCTCTTAAAATAAATATTTGCTGTGATTTAACTCAGGAGCAAGGAAAGTTAATTGTCTCTACTCTGTCTACCATCTTGAGCCTGATGCCCAAACTTTCAATTTCTAAATAGATTTTTAAAAATTATATCATATATAAAAGGGATTGTTCCCCTAGTGCTCTTTGTCAATGCTGGCCACTAAGTTATTATTATGCCTTTACAGCTTCTATTTGTATAGCATTTATGTTTTACTCTGTGTCTGTGAATTTTTCTTTCTGTTTGATTAAATAAATACTTGTGATGACAATGTGAACAAAAATTATTTCCTCTAGGGTCAACATGAATGTCTTTCTGTAAAACTTAAATATCTCCCTTTTGGGTATAGCATCTTAGCTTCTCCGGCTTACATATTTTGTGTAATTTTTACTGCAGACTGAACTTCTAGTGCTTTTTACATTACAAAAAGTGTTTTTTTCTAACTAATGAACATATATTTTCCAGATTGTTCAAAGTTCACAAGTGGCTTGCAACACAAATTATTTTGGCAGGTAAAATTTTAACTTTTATGCTCAAAAGTATACACTTTTATTCTTCACATTGAACAACTTAAAATATTATATATTTNGCTTTTTACATTACAAAAAGTGTTTTTTTCTAACTAATGAACATATATTTTCCAGATTGTTCAAAGTTCACAAGTGGCTTGCAACACAAATTATTTTGGCAGGTAAAATTTTAACTTTTATGCTCAAAAGTATACACTTTTATTCTTCACATTGAACAACTTAAAATATTATATATTTATACATGATAGCTACAAATTATAATTTTAACTAGATTAAAACAAACTATAAAATAAAAGTTAGCATATCATAATTTTCCCCTTGATGATAATTTCTAGTTATTTCATTCTGCCACTTATATCATCCTTAAATACATTTATTTTCTAATCACAGAGAAAGAAATTATATATGTGGTAAGTGCAACATATGGTCAAACCAGAACAACCAAATAAATGATTTATTTATATAATAAATTATAGATAGAAAACAGATATGATCACAAAATATAAAAACTAAAGGGCCAATTTTGTTTTAATCCTAGCATATATCGTCAGATGATGTTAATTTAAACTCCTTAGAATAGACCACTAGAGAAATGAATTAATATCCTTGAAATCTATCACACCACACAAACTATCTTAAGAAATGACACATTTATTTCAGGAGTTACATAAATACGCTTAGGAAAAATCTTAAAGGATGTCCCAGAACAACCAAGTTTAAGGAATTTCAACCTAACATGTTTCTTCTATCTGTAATTTTTATGAGTCTGTTATGCAAAAGACTGCAAAGCTATAATTACAAGAATTGATCATCCTATTAAAAAATGCTAATGCAGCTAAGAACAGTTATTGTCCATTTATACTACCAAGAATAGATTACCTGTTCTTGTTGTTTTCTATGAGAAATAGCAAGATAAACTGTCATACTACATTGCTAATACACTAGACTAGTCTTTTAACATACTATTAACATTTACTGCATAATTAACATAATCCTTCCAAATACACATCATGCTCTTCTTGTCCTTTATAAGATTACACAAATAAGGTAAACATTTTCTAATGCAACCATTCATCAATTTTAATGTCATTTTTATTTGTAAAGAAATCATCTACTGTTCCACTGAGGGTTTAATGTTTTATAAATAAACAATAAATGATTATTAAATGATTCGTTCATTTAGTAAGACCATTTCAAAATGTAATCAGCTCCCTGTAATGTCATAGGAAATTCTCCTATTTAAATAAAAACTCCAATAAAATATCTTCTCTGTTCTTAAGATTAAATTTAAAAAATAATTCAACAGCTACACAATTGCTATTGATAATAGCATTGATAACACCACTGGCTTAATTTATTTTATTAATATCATTGGTTTGTAACAGTTATTGAAGTGTTATTTTTCAACAAATTCTATTATTGTTCACAATTTCACCACTATTGATTGTACCATACATCAGCTCCTCCCTGTTTAAATAAAATTATGTTGCCTATTCTGTGACCATTGATTAGGCTAGGGTAAAATTAATGTTTAAAATCAATTTTATTCTAGTAAATGCATTATTTGAACCTCTCACTATAATAAGCATGCTTTTCAATACTCATTAATATTATTAACATTGTTTTGTGGTGTTCGGCAGCAACAAAGATTATATTTGTTAATGGATAATTATGTTTTGACCCTTTGCTTTGAATCCGATCGAAATATATTATTTTAATCATGAATTCCTCAAATGCTTATAAATTTTACTATCAGAAATTGACTGAGCTCATGGCAAAGTATCTCAATATGATTACTCTTTGAAATTTTCTTAATAAGGATACATTTACATCAGACACATATATTCAGAAACAGTTCTTCTTTCTTAACATGGTAAAGGAAACCATTCCCAACTTCCATACTTATTCCTATAGATTTTTCTGCCCCCGAANTAGGAAATTCTCCTATTTAAATAAAAACTCCAATAAAATATCTTCTCTGTTCTTAAGATTAAATTTAAAAAATAATTCAACAGCTACACAATTGCTATTGATAATAGCATTGATAACACCACTGGCTTAATTTATTTTATTAATATCATTGGTTTGTAACAGTTATTGAAGTGTTATTTTTCAACAAATTCTATTATTGTTCACAATTTCACCACTATTGATTGTACCATACATCAGCTCCTCTCTGTTTAAATAAAATTATGTTGCCTATTCTGTGACCATTGATTAGGCTAGGGTAAAATTAATGTTTAAAATCAATTTTATTCTAGTAAATGCATTATTTGAACCTCTCACTATAATAAGCATGCTTTTCAATACTCATTAATATTATTAACATTGTTTTGTGGTGTTCGGCAGCAACAAAGATTATATTTGTTAATGGATAATTATGTTTTGACCCTTTGCTTTGAATCCGATCGAAATATATTATTTTAATCATGAATTCCTCAAATGCTTATAAATTTTACTATCAGAAATTGACTGAGCTCATGGCAAAGTATCTCAATATGTTTACTCTTTGAAATTTTCTTAATAAGGATACATTTACATCAGACACATATATTCAGAAACAGTTCTTCTTTCTTAACATGGTAAAGGAAACCATTCCCAACTTCCATACTTATTCCTATAGATTTTTCTGCCCCCGAAAATGCTACCCACTCCAGTATTCTGGCCTGGAGAATTCCATGGACTGTATAGTCCATGGGGTCGCAAAGAGTCGGACGCAACTGAGCGACTTTCACTTTCCTGTTTCTTAAATCCCCATCTTTCCACTTTGGCGATAGGATCTTATTTTCCTTAAGGACAACTCACTGAATTCATCCAGTGGCTAAGATATCTTACTAAATCTGTACCGTAATGTCATCTTTTATTTTATTGAGATGTATTTTTCAGGATCCATTAGCAGAGAAGCTCAGAGGTATATTTAACAAGAAGAGGCACAGATTTACAGTTCTGATTTTCAGAGTAAATATACTTTGGAAGGAATGATGCTAAAGCTGAAGCTCCAGTACTTTGGCCACCTCATGTGAAGAGTTGACTCATTGGAAAAGACTCTGATGCTGGGGGGGTTTGGGGGCAGGAGGAGAAGGGGACGACCGAGGATGAGATGGCTGGATGGCATCACCAACTTGATGGACATGAGTTTGAGTGAACTCCGGGAGTTGGTGATGGACAGGGAGGCCTGGCATGCTGCATTTCACAGGGTCACAAAGAGTCAGACACGACTGAACTGAACTGAACTGATACATTCAGAGATACTATATAGTTTTTACTAAATGAGGTATCTAGCTTTCTGGTGGGCACAATGTGACTATTTCCTCTGATTACATAACTATTAAAAATTGACTCTAAGAAACCACATCTTAATTATCTAAATGCATCCTTATGGTACTCAGGCTCAGTCGTGTCCCACTCTTTGCAATCCCATGGACTGTAGCCCACTAGGCTCTTCTGCCATTTTCTTCTCCAGGGGATCTTCCTGACCTAAGGATTAAATCCATGTTTCCTGTCTCTCTTGCACTGCAGGCAGATTCTTTACCCACTGAGCCATCAGGGAAGCCACCTAAATACAAAGGTTATTTAAGTTGATAAACACACTATATGCTAAAACCTCTGAGACCTGGAAAACAGATCTTTAGAAACCAGACATTTCAGTTATATATTGGGAAATAGATGGAGGCGAGGAAGAGGGTTTCACGGCAACAGGTATGCTGTGAGTATACACCAGCAAGTGCAATCAGTTGAGAAGCTCTGCCAGTCACAAATTCAAATATACAGCTTATTAGTTCACTTTTTTTATCCACTGAAGGATATACTTTAGTCTGCTCAGGCTATCATCACAAAAGACCATAGACTGACTAGGTGGGCGGCTTAAAACACAAACTCATCTTCTCAAAATTTTAGAGGTGGAAATCTGAGACAGGATCTAGCATGGTCAGTTTCTGGTGAGAGCTTTCTTCCTGACTTACAGATGGCACTGCTGCTGCGTCGCTTCAGTCGTGTCCGACTCTGTGCGACCCCATAGACAGCAGCCCACCAGGCTCCCCATCCCTGGGATTCTTCAGGCAAGAACACTGGAGTGGGTTGCCATTTCCTTCTCCAACAAATGGCACTAATATACAATAAAAGGGCACTAATCCTACACCAAGTTCCCCATCCTCATGACCTCATGTAATACATATTATCTCTCAAAGGCCACATCTCTAAATGGCATCATGTTGAGAGTTAGGGCTTCAACACAGAGATTTTAGGTCAGACACAAACATTGTCTTTAATAGAACATTTGTGTCCTTGGGAAATTGATCATCAGGCAAAAATAGAACTATACGATTTCTATACCATTTTAAAGTTTATTCCAAACCATTATTTTTATTTAGGCAGAGTTTTTGCTGTAATTTTGCCTTTCCATTGCCCTCTTTTAGTGTTATCTCATCTCCTTGAGCTAATTTGTGGACTCAGATATTAGTTCAAGATCAGAACAGTATCTCAGGATACATTTAGAAGGTTAACTCACTATACAGATATCTCTAATGAGAAAACATGTTCCCCATTGTAGCAGCCCATAAAATAAGTAAATCAAACCAAAAACTGAATCACTCTCCCAACTAAGCAATAAAAAGTAATGCTTACAAATCATAAGAGCGATGGTTTCTATTTTTCCCAAGTCAAATCAAGCACTCCCTTCATAGTCTTTACAGCACTCTGGGGCCTAAAGTTTAGGCACAGATAGAATACTCCAAAGAAAATGGGGTCACAGAAGATTAAAAAGCATAATCAATGGTAAATCCCTGGGATGTAGTGTCATGCATTTTTGAGCATTCCTATTTAATCCCAGAAGATTACAGTTATTAAAGATAATATTTTTGGACCTGACATATTCACTTTCCACTTAAAAGCATCATGGGTGGACGTCATTATTCTTACCAGCGCTGTGACAATTTGAACTGCGGCTGTTGTTATAAAGGATATATCTTGTATCTGTTTTCAGGTGTAATGAACTATTCAGCACTCACTGTGTTTTAAGAGATTAATAGCCTTCGGCCATGGCTGAGCCACAGTGACTGACATCTGGAATCCACTTATGGGAGTTTATTATCAGTAGCTGAAGCTGTTGATCTTATTTTTGCACTCATTGCTACTTTGAAGAAAATTGCCTTCTTTCTCTAGGTTCCCATAAGTGAAATATCTGAACATAGATGTAATGTTCTTTCTTGCAAGGTGAGTGTTTTATTTGCACATTCTGGGGAGCTTGGATATAAGATATGAATCTAAATATAGCTATTCACACCTTCTGTCCTGCTTTTAACTCGTCTGCCTTCTTATCACAGACTCTACCTGCTAAATAAAGAGCACAGTTTACGTTACATGTTAAGCAGTTTTATGTAAAAATTAAGTGCTGAGAAAACCCTGCTGAAGTTTTGTAGGGGAGCCCACCAGGCTCCTCTGTCCATGGGAGTTTCCAGGCAAGAGTACTGGAGTGGGGTACCATTGCCTTCTCCAGAGTTACCTCACATGCCCCTTATAAAACAAGGGAAACTTATAAAATGGTGCCAAAATTTATTGCAAAGAGGAAAGTAGAGCAAGGAGAGCATTTCCAGTTGAGATGATGTATTTTCATCTTCCTTACAGAGCTCCCAGACTATTCATCATGTCTAACAATGTCTATAACTTTCNAGTTACCTCAGAGGCCCCTTATAAAACAAGGGAAACTTATAAAATGGTGCCAAAATTTATTGCAAAGAGGAAAGTAGAGCAAGGAGAGCATTTCCAGTTGAGATGATGTATTTTCATCTTCCTTACAGAGCTCCCAGACTATTCATCATGTCTAACAATGTCTATAACTTTCCCTCTGATTGTTGAAATGGTCAGTGAAAAGAGTTCCAGAAATTCCTTAATTATCTACATAAGATGTTAAGTAGTTTTCCTTTACTCAGCTTGCTTCAGAGATTAAAAAAGAGTGTAGTACAGCATCAAGTTTGGGTTTAGCAACAAAAAGACATGGGTTTAGTCAATGTCCACCTTATGTGAAAGCTGACTCATTGGAAAAGATCTTGATGCTGGGAAAGATAGAAGGCAAAAGGAGACAAGCACAACAGAGGATGAGATGGTTGTATGGCATCACGGACTCAGTGGACATGAATCAGCAAATTCCGGGAGATAGGGAAGGACGGGGAAAGCTGACGTGCTGCAGTCCATGGGATCACAAAGAGTCAGACACAACTTAGTGACTGAACAACAACAGTGTTATTCTTTGAAAAAATGTATATTTAGGGCTTCTGCCCAATTTTGGATTGGGTTGTTTGTTTTTCTGTTATTGAGTTACATGAGCTGTGTGTATATTTTGGAAATTTATTCCTTGTAGGTTATATGGTTTGCAAATATTTTCTCCAAGTTTTTCATTTTGTTTATGGTTTCTTTTGCTCTGCAAAAGCTTATAAGTCGATTAGGTCTTATTTCTTTACTTTTGCTTTTATTTCTTTTGCTTTAGGAGACTGACCTAAGAGAACATTGCTAGGATTTCTGCCAGAGAGTGTTTCGCCTATGTTCTTTTCTAGGAGTTTTATAGTGTCATATCTTATATTTAAGTCTTAAACCACTTAGTGTTTATTTTTGTGTATGGTGTGAGGGTGTGTTCTAGCTTCATTGATTTATGTGCAGCTGTCCAGATTTCCCAACACCACTTGCTGAAGAGACTGCCTCTTCTCCATAGTACATTCTTGCCTCCTTCAAAGAAGTGTAAATCAAAACTGCAATGAGGTATCATCTCATACCAGTGAGAGTGGCCAAGATTAAAAAGCCTACAAATAATAAATGCTGGGGAGGGTGTGTAGAGAAAAAGGGAACTCCTATGCTGTTGGTGGGAATGGAGGTTTCTTAAAAAACTAAAACTAATTACCATATGATCCTTCAAGCCAACTCCTGGGCATATACTCAGAGAAAACTCCAATTTGAAAAGATGCATGCACCCCAATATTCATAGCAGAACTATTTACAATGGCTAAGACTTGGAAGCAGCCTAAATCTCCATCTATAGATGATACATGAAGAAGAAAAGATGTGCTATACTCTCTCCCTCTCTCTCAGTGGAATACTACTCAGCCATGAAAAAAGAATGAAATAATGTCATTTGCAACATCAATGGACCTAGAGACTGCAACACTAATTGAAGTAAGTCAGAAAAAAAAATGTATCACTTATACACAGTATTTAAAATATGATACAAATGAACTCACTTATCATAATAGAAACAGACTCATAGACTTAGAAAAGAGGCTTAATAGTTACCAAAGTAAAGGGGGGTGGAGGAGGGAAAAATTAGAAGTTCGGATTAGCTGATACAAATTACTATATGTAAAATAAATAAATAACAAGATCTTACTGTATAGCACATAGAACTATCAATATATTTAATATCCTGTAATAAACCATAATGGAAAATAATATGAAAAATAATGTATATATACATATATATATTCCTGACTCACTTTGCTTCACACCAGAAACTAACACAACATTGTAAATCAACTATTCTTCAAAACAAACAAAAATTTGTGGTTTAACTCCCAAATCAGAGTCTCGTTAGCGATGCCATTTTAGGACTATGCTTATACCTACTTTTTGCCCTCTTTGTGAATTGGAAGAATTGTGTATACCAAGTTAGGTTATAAGGATTCAACAGATATGTGTAATACACTTAGCATAGGATTCAATACATTATATCCAGTAACATGTTACCTTTATCTCCAGGTTTTGAGATACTGTGGAACATCTAGGCTGTGGCTCTCCAGAACATAAAGATTTCCATTATTATCTGCTTATGACTATTTTGAGAGTAGTGTTTCCTAGAAGCCCAACTGAGTTTAGCAGTCAAAAGACTATCACAATTTCTGACCCTATCAAAATAGTTCAATCAAAAGATTGCTTTTAATGATCACATTACTCACAGGCCATCAGCCATATTATTTTCTTTAATATCTGCACATTCATTGTTTATGTTTAACTTTACTCATGGAAAAGTGTGACATATTTACATTCGGGGAGGTTGCTCCAGCTTTTACTTAAACTGAACTTAATCTGGTGTATTTTCCCTTTCCAATAGGAGAAACAAGGATGGAGATAGTGAGGGTCTTATATCAGTGGTCTTATATAAGACCACCTAATGGTCTTATATCAGTGCCAGATATGCTAATAGCTGGTCCTGCTGTCTTCTGACTGTGTGTATTGCTTAAGAACATTTACTTTCATTTTTAACTCTATTATTGAAAATTATGTTAGAAAAGTAAAAAATAACAGTCTCTGACCTCATGTGTATTTTGTATGCTGTTTTGCTTTGTTTTACCTTTCACCCTTCTTCTAAGGTAGTTTTTCCTGCCACGTGTTGTGTTTTGTGAACCAATCTATCTTGAATGGTTACAATGGCTAAGTTCTCAGAAAATATTTTAATCATTTGCAGATCACCTATCTCATATCCTCACTATCTTCTCTAAATGCTTGATCGATTACTTTTTACCTGAAAACAACTATCTCCTGAAAATGACATTTCCTCGGGGTGCAGACCACACTTTGTTCTTATGTTTTATTTGCCTCATGAGCAGGAGAAAGAGTAGATATTTTCCCAGAAACCAGTTACCCACTCCAGAGAATCAATCCCCTGATTTTAGATACATAAGTCTGGCTCCTTTAATTCTGTATCTCTCTTATCATCTTCTCTGTTCTATTGCTCACTGAGTCCCAGGTCAAAGCAGCTGGAAAGATACTATCTTCACATACTGTCTTTAGCTTTTCATCTCCTTTCTACAATGCATGCATGAAAACTAAGTCATTTCAATTGTGTCTGACGCTTTGCAACCCCGTGGACTATAGTCCACCAGACTTCTCTGTCCACAGGATTTTCCAGGCAAGAATACTGGAGTGGGCTGCCATACCCTTCTCCAGGGCATCTTCCTGACCCAGGGATCGAACTCTGTCTCTTACATCTCTTCATTGGCAGGTGGGTTCTTTACCACTAGCACCATCTGGGAAGCCCTCTTTTGGTAATAAGTTATTTCAAATATACAGTAAAGTTAGAGAATAATAGAAACAACTCATGTACCCAACTAGTTTTAACAGATCTTAACATTTTATCAATATCATTTACTTTTCTTCTTTTTGTTTTTTTTCTTTCTAAATTTCCTTCCCTCCTTACACACTCACTCCCTTTGTCCTTTTATCCTTCCATGCTTCCTACCATTTTTAGAAATAAAACATTTCATATGGCTCTTCAACTTACCTTTTTTGCTAAACAGCATATTTTGAGATGTATTTTGGTTTACATTTTTTACTAATGGTTCTTCAATAAATATTTATAATATTTTCCCTATGTACTTATTTAAAAGGTATCTAAGATATATATTCTGAGGTAGAATATTTAGATCTGAAATGTGTACATAGTTTAAGCTGTATGAGGTTGTCTGAAATCCTTGTAAAGTTTACAGTCCTAATAGCAGGGTAGGGAAATTCTAGGGTCTCTACATCTTCATCAGTATTTGTACTTTTATCAATCTGCTGAATGTGTAATTATGTATTATTGTTATCTACAACATGTTTCATCCCAACATGATTCTTGTCTGCACAACAGGAACCACTGAATTTGTTCAGTTAAGATAATCATAAGTCCTTAAACTGTCATTTTTAAGGGACTTTTTTTAATGAATGATATTGTGTTAGTTTCAGCTGTATATAGCAAAGTGATTCAGTTATACCCACACATGTATCTATTCTTTTTCAAGTTCTCTACCCACTTAGGTTATTACAGAATATTGAGCTGAGTTCTCTGTGCTATAGCGTCGGGTTTTGTTGGTTATATATATTAAGTAAAGCAATATGTACGTGTCAATTCCAAACTCCCAGTCTATCCCTCTCCCTGCTCATCCTCCCAGATAACCAAAAGTTCACTCTGTAAATCTTTGAGCCTGTTTTGATTTTTCAAAAAAGTTCATCTGCACCATTTCTTTTTTGATTCCATATACAAGCGATTTGCATATGAATTTGTCTTCCTTTTTCTGACTTACTTCATTCAGTCTGATAATTTCCTGGTCTTTCCATGTTGCTGCAAATGGCATTATATGATTCTTTTTCATGGCGGAGTAATATTCCACTGAATATATACACACGTCTTCTTTACCCATTTATCTGTTGATAGGCCTTTAGGTTTCCTTCATGTCTTGGCTATTATAAATACTGATGCAATGAACACAAGGGGGCATGGATACTTTTGAAGCATGATTTTCTCCAGATATATTTCTAGGGGTGGGATTGCTAAATCATATGATAACTCTATTTGCAAATTTCTTTCTTTCTTTCTTTCTTTCTTTTTAACCTGCATACTCTTCATAGTGGCTGGGCCAATTTACATTCCCATATACAGGGTCCCTTTTCTCCACACTCTCTTCAGCATTTATAGTTTGTAGCGTTTTTGATGATGGCCCTTCTGTCTAGTGTGAGAATATTTTGCCGTGTAAAATATCTTTTTTTTCAATTTTCAACTTTTTCAGTAACATTTGAAACAGTTAACTCCTTCTTATTTCCTAGGTACTGAGTCATTGATTTCTTTGAATGAATGGCTAACTGAATACCCAGTGCTAAGTATTAGATAAAAGAAGCAATCTCTCAACCAACAAAGCAAACTCACACTTTTCCTTTCTTGTGAACTCATACGAAGATTTATTTCATATGATATTAGTTGGGTGCCTATAAGTTCTAGTACATATGCTGGACATAAAATATTTTAANGAATGGCTAACTGAATACCCAGTGCTAAGTATTAGATAAAAGAAGCAATCTCTCAACCAACAAAGCAAACTCACACTTTTCCTTTCTTGTGAACTCATACGAAGATTTATTTCATATGATATTAGTTGGGTGCCTATAAGTTCTAGTACATATGCTGGACATAAAATATTTTAAAAGGCTATTCTTAGTCTTTAGTATGGAACAGAACCTAAATAATGTATCCTTAATATTATGGGCTTCATAAATAAAATAATAAACAATTTATTTTTCTTCTTGTACCTATGGTATTGGACTTTCCTGGTGGCTCGAACAGTAAAGAATTACTGCAGCCATGAAATTAAAATATGCTGGCTCCTTGGAAGGAAAGCTGTGACAAACCAAGACAGCATTAAAAGGCAGAGACCTTACTTTGCCAACAAAGGTCCATACAGTCAAAACTATGGCTTTTCCAGTACTCATGTATGGATCTGAGAGTTAGAACATAAATAAGACTAGTGCTGAAGAATTGATGCTTTTGAACTGTGGTGTTGGAGAAAACTCACTTGAGAGTCCAATCAGTCAAAGGAGATCCAACCAGTCAAACCTAAAGGAAATCACTCCTAAGTTTTCATTGGAAGGACTAATGCTGAAACTGAAACTCCAATAATTTGGCCACTTGATGTGAAGAGCCAACTCATTGGAAAAGACCCTGATGCTGGGAAAGATTGAAGGCAGGAGAAGGGAATGACAGAGGATGAGATGGTAGGATGGCATCATCAACTCAATGGACTCGAATTTGAGCAAGCTCCGGGAGTTGGTGATGGACAGGTAGGCCTNACCTTCTTATGCTCCCACTGTTGGTGTGATTTCTGACTTATCAGCAAAAATGTCCTTGTTACACAAATTAATCTCCTACTTGTTTTGCCAATGCCTAAATTGCAGCAATTTGAACATCATCTCTTTGACATAAACTAAATTAGTCTTTTGAACCAATTTAAGTCCACATTGTCACAGAAAATACAGCTTTTTAAGTCTTGTGTGCTCAGTTGTATCTGACTCTTTGAGACCCCATGGACTGCAGCCTGCTAGGCTCCTCTGTCTATGGAATTTTCCAGGCAAGAATCCTGGAGCAGGTTGCCGTTTCCTTCTCCAGGGGATCTTCCCAACCCAGGGTTTGAACCCACATCTTGTGCCTCAGCCATAGCAGGCGGATTCTTTACCAGCCGTGCCACCTGGGAAGTCCTACCCTTCCAAGTCCTACCCTTTCAAATATAAGACATGTTTTTCTCCACAACTCCCATATTATAGGCACTCAGTAAATGTCTATGGTGTTAATAAATACAAGTTCCTAAAATGCTGTTCAATGAGCAGTTTTGTGTAACAGGGACAGTATGAAATCTTTGGATTTCTTAAAACTGATAAAGAAACATGAAATGGCAGGGGTAGGGGAAGGAGGAAGGTTCTATGTGCAAGAGTCTTTGTAATTAGCCTTGCCTACTTTGGAATGATACAGAACACTTGTACAAAATTAAATTTCAGATGATCAGTACTGGTTTTTAACACGTCAATTTTGCAACGTGTGAAGATGTTCTAAAAGAAACAGCTGTAACACTGGAAGCCATATTGAAATGAGACACTGTTCACTTATCTTTTTGTTAAGAATCATGAAAATGCTGTCCGTCAAATCTACTTGCTAGAATCAGGGCTTTAGTCACCTTGACACCACAAACTTTTGCATTCACAAGTCCCAGAGACATCCACCTTTGAGCTCTCAGAACACTCTAATGGAATTCAGATAACCTGTTGTTCAGTCTCTAAGTCATGTCCAACTCTTTGTGGCCCCAGGAATTGCAGCATGCCGGGCTTCTCTGTCCTTCACTATCTTCCAGAGTTTGCTCAAACTCATGTCCATTGAGTCAGTGATGCCATCCAACCATCTCATCCTCTGTCGCCCTCTTCTCCTGCCCTCAGTTTTTCCCAGATCAGGGTCTTTTCTGGTAATTATGCAGTGCTCTGTAATAGCAGACCACCCAAAGGCCTCAGACTTGGTAGTTCTTCATTTGCAGAACAAACCGCTTTTGTTTCTGACGTGGAGAACCATCATCCACAATGTCTCCAGGAGAGGATTGAATTCGTGCAGTCAATCAGTGGCCATTTATTCTTGGACGGCCAAGCCAAATGATGTTACTGTTACCCTGCCAAGTCCACTTCCAGTCTTACGTCATCAGAAAGGAGCAACGTGTAAAAGCCTTAAAACAAATAGCGTGACAAATTTGAGATTTAGGGGGAACATTTTTTTTAAGTTCCTAGGAAAAATGTCCATAGGAAATGAATTAGCTAAGATTCTGCAGTTGTCACAAATTCTCCAGACACATATAATTGTGCAAAGATTACTGAATGAGTGTCTCTGTTAAAAATTTGGAAGTCTTA
Source organism: Neotragus moschatus (assembly GCA_006410615.1). Taxonomy (NCBI): domain Eukaryota; kingdom Metazoa; phylum Chordata; class Mammalia; order Artiodactyla; family Bovidae; genus Neotragus; species Neotragus moschatus. Next base: position 816,241 of record SJYA01001462.1, read on the forward strand.
CCTTAAGACTGATATTGATCTTTAGTACCTGTATCCCGTCTGACTCCTAGGGATATTTAGCTGTTAAGAGATAAACCTGTAAATCACTCCAAACACATCAAAAGAAAGGCATTGGGCAAATGTGAGGCATGAATGCTGCTCTCTTTAAATGAAATACTGTCCATGGAATCGCCCTGTGTGAGAGATTGAAAACATTGTTCTCTGAGAATTTTCACTGATATCTCACAGAGTACTCCTCAGTGTGCAGGTGGAATGTGCTGGATCTAAATCTCAGCTAAAAACATAACTTGCAGACAGTCACAGAGTAANACTGGTTTTTAACACATCAATTTTGCAACGTGTGAAGATGTTCTAAAAGAAACAGCTGTAACACTGGAAGCCATATTGAAATGAGACACTGTTCACCTATCTACTTTTTGCTAAGAATCATGAAAATGCTGTCCGTCAAATCTACTTGCTAGAATCAGGGCTTTAGTCACCTTGACACCACAAACTTTTGCATTCACAAGTCCCAGAGACATCCACCTTTGAGCTCTCAGAACACTCTAATGGAATTCAGATAACCTGTTGTTCAGTCTCTAAGTCATGTCCAACTCTTTGCGGCCCCAGGAATTGCAGCATGCCGGGCTTCTCTGTCCTTCACTATCTTCCAAAGTTTGCTCAAACTCATGTCCATTGAGTCAGTGATGCCATCCAACCATCTCATCCTCTGTCGCCCTCTTCTCCTGCCCTCAGTTTTTCCCAGATCAGGGTCTTTTCTGGTAATTATGCAGTGCTCTGTAATAGCAGACCACCCAAAGGCCTCAGACTTGGTAGTTCTTCATTTGCAGAACAAACCGCTTTTGTTTCTGACATGGAGAACCATCATCCACAATGTCTCCAGGAGAGGATTGAATTCTGTGCAGTCAGTCAGTGGCCATTTATTCTTGGACGGCCAAGCCAAACGATGTTACTGTTACCCTGCCAAGTCCACTTCCAGTCTTACGTCATCAGAAAGGAGCAACGTGTAAAAGCCTTAAAACAAATAGCGTGACAAATGTGAGATTTAGGGGGAACATTTTTTTTAAGTTCCTAGGAAAAATGTCCATAGGAAATGAATTAGCTAAGATTCTGCAGTTGTCACAAATTCTCCAGACACATATAATTGTGCAAAGATTACTGAATGAGTGTCTCTGTTAAAAATTTGGAAGTCTTACCTTAAGACTGATATTGATCTTTAGTACCTGTATCCTGTCTGACTCCTAGGGATATTTAGCTGTTAAGAGATAAACCTGTAAATCACTCCAAACACATCAAAAGAAAGGCATTGGGCAAATGTGAGGCATGAATGCTGCTCTCTTTAAATGAAATACTGTCCATGGAATCGCCCTGTGTGAGAGATTGAAAACATTGTTCTCTGAGAATTTTCACTGATATCTCACAGAGTACTCCTCAGTGTGCAGGTGGAATGTGCTGGATCTAAATCTCAGCTAAAAACATAACTTGCAGACAGTCACAGAGTAAGAGCCCAAAGGAANACTGTCCATGGAATCGCCCTGTGTGAGAGATTGAAAACATTGTTCTCTGAGAATTTTCACTGATATCTCACAGAGTACTCCTCAGTGTGCAGGTGGAATGTGCTGGATCTAAATCTCAGCTAAAAACATAACTTGCAGACAGTCACAGAGTAAAAGCCCAAAGAAACAAAAGTATTGAAATAATTGAGAGATGACTGATTAGAAGTTTTCTCTGTTTGTATTTGACTGCTTATGTGTTTGTTTGTTTAGCTACTGCAGAGGACTAGATTTAGAAATGAGTATTAAACGTACATAAAAAAAAATCAATGCTTTATGTGTGAAGATAGTAGAGAGAGGAGACCAGCAAATTCCACCTCTAAAAAAGGTGAAGGTGATGACAGTTGCTGATTGCTTCATCATCAATCCAAACTAGCCTGAAAAAAAATATTCAGACTTATGGACCAATTAAACATAGATGCGATCTTCAGGTTTGGAGGAAAGTCACTAATTTTATTGAGCTTCCCCCAATGGCTCAGTGGTTAGTTGCATCAGACTCTTTGTGACCCCCATTGACTGTAGCCTGCCCGGCTCCTCTATCCATGGCAATTCTCCAGGCAAGAATACTGGAGTGGGTTGCCATGCCCTCCTCCAGGGGTTCTTCCCAATCCAGGGATCAAATCCAGGCCTTCCACACTGCAGGCAGATGCTTTACTATCTGAGCAGCCAGGGAAGCCTGACAGCACTGGAGTGGGTAGCCTATCCCTTGTCCAGGGGTACCTCCTGACCCAGGAATTGAACTGGGGTTTCTTGCGTTGCAGATGGATTCTTTACCAGCTGAGCTTCCAGGGAAGCTCTCGTGGTAAAGGATCCACCTGCAATTGCAGGTGACATGGGAAATACAGGGTCAATCCCTGGGTGGGGAAGATCCCCTGGAGAGGGAAATGGCAACTCGCTCCAGTATTCTTGCCTGAAAATCCCCATGGACAGAGGGGCCTGCTGGGCTACAGTCCATAGGGTCTCAAACAGTTGAACTCAGCTAAGCACACATGCTCTGATTTTATAAGATTTGTTTACCTTTTTGGAGAAACTTCACATATAAGAATAAAGATAAAAGGATTTCATTTTGACTGAAAGTGAAAATGAAGTCGCTCAGTCGTGTCCTTCTCTTTGCGACCCCATGGACTGTAGCCTACAAGGCTCCTCTGTTTTATATGATTTGTTTACCTTTTTGGAGAAACTTCATATATAAGAATGGAAATAAAGGGTTTCATTTTGACTGAAGAGAGTTTAAAAACGTCTTGCTTCTGAGAAAAGCTTATTTAATTCATGTTTATGCTATTTGTTGGGGGGCTGGGTAAGCTGAGGACCAGGGCAGAGTAGAGAAAAAGGTAAGGAATCCCAGTGAGGTGGAAAGGTGGAAAAAGAAAATTAGATGTAGGCTACAGGACAGGAAAGAGATGCGGCATGGTAGTAGGCCATGGTGATCACCATTTTTTTTTAAGTGAAATCTTTACAGTTTTAAATTAATTGCCATATGGTACCACATCCCTTTCAGTTAGAGCACCATACTTCACTGAACATCCACTATGTGAGCTTATGGAAGTGGTTCGATGGGGTGAAGGGTTAACATAAAGGAAATTATAGGGGAGGAAAAGAAAAGCAAAGACTGGATTAAGGTGATAATTTAAAACTTATGTGCAGTCCTGAACGCAACACGGCAGGGATGCAAGCACAGTCATTAGGACCCCATTTCTTTAGAACTTGGCCCATTCTCGAAATGGCAAAGTGGCTGGGGCATCTCCTTTGTTCCACTTCTCATGTTTAAACTGGGCAGGAAAGCTTATCCATTCTCTCACAATGGCTGTAGAGAGGTTTCACTGAATTGCTCTGGTTTTAGTTGAATTACATTTTTATTATCCCTGAACCAGACAATACATACAGAAATGAAATGCTCTGATTGGCCCAACCTGAACTGTATACTCATAGTTGGAGCCAGAGGCAGAGTCATCTGACATTGAAACAGCTGACAAAAAGTGAGGTCTGAGAAGATATTGAGATGCCACTTTCTAAGGAATGGTTATCAGTGTTTTGTGATGAATAAAACAAAATAAAATACAAATTAAACTCAAATAAAATAACAGAAATTGTCCATTATAAGATTTAAACAGAGTCCATTTTGGCTTAGATTTTAAGAACAGAGTGGCAGTGATTGATATCTGGGTTATGAATATTTCATTTACTTCTCTACTTTATTTATAGTAAGCATCTGAACTTTAGCAACTTATAATCTGTTTTACCTTGTTATAAAATCTGTCCCAGATAAGTGCTTAATAAAACTGGAATAAATAAGTCAGTGAACACATGGATGAGAAAAGCAAATGCCAAGTTGTGATATAAAGATCAAAATATTTTCTATACAAAGTACTAAAGAACTGAACCAATAGAACAAAGTTTGGGTTTTTAAAAATGGTTTTCTCTCTAAGTTAATTATATGTGTGATATGGTAAGAAAAAAAAAGATATGGATTTCAAAACTTGCTGTATCTCTAGAAATATTTGAGCTGGAAGGCCTCCGTTACTTAATTATTGAAGCGACATTGAGCAAGTTACCCATCCATGGCATAGGAGGAAATCCTACCTGAGAGGACTTCTATGATGAGTAAAAAAGACTACATCTTGTTTACGCCAGTGCTGAGCATAAGTCCATAAACATTATGTGCATTGGGATCTGAGAACTAGCCCAATACCTAGCACATTGGAGGCACTCAATAAATGTTTTCTTAATATAAAGCTGAGTCCAGGATGTTAAGGAAAGTTATCCTGTAGTGTGCACGTGTGTGTGTTGGAGAAAGAGAGAGGGATTTGGGGAGTGATGGCGGAGAGAGGGTTATACAAGAGAATAANAGAAGTCAAACTCTGGGCACTCTTGCGGTGGTCACCCAGTATCCTGCCCCAGAAGAAAGAACTTTTAACATTATGGTTTTTGTATTTTCTTTCTTTTCCTCTTTTCCAACGTCACTCTTCTCTCTGGAATGTAAGCTTGCCTCGGGCACAATTGCTGCTTTATTTCGTCACACAGCCCTATGGCACATGGCAGGGTCTCAAAAAGTGTTGGCTGAATGAAAGAACAGCATTTCTTATTTTTATGCAGCTTCAACTTAGAGGCATAAGACCTTTTTCAGTCCATCTAGGAGCCAGAATAATGAAAGAATGATGAAGCAGTCTGCCTCATCCCTTGGCCTTAGAAATTTCCCTGACAAAACCACCATTACTGGGAGAGAAAAAATACCGTGATGATAGAAGAGAAACAGGTAATCTGAACTACACACCAAAGAGAAGGGCAAGGTCTTTAATAAATTACCTCTCATGTGAAAGACGGTTAGAGGTAGAATTAAGTGTGTTTCCTACAGCCTGGCAACGGATGTTTAAGCCAACATAGAGTTATATATTTTATATACGGAGAGGCAGGCTTGGCCCCTGGGAACCATCAGCTACTGAATTAAATTTAATCACCTATGTTCATTTNGAGAAGGGCAAGGTCTTTAATAAATTACCTCTCATGTGAAAGACGGTTAGAGGTAGAATTAAATGTGTTTCCTACAGCCTGGCAACGGATGTTTAAGCCAACATAGAGTTATATATTTTATATACGGAGAGGCAGGCTTGGCCCCCAGGAACCATCAGCTACTGAATTAAATTTAATCACCTATGTTCATTTATTATGGATCCCCAGAAGGCTTTTCTCCATGGTTCTAGGCAGCTGGGTTGGTTTCTCTTCAGCTTTTCTTGAACTTTTTAACCTTGTGGCTATTTTTCTTCTCTTCAGTTTTATTCATTTCTGCCTAAATGTACATTTTTTTTCTTTTTTCCTTGAGAAAGTAATCAGTCATTATAAAAAAACTGAAGAAAATCAGCTCCGAGGAGGCAGATATTCTACAATGTCTTACTTTTTGAAGTGAATACTTATTTTTAAAAAACATCACCATAAAATTTCTGGGCTCTGATGAACATTATCTGTTGATTAAAATGCAACTTCCTTAAAGAATTAGTAGTAAAGCCTGCAGAATTTGGGGTATTTAGATACATTCTGACAATAGCTGGACTGTGGCCACTTAACTGTAGGTCAGGATTTTTCATTAACCTCTTAATAACCAGCACATTCACCATTGCCCTGATTCTTCCCCTTATACCAGAAAGTCACTGTTTATTGCTCTCTGATAGATTTCAATGAATAAGCTAAGCTGCTTTCAAATTATTTAAATAATTGTCCTTACTTTAAGCTTGCTCTGTCTTGAGACTTTTCATCATTTTATCCATCCAAAGCAATTCTCCTGCCTCACACAGAGGTAAGAGGATTTTGTTCTCTGTCTTAAATAAGAACATTGATCACAGTAATTTACTCATTCAGTCAATAGACGCTCTATGTCCTACTGTAATGCCTGATACATAGTAAATAAGGCACAGTTTTTGTCCTCCCAAAGCATAAGAATCATGAGGTGTCAAAACCTGTAGTGATTTACGTGATATAAAATTATCCTCCTAAAGACAGCAGCCACCCCTATAGTTTGGGGCTTGTGCCAAGATAGCCGTCTCTCATCTAGCCATACATAGTTTGGGCTCTGAGGAATGGTTGAGTACATCCCACGAAACAGTAAAATAAGTTTGTACATCAGTGTGTGTATGTGGAAAGGGGGTAAGAAGTTAGGGGAGAGCACAGGATTAGGGTTAGAGAAGAAAAATAGCCACAAGGTTAAAAAGTTTGGGAAAAGCTAAAGAGAAACCAACACAGCTGCCCAGAACCATGGAGAAAATACATGGCATGCTTAGGAAATCTTGAGTAAGTTTCCTACCACTGGAAGTTAAAGGCCATTATATTTTTTCTTTAAGAAGTATCCGAGAGGCAGGAAAGAGACACTGCGGCTGCTGCTGGTAAGTTGCTTCAGTCGTGTCCGACTCTGTGCGACCCCATAGACAGCAGCCTACCAGGCTCCTCTGTGCCTGGGATTCTCCAGGTAAGAACACTGGAGTGGGTTGCCATTTCCTTCTCCAAAGCATGAAAGTGAAAAGTGAAAGTGAAGTCGCTCAGTCGTGTCCGACTCTTCGCGACCCCATGGACTGCAGCTTTCCAGGCTCCTCTGTCCATGGGATTTTCCAGGCAAGAGTACTGGAGTGGGGTGCCATTGCCTTCTCCAAAGGAGACACTAGAGAAAGTTTAAACTGTGAAAACAAGTCTTATTAAACAATATAATGTGCACATGCTTCAATTTGAAAAGAACTCAAGGGACTACAGTAGGATTATAAGTCTGCTGACTGCATAGAAAAGAGAAAGCATTTAGAAACTGGCCTCAGTAAAGAGAGTAGCAGTGTGAGAAATATATATATTCGACCTAATCATTGTAAAATTTATTTTTAGTTTAGTTAGTTACTCCAGGCTATCAATATTACAGGTGAGATCAATTAACATCTACAGAACAAGTGTGGCATTTCTGTGTGTGTGTTTACAATCTTCACCTTAGATTTAAAACCATTCAAATTCTTGTGCAATCACATGGAACGTCAATATTTCAATTTTTTGAACTGGCAAGGTAATTTAACTTCTAGAAATCATTTGTAAGTTTATAACCCCAAACCATCCTTACTATGGTTTGAAAACTTTCTATGAAAAAATAAGTCATTTGTTGTTGTTCAGTCGCTCAGTCATGGGCAACTCTTTGTAACCCCATGGATGCAGCATGCCAGGCTTCCCTCTCCATCATCAACTCCTGGAATTTACTCAAAATCGTGTCCAGCGAGTCAGTGATGCCATCCAACCATCTCATTCTCTGTTATCCCCTTCTCATCCTGCCTTCAATCTTTCCCAGAATCAGGGTCTTTTCCAGTGAGTTGGGTCTTCACATCAGGTAAGCCAAAATACTGGAACTTCACCTTCAGCATCAGTCCTTTCAATGAATATTCAGGACTAATCTCCTTTAGGATGGACTGGTTGGATCCCCTTGCAGTCCAAGGGACTCTCAAGAATCTTCTCCAATGCCACAGTTCAAAAGCATCAGTTCTTTCGTGTTCAGCCCTCTTTAGTCAAACTGTCACATCCATACATGACTACTGGGGAAAGAAACACACACACACACACACACACACACACACACACACATAGCCTTGGCTAGAAGGATCTTTGCTGACAAAGTAATGTCGCTGCTTTTTAATATGCTGTCTAGGTCGGTCATAGCTTTTCTTCCAAGCAGCAAGCGTCTTTTAATTTCATGTTTGCAGTCACCATCTACAGTGATTTGGGAGCCCAATAAAATAAAGTCTCTCACTGTTTCCATTATTTCCCCATCTATTTATCATTAAGTGATGAGATTGGATGCTCTGATCTTCGTTTTCAGAATGTTGAGTTTTAAGCCAGCTTTTTCCTGCTCCTCTTTCATCTCCATCAAGAGGCTCTTTAGCTCCTCTTCACTTTCTGCCATAACGATGCTGTCTTCTGCATATTTGAGATTATTGATATTCCTCCCAGTAATCTTAATTCCAATTTGTGCTTCATCCAGCCTGGCATTTCACATGATGTATTCTGCATATAAGTTAAAAAAGCATAGTGACAATATATAACCTTGACATATTCCTTTCTCAAAAACCAGTCCATTTTTCCATGTCTGGTTCTAACCCTTTCTTCTTAACTTTCATGTACCTTTCTCAGTAGGCAGGTAAGGTTTCTGGTATTCCCATCTTTTTAAGAATTTCCACAGTTTGTTTTGATCTACCCAGTCAAAGGCTTTAGTGTAGTCAATGAATCAGATGTTCTTAAATGATCTTGACTGTTACATACATACCTTTATATTTATATATTCAGCAAATATTTAAAATATATAGAAAATTTGGAAAGCAATTGCATTAAAATATTGTCTGTTATTGTCTTCTGGAGGTAAAGTTAAGGGAACTCATTCAGCTCTTCTAGTTTTTCTATACTGAGGCAATTACAAAATTTGCAGAAGTAAGGAAAGGGAGTAAAGAGGCGAGGGAGGCAGGCAGAGAGGAGGGAAAGAAGGAGACAGACATTGGGTTTGCCAGTTAGAAGGCCAGATATATACACACTGCAGTGTGTATAATGGGACACTAGTGGGAACCTGAGGTATGGCACAAGGAGCTCAGCTCAGTGCTTTGTGATGACTTAGAAGTTTAGGATGGAGAGTGGTGGAAGGGGAGCTCAAGAGGGAGCAGGTGAATTTATAGGAATAGCTGATGCACACTGCTGTAGAGCAGAAACTAACAAACTAATACAACATTGTAAAGCAATTTTACTCTAATCGTGTGTTTACTTAATCCCTATAATAATTTCCATTGAAATGAACTGAAGAGAAAAAAAAAAGTAGAAGAAATTAAAAGACTTAGTCATTTCATGATTTTTCAATTGAAAAAGCAGGAGATTTGGGTAAGAAAATAATCAAGAGAAAGATACCCAGGTGGTAGGCCTTCAATGGTTTGTTGAATGTAGAACATACTTTTGTGAGTACTTCAACCACTCGACAAGACCTTGGCACGTGATTATGAATTATTGGCTTGTCACTGTTGTGCGTTGCAGTTTACCTTTTTGCCATTCTTGCCAATTAATTGCTTCCATTGCTAGAAAAGGAGATTTTATATATATATATATATATATATATGTATATATAGATATAGATATATATAGATATAGATATATAAATATAGTCAGCAGGTCACTGGAAGATCCTCACACTTGCATGCACATAGAACTGGCTATCCCCCTTCTGGGATCTGACATTTCCTGTTTGTGACATGTGAAATATAAAGGCCCCAGTGTATGCAAACTCCATCTAGGGAAATTTAAACATTTATCCCAGGAAATATATAATTCTGTTAACAGCTTTTTTCACTAATTTTCAAGTGAAATTCTAGTAGAGAAAGCTGGAGTTCACATGATTCTACTGAATTTAATGAACAGAAGAAAAGGTCTATTCATCCAGCCATTCCAACTAATTTTTCCAATACATTCTTAATTGTTTGCTATCCCCCAAAGGATGATATTCAGTATGCAAAATGTGTGTGTGTTTTTTTTTTAAGGGGTGAATCAGCTTCTAATACAAATTCAATAAACTCAGCCGCTGAACTCACATCCCCATTATTACAAGAGGGGAAAGAATAAATGATGCCCCAAATGTCACCTATTTTTTTTCTCATAAGCTTCAAGCTGAAAATTAAGGGTAAGTTACTGGAGTGCTTAGAAACCAAATTGATATTTGGAAAATAAAACTCACATAATGATTTTTCCATCCAGTTTATTTATTCAGAATCCAATAGCCATTAATACACTTTAAACTCCAGGAAACTGAAAGAACCAATGTGGAGTTACTTTATCTCATTTATAGGGACTGTATGACTTTAGAAAGAACTGTGATTATGAAAAAAAATGGTTTTACTGCTTCATTCCCTACTGCATAATGTATTTATTTTTAAAATCCTACCTCCTCTGGCATACAACTACCACAAACAACATAGAGCTGAGGCAATGATATGAAATAAGCCCTTTCAATGCCTTTGACTTCTACCCTGAAAGAAAACCATTGTCCAAATTATCACCAGCAAAACCTTCTGATAATGAGAAACCAACCCACCGATAGAAGATGGATCCCTCCCACTTTACTGTTTGAACATTTCTCTTGTTATTGCCATCTCAGAGAGGTTACACAAGGGCAGCATGAGCCAGGAGACCAGGGTTATAGTTGTCTCTGTCGAAGAATCCCAGACAAGGTTCTTGGATTCTGTAGGCCCCAAGTTCTTCCTCTGAGAGATGAGAGACACCCACTACAGTACAATCTTCACTGTCCTTGCAGTCCTAGAAATCCATCTTCTAAGAACAAAGGATGCAAATTTGAAGTACAAAGACCGTACCACTTGATAAAACACAAATGGTTTTCAAAACACACAGGTGCTAGAGACGAATTCTTTTACTACACAAAAGTTATTGTTTCCCTTCGCTCTTAAATGTGAGTACGAACATGACCAAAAATGTTGAGTAAAAGAGGGTCATAGAGTATACACATGAATTAGTTTTCATGACATTGAAAAAAAATGCTCCTTATAGGTAAAACTACTACAACTGTTGGATTATTTTAAACAGTTGACTAGTCCAAGCATGCATACATTTAAAGAGGAATTAATGAAATAAATACACCTGTTTTGCTAATATGAAATATGTACATGTGTTTAATTTGCAAAAACTTGGTATATTTTCATTAATTTTTGTTATGTTTTACAAAGCACAAGATAATTTTATAATCATTTCTCCCACTTTTCCATTTTTGAATGGAAATTAATAATAAATATGGACAGCCCAAGAAAATTGTACAATTTATGACTTTTTAACTTTAAAATTAGACATTAAAAATATATTGTGAGCAAAATCAGCAGAGTGCTTATAAAATAATGTAAGTAAAAATAATAATAATAACTACACAAATACTATCATATGTGAATGCTATGTGCCATGCACTGCAAGAACTTTTATTGCATCATTTTATTAGTGCAGTAAAGTACTAGGCAACTTTACAAGGGCACCCACACCAGTACTCCTGCCTGGAAAATCCCATGGACAGAGGAGCCTGGTAGGCTGCAGTCCATAGGGTTGCTAAGAGTTGGACACTACTGAGCAACTTCACTTTCAATTTTCACTTTCATGCATTGGAGAAAGAAATGGCAACCCACTCCAGTGTTCTTGCCTGGAGAATCCCAGGGACAGGGGAGCCTGGTGGGCTGCCGTCTATGCGGTTGCACAGAGTCGGACACGACTGAAGCGACTTAGCAGTAGCAGCAGCAGCAGCACTGACCAGAAAACCTGATAAGCCACAAGTAAATACATAACAGAATGCACCAGGAAATTAATATTTCCATTGGTCTTAGTCAGTCAGCTCTTTGCTACCCTGTGGATTGTAGCTTGCCAGACTCCTTGGTCCATGAAATTCTCCAGACAAGAATATTGGACTGAGTAGACATTCCCTTTTCTAGGAGATACTCCTGACACAAGGATCAAACCTGGGTCTCCTTCACTGCAGACAGTTTCTTTAATGTCTGAGCCAACAGGGTAGCCCAATATTTCAATTAGCAGTGTAATTTGGATCATTCACCATGCTAGTCAGCACTTGGTATTATTTGCTTTAAAAAAAAAAATTAGCCATTATGATGAGTCTAATTGGTATATTACTGATTTCATTGAGATTTTAACTTGCACTTTCCAAATTAAGCATGATTTTTCAAACTTTACATGTACTTACTGAGCACAAAATAAAGCAGAGCAAAGGTTAACAGAGTTTTTCAAAAGAATGTGCTGGTCATAGCAAACACCCTTTTCCAACAATGCAAAAGACAAATCTACAGATGGACATCACCAGATGGTCGACACCTAAGTCACACTGATTACATTCTTTGCAGCCGAAGATGGAAAAGCTCTATACAGTCAGCAAAAGCAACACCGCGAGTTGACTGTGAGTCATATCTTAAACTCCTTATTGCAAAATTCAGACTTAAATTGAAGAAAGTAGGGAAAACCAATAGGCCAGTAAGGTGTGACCTAAATCAAATTCCTTAATGATTAAACAGTGGAAGTGAAAAATAGAATCAAGGTAGATTTCATAGAGTGCCTGGAGAACTATGGACAGAGGTTTGTAACTCTGTACAGGAGGCAGTGATCAAAATCATCCCCAATAAAAGAAATGCAAAAAGGCAAAACGGTTGTCTGAGGAGGCCTTACAAACAGCTATGGAAAGAAGAGAAGCTAAAGGCAAAGGAGAAAAGGAAAGATATACCCATCTGAATGCAGAGCTCCAAAGATATCAAGAAGAGATAGGAAAGCCTTCTTAAGTGAAAATGCAAAGAAATAAAGGAAAATAATAGAATGGAAAAGACTATAGACCTTTTCAAGAAAATTAGAGATACAAGGGAACATTTCATGCAAAGATAAAGGACAGAAGGCTCAATAAAGGATGGAAATGGCAAGGGTCTAACAGAAACAGTAGGAAGTCGAGAGACACCTGGAATAATAGGCAAAGTGTTCATAGAAAGGACTGATGTTAAAGCTGAAATCCAATACTTTGGCCATCTAATACGAAGAGCTGACTCATTTGAAAAGACCCTTATGATGGGAAAGATTGAAGACAGGAGGAGAAGGGGACAACAGAGGATGAGATGGTTGGATGGCATCACTGACTCAATGACTCAATGGACATGACTTTGGGTGAACTCTGGAAGCTGGTGATGGGCAGGGAAGCCTGGCCTGCTGTGGTTCATGGTGTCACAAAGAGTTGGACACAACTGAGCGACTGAACTGAACTGAACTGAACAGGCAAATTAGGCCTTGGAGTACAGAATAAATATTGTAAGGCAAAGACTAATAGAATTTTGCAAGGAGAATGCATTGATCATAGAAAAAACTCTCTTCAAACAACACAAGAGAATACTTTATACTTGGACATCACCAGATAGTCAACACCAGAATCAGACTGATTATATTCTTTGCAGCCAAAGATGGAGAAGCTCTATACAGTCAGCAAAAACAAGACCGGGAGATGACTCTGGCTCAGATCATAAAGTCCTTATTGCCAAATTCGGACTTAAATTGAAGAAAGTGGGAAAAACCATTAAGCCATTCAGATATGACCTAAATCAAATTCCTTAAATTATTCAGTACAAGTTAAAAATAGATTTAAGGAACTAGATCTGATAGACAGAGTGCCTGATGAACTATAGATGGAGGTTTGTGGCATTGTACAGGAAACAAGGAGCAAGACTATCCCCAAGAAAAAGAAATGCAAAAAAGTAAAATGGTTGTCTGAGGAGGCCTTACAAATAGCTGTGAAAAGAAGAGAAGTGAAAAGCAAAGTATAAAAGGAACAATATACTCTTTTGAATGCAGAGTTCCAAAGAATAGCAAGGAGAGATAAGAAAACCTTCCTCAGGTATCAATGCAAAGAAATAGAGGAAAACAATAGGAGGGGAATCTAGAGATCTCTTCAACAAAATTAGAGACAACAAGGGAACACTTTATGCAAAAATTGGCAAAATAAAGGAAAGAAATGGTATGGACCTAACAGAAGCAGAAGATAGTAAGAAGAGGTGGCAAGAATACACAGAAGAACTGTACAAAAAAGATCTTCACAACCCAGATAATCATGATGGTGTGATCACTCAACTAGAGCCAGACATCCTGGAATGCAAAGTCAAGTGGGCCTTAGGAAGCATCACTATGAACAAATCTAGTAGAGGTGATGGCATTCCAGCTGGGCTATTTCTAATCTTGAAAGATGATGCTGTGAAAGTGCTGCACTCAGTGTGCCAGCAAATTGGCAAAATTCAACAGTGGCCACAGGACTGGAAAAAGTCAGTTTTCATCCTAGTCCCAAAGAAAGGCAATGCCAAAGAATGCTCAAACTACCACACAATTGTACTTATCTCACACACTAGTAAAGTAATGCTCACAAATCTTTTAGGCAGGCTTCAGGTATGCTCAGAATTCTCCAAGTCAGGCTTCAATAGCACGTGAATTGTGAAATTCCAGATTTTCAATCTGGATTTAGAAAAGGCAGAATAACCAGAGATCAAATTGCTATCATCTGCTGAATCATTGAAAAAGCAAGAGAGTTCCAGAAAAATATCTACTTCTGCTTTATTGACTATGCCAAAGCCTTTGATTGTGTGAATCACAACAACCTCTGGAAAATTCTGAAAGGATGGGAATATCAGACCACCTGGCCTGCCTCTTGAGAAACCTGTATGCAGGTCAGGAAGCAACAGTTAGAACTGGACATGGAACAGACTGGTTCCAAATAGGAAAAGGAGTGCATCAAGGCTGTATATTGTCACCCTGCTTATTTAACTTATATGCAGAGTACATCATGAGAAACCCTGGGCTGGAAGAAGCACAAGCTGGAATCAAGATTGCTGGGAGAAATATCAATAACCTCAGATATGCAGATGACAGCACCCTTATGGCAGAAAGTGAAGAAGAACTAAAGAGCCTCTTGATGAAAGTGAAAAGAAGAGTGAGAAAGTTGGCTTAAAGTTCAACATTCAGAAAACGAAGATCATGGCATCTGGTCCTATCACTTAATGGAAAATATATAGAGAAACAGTGGAAACAGTGATAGACTCTATTTGGGGGGCTCGAAAATCACTGAAGATAGATGGTGACTGCAGCCATGAAATTAAAAGACACTTGCTCCTTGGAGGAAAAGTTATGGCCAACTTAGACAGCATATTAAAAAGCAGAAGCATTTCCTTTGCCAACAAAGTTCTGACTAGTCAAGGCTATGGTTTATCCAGTGGTCATGTATGGATGTGAGATTTGGACTATAGATAAAGCTGAGCACCGAAGAATTAATGCTTTTGAACTGTGGTGTTGGAGAAGACTCTTGAGGTTCCTTTGGTCTGCAAGGAGATCCAAAAGGAAATCAGTCCTTAATATTCAATAGAAGGACTGATGCTGAAACTGAAACTCCAATACTTTGGCCACCTGATGCAAAAAACTGACTCACTGGAAAAGACCCTGATGCTGGGAAAGATGAAGACAGGAATAGAAGGGGACTACAGAGGATGAGATGGCTGGATGGCCTTACCATCTCAATGGACATGAGTTTGTGTAAACTCTGGTAGTTAGTGGTTAAAGGGAGGCCTGGCGTCCTGCGATTCATGGTGTCACAAAGAATCAGATGTGACTGAGCGACTGTACTGAACTGTACTGAACTGATGGAGGTGAAAGAGGATAGAGAAAAGGCTGGCTTAAAGCTCAACATTCAAAAAACTAAGATCATGGCAACTGGTTCCATTACCCCATGGCAAATAGATGGGAAAGAATATAAACAGTGACAGATTTTATTTCCTTTGGCTCCAAAATCACTGTGGACAGTGACTGCAGTCATGAAACTAAGACACTTGCTCCTTAGAGAAAAAAAAACTATGACAAAAGTAGACAGCATATTAAAAAGCAGAGATGTCAGTTTGCTGGTAAACATCTGCATAATCAAAGCTACGTTCTTTTCAGTAGTCATGTATGGATGTGAGAGTTGGACCATTAAGAATGCTGATAGCTGCAGAATCGGTGCTTTTGAACTGCGGTGTTGGAGAAGACTCTTGAGAGCCCCATGGACAGCAAGGAGATTAAACCAGTCAATCCTAAAGGAAATTAACCCTGAATATCCCCTGGAAGGACTTTTACTGAAGCTGAAACTCCAATATTTTGTCCCCACGATGCAAAGAATCGACTCATTAAAAAAGACCCTAATGCTGGAAATTATTGAAAGCAGGAGAAGGGGAGGACAGAGGACGAGACTGTCGGATGGCACACCCCCACTCATGTCAGTGGACATGAGCTTGAACAAACTCCGGGAGACAGTGAAGGACAGGGAAGCCTAAGTTGCTGCAGTCCATAGGGTTGCAGAGTCGGACAAGTCTGAGCGACCTGACAACAACTGATCATTCAGATCTATTCTTCTGTGAACTGCCATTTGCATTATTGTTTTTACCTTTTTCCTCTGAAGTATTAGTCTTTTAAATCCTTTTTTTTTCTTTGCTGGGATTCTTTGTGTATTGTACATACAAGTCCTTTGTCTGATGTATGTGTTGCAATCACTTTTCCCTGTTTCAAGTTTTCTTTATTTTCCTGGTGTCTTTCCATGCTGAAATCAAATTCTGAATACCAACGACATTGAAATTAGTAAACATGTCTTTTTCTGAATAGTGCTCTCTTTAAGAAATATTTCCTCATGCCATGCCATAAATATATTCTCCTATACTCTCTTCTGAGAGATGTCTAATTTTCATTATTAAATATTGTGATGAAAATTTTCACTATTAAATGTTATGACTGTCTATTTATAATATACCTAAATATCTGCACAAAAGACCATTTTAGTACACAATTTTAGTATACAAGACTCTGATTAAAACTGTAAAACTTCTCCTTCATCTACAGGAAAATTGGGTGAGGATATTTTGCCAGTTACATCCACTCACATGACAAATTAATCTCCTGGGCTTAATCTGTTGCCTCTATATTATACATCTGTAAATACAAGAAGACTGGATTCCAGGATGTGCCATAATGCAAACTAAGAAGGACAGGAGTGATTGGATCATTCAGTGGGGACAGGAAATAACTTTTAGAAAATAAAGACTGTGGTCTTAAATCAAATAAGCCATTCCACAAGATCAGCAATGGTTTCTTGCAGTAAGTAGATGTTTTGATAGGAGAGATATAAAGAAAATTATTTTTTATGACTTTTAAAAGATACTCAGTAGTGTAGGTAGATCACAGCAATACAAGAAACCCTAGATACTGGCCTCTATTATATAAACTCAGCTTGTATTGTTGGGAAAACTGGAACATGCTACTAAATGCTATTTAGTGAAAATTTATATTTAAGAAAAATCTTTAAGAGGTTTACAAATGGAAATGCTGTACAAAATTCTCAAAAATAATAATAACTAGAGACCATGTTGAAAATTTGAATAAATCGTGAAGTTTTTGAATCTTGAGCATGTTTCTGAAACTCCAAGGGAACACTATATATATATATATATATATATATAAATATAAAATGCTTTCAGGGATATTTGAATGAAGAAAGCAGATTCAAGTATAATATTTATCTAAATTCACGATTCTCGCTGGCACAATCAGCATTGTTACATTTTTTTCCTCAATATCAAGAGTTTAGAAGGTCAGTTATTCATATATATCTATCCCTGCTTATTCAGATTGTAAAGAATCTGTTTGCAATGCACAAGACTTGGGTTCAATCCCTGGGTTGGGAAGATTGCCTGGAGAAGGGAATGGCTACCCAATCCAGTATTCTTGTCTGGAAAATTCCATGCACAGAGGTGCATGGCCAGCGAAAGCCCATGATGTCGCAAAGAGTTGGACACAACTGAGTGACAAACACTACTACTACTACTGTGCTCTCCGTGGGGACGAAGTGCAGAAGAAAAGACGTAAAGTAGTGGACAGAATGTATGGGAGTTTCAACTCATGAAAGAGTTTCAAATGCAGAGATAGAGAAACAAAGCACTTGAGGCAGGGAATGCTTGCCTCACCATGCCATACCATGCGTGCACTGTCCGTGCAGAGGATTAGGTTAAACTACCATGGCATTCCACATTAATTCCACTAGAATTAAGTTACAAGGCAGAATTCTTCAAGACCAGATAGAGGACACACAGATTATAAAAAGATAAAAATAAAATACTCCTGACAACACAGGAGGACACAGTTTTGAGCAACTAAACCTATATAGATTTATGGGGACTTGTGGGTGTATGTGATTAGGGTTGAGATCTATGATGACGAACTCATAGGTTACTCAAGCAGAATGGTGTAGCTCAAGGAATATGAACACACAAACTCTGGGGACAAATCAGTCTGTTTGGATTGTTTGGATAATAGCTTACCCAGTGATTAGTCTCTCATGCATTAGTTTTCTGACATGTCAAATCATTGTTAAAAAAAAAAAAAAATGCCTAGCTTTTTGGTGAACCAGAGTACGTAAAATGCCTGAAGTGTAGTCAATGGATGAAAGCCATCATTAGGACTTTTCTTTTCATGCGTGTCTTTTGCAGTTATGAAAGGGTGACAGATCCTTGGAATTTCTATACAAATGAAGAACTCTGTAGAGAAATAAAATATGACAGTAGGCTATCAAATCCTAGAAAAGGAAACCTAGCAACTTTCAACTCAAGCGAGAGCCTGTGACCTGCCTGCCGTTTGGGCTAAGGCTGCGTCAAGAACTTTTAATCCAGATGCTGGCTTTCTGACAAGTGGCGGCCGCTTTATTTTCATGGCTTATTTGACTAAAGGTTCACCACCCGTACAAATTGCAATTTTGGTATTCCAGAGCAACACTGGAATTGTTCAACCAATTTCCATAAATTTCCTCTGGTGGTCACAATTGTTCATCCTTATCAGTCAGACCCAGAGCGCCATGGAACTGTTGTGAGGCTATAGGTAAAACCGTTTCTCAGACTTCTACGTCAATTCCCAGTGAACCTCAGTCTCAAACTACCATACAGAACACTCTGCCTGAGGTATTCATAGGCACACGGGCCTCATGAATAATCATCAACAAGAAAGACATTTATTTCCGTGTGAATTCCATCATTAACGGGGCTATAAATAATGGCAAGCTAGGGGAAACATTTCTAATGGGAAGCACATGGACAAGGATTTTAGGTTTCCTTCCATTTCAATAGGGTGACTTTGCTTCCAAGACATGTGTTATTGTACTTGACAATGATGGCTTTATAGGTGATGTTTAAGACGTCTTAAACAGGCACAGATTAACAGAAAAACAAGTGACAGTGTCAAGCAGGGAAGCGACCATCACTGCTTAGGCAAGAGAAGGAGAAAATGGAGGGAGTCTGGCTTCCACTTACCTGTCTTTCCATACACAGGAAATATGAGGGCTGAAAAAATCCAGGGATGGCGTGATGGATGGAGTTCATGGGAATAGTATACAGAAAAGGCTATTTCTTCCCCCTTGAAACGTACTTATATCTGAGTATTACACAACAATGCAGTGGCTAACAGGCCACTTTTCCTGAGAGAACAACATGGAAATCCAGGAAAAAAGCAGAATATACCAAGCCAAAATCATTGCCTGCCTCCACGCAACAGTCGCCTGTTAGCATGGAATAAGGATTGATTTTCCTTGCATCCGGCTCTCAAATTCATATGTAGATATATTTCCCTTAAGTAAATATATGTGAAAGAGGTTCTCCTTGTGTAAATATAGAGTTAACCATTAAACATTTAAATTTTATCCTAATGACATAGATGAAACAAGGCAATAACTTTGTGCCTCTCCAGACTTGAATATCCAAATTGTCTTTCATGTGAAGATTTTTTTATACTTTTCTCTTTCAAGACTTATAGATCCATCTCATTCATAAATCATATATAAAGTTATTTGACAGTAAGTTATATACAAATTAAAGAACTCGTTTCAAAAATATAGAAACGATAAGAACAAAAGCTAGTTTTTGATGAGTATAGGTGTCCATGTAAAACATTCATAATATTATGTCTTCATATACATACACATTTAGGTATATTTCACACTCACATAAACAAATATAGGAGTTGTTACCATTAACATTTTCAGTTCAGTTCCACTCAGTCGTGTCTGACTCTTTGCAACTCCATAAATTGCAGCACGCCAGGCCTCCCTGTCCATCACCAACTCCCAGAGTTCACTCAAACTCATGTTCATCAAGTCGATGATGCCATCCAGCCATCTCATTCTCTGTCATCCCCTTCTCTTTCTGCCCCCAATCCCTCCCAGCATCAANCGACAGAGGATGAGATGGCTGGATGGCATCACTGACTCGATGGACATGACTTTGGGTGAACTCTGGGAGTTGGTGATTGACAGGGAGGCCTGACGTGTTGCAATTCATGGGGTCGCAAAGAGTCTTACCCGACTTAGCGACTGAAATGAAATGCCACGAAAGTGAAACTTACTCTGTGATGTCTGACTGTTTGCAACTCCATGGAGTAAACAGTCTATGTAATTCTCCAGGATAGAATACTGGAGTGGATAACTTTTTGCTTCTCCAGGGGATCTTCTTAACCCAGAGATCAAACCCAGGTCTCCAACATTGCAGGCAGATTGCCATAGCCTTAAAATAAAATCATATTTTTTAAGGTTTTATATATTTTTACTTAAGCTTCAGTATCTTTAGAATAAGTTTATATTGCAAGAACTATGTTATATTTTTGTCTGTATGTCCAAAAGAATTTAATAATGTTTTCTATAGAGCATGTACTAAATAAATGATTATTGATCAGTAGATGGGAAACTAAGAAATTTTCACACACATGCAAACACACAAATACTTACACCCAAACACATACATAGTAGGGATGCATGAGTTTCTACTGTGGTTCTTTGCCAGTATAGATGATCCAAGCATCTATCTCTCCTCAAAAGAGAGTCCAATCATCATGACAGTTCTCAATAAGAAAAAGACAAGGTTATATAAATTGTAGAATCCAAATCTGAAACTGAGTTGGGTAAGTCAAAGACACTGCTTGCTTTGTTTTCATTCTAAGAACTTCATCTAAGTCAACTTCAATGTTGGAGAAAACTACAATGTAAGAAATTAATCAATCTCATTGTAAGAGTTACTACACCTGAACAAAAGCAAGTATTATTTGATGCAAAGATTCTTTGTTCATTTCCAGAAGATTCACTTATATAAAAATAGTTGCATGCAAGTTATTGGGAAATTAGGAAATTTTAAATGGGGGAATATCTTGGAACAAAGCACAGGAGTGCTAAGTTGCTTCAGTCATGTCCAACTCTTAGAGACCCTATAGACGGTAGGCCTGCCAGGCTCCACTGTCTATGGGATTCTCCAGACAAGTATACTGGAATGGGTTGCCATCTCCTTATCCAGGGGTTCTTCTCAAATCAGGGGTTTGATTGAATCGGGGTCTCTTATGTCTGCTTCATTGACAGACAGGCTTTTTATCACTAGTGCCAACTGGGAAGCCTATTGNGACCCTATAGACGGTAGGCCTGCCAGGCTCCACTGTCTATGGGATTCTCCAGACAAGTATACTGGAATGGGTTGCCATCTCCTTATCCAGGGGTTCTTCTCAAATCAGGGGTTTGATTGAATCGGGGTCTCTTATGTCTGCTTCATTGACAGACAGGCTTTTTATCACTAGTGCCAACTGGGAAGCCTATTGGGGGCAGGAAGTTTTTGTAATTAATTGGAGCTAATTGCTCAATTAGTTAAATTGCCTTTTTTTTTTTTTTTACTTATTTAGGTAGTCTAGAATACTGAAGATCAAAGGTGCATGAAATGTAAATCTCAACCTGAATTAAAACATAGCTAAATACAGAACATGCTTATTACTTTGCTATTTATCCAGCAGCTATAATAAAGTACCTGTTGATTCTGTCCTCAGTGAAATGGTAATGTAAATATTTTATAACCCATTTTCTTCCTTTAGGGAAATCACTGAAGTGCCTGTAGGAGAAGACAAATGTGTAGAAATTCTAGAGAACAACAGCATAATTAATTTTAAATAATTTTAATATGGTTGCAGGTAAAGTAAGTGATTAGTCATTAAAATGAGAAATTCAGGATAGAAAAGTAGCAAGATCATAAGGAAAATGAAAGTTAGTACTAAAACCTGATGCTCAGAAAGTTATAGGTTCAAGGATTTATCACTTTTGGGTGAATTTGGACAAATTACATAAGGTCTCTGAGTCTCAGCATTCTTTATCTTTAAAAGAAAACTCTTTTCTACCAAACCAAAGATGGAAATGCTATATAAGTCACATACAGTGTTATCAGTTCAGTTCAGTTCAGTTGCTCAGTCGTGTCCGACTCTTTGCAACCCCATGAATCGCAGCACGCCAGGCCTCCCTGTCCATCACCAACCCCGGAGTTCACTCAGACTCACGTCCATCAAGTCAGTGATGCCATCCAACCATCTCATCCTCTGTCATCCCCTTCGCCTCCTGCCCCCAATCCCTCCCAGCATCAGAGTCTTTTCCAATAAGTCAACTCTTTGCATGAGGTGGCTTCAGCTTTAGCATCATTCCTTCCAAAGAAATCCCAGGGCTGATCTCCTTCAAATGGAATGGTTGGATCTCCTTGCAGTCCTAGGGACTCTCAAGAGTCTTCTCCAACACCACACTTCAAAAGCATCAATTCTTCAGTGCTCAGTCTTCTTCACAGTCCAACTCTCACATCCATATGTGACCACAGGAAAAACCATAGCCTTGACTAGACGGACCTTAGTCAGCAAAGTATATATGGTACCTAATACATAGTAGAAACTCAAGAAAAAGTAACAATTATTTAATTACTTGTTGAATTTGTATTGTGTTAGTGGACTTAAAGCACTTTAAATGCTTTATTTATCATTTCCTTTTAATTATTGGAGAGCGGTTCCCTATGAGATAGGCATCCTCAATTTATAGATTAGAAAACAGAAACAAAGGAATAATCGTGATGACATAATAGCAAACATCCAGAAAGAAGCTTTCCTCTAAAAATGGAAGAAGTGTTTTAAACACAGCTTTTCTTTCTCATTCAAGATTTTATATTCTTAACTACCAGTCAGCAACACCTCTTATTATCATTGCTAAATGAATGGTTGAACCTATTCATACATGAAAATCTACTTACTGCATCCTAATCTAAGCAAGAAATGGTAGCTTTCCTCATCCAGTCTTCAAAGCACAAATTGGTAACTGTAAAATGTATCACACTTTTCATCTTTCATTCTGATGGAACTCATTTCTCAGATTCTGTCTTGCCACATGCCAGCTATCACAAGTTCATCCTACTTTTTTCCTTTTATCTGTCCATTACATATTTGTGACTTATCTTTGTAATTTCGTTGGAGCCTGAAGTCTCATTTTTACTCTATTTGGGTCTTTGGGTTCTAACAATTGTGAAGATCTGAGGACATCTGTAGTACTGAATAATTCAAATCATTATATTCTAAATCCAACTTCACTTTAGCAGAAAAGCAAAACAGGAGTGCGCAGATTCATTTCTACTTTACAACCAAATTTACAATTATTTGTGCAGAAAAAGTTGTATCTGATCAACAAAATATATAAACATTATTCTTTTTAAGGAACACTGACAAGTTAATAATCTACTTGTCAGGTTATATTAACATTCTCCTAACCTGAACTTTCATCCATCCGTGAATCTTCAGAGGACTAAACTTCATTATAATTCTGTAAGCAGCTGAGATTGAGGATCTTTTAAAATTTGAACTTGGAAAGGTTATCCTCAGTAAAATACTTAAGATTATAGGAATATTAGCAACACCTATTTTAGCATGCTTAGNTAATCTACTTGTCAGGTTATATTAACATTCTCCTAACCTGAACTTTCATCCATCCGTGAATCTTCAGAGGACTAAACTTCATTATAATTCTGTAAGCAGCTGAGATTGAGGATCTTTTAAAATTTGAACTTGGAAAGGTTATCCTCAGTAAAATACTTAAGATTATAGGAATATTAGCAACACCTATTTTAGCATGCTTAGAATATTTACAGTGGATTTTCTATTTCCTTTTTAAAATACAAATTATAAGACTGTATGGGGAAAAAAAAATATTTGCTTTCACATCTAAGAACCAGGTAGAATTTTAGGTGCTTTACAGTTTCCCTTTCCAGAAGGCACTAGTGGCAAAGAGCCTGACTGCCAGTGTAGGGGATGTAAAAGACATGAGTTTGAACCCCAGGTCAGGAAGATACCCTAGACTAGGAAATGGCAAGCACTCCAATATTCTTGCCTGGAAAAATTCAAGGACAAAGGAGCCCGGCAGGCTTCAGTCCATAGCGTTACAAAGACTTGGACATGACTTAAGCCACTTAGCACGTGCACACAAATGTTTCACTTAATTCTCAACAATGTCCTCCAAGATAGATCTTACTTTCCACTATACAGAAGAGAAAATGGAGACTCACCAGGGATTAAGTAACAATTATTAATTTGTAGAACTGTGACTGACTTGGCTTCCCTGGGATTTTATGTCTGAGTTTTCATTTCATCTCCCCTCCCCTGTAAATTATCATTACAGGGAATTTTAAATTATTCTCTTTGCTAACAGGTAGTTCTTCAATCAGAGTTAGGCAGAGAATTCACCCAGCAAGGTTTCAAAAGTGGATGAAGCTGATTCTAACATAAATAGTATATTTATGTTCAGAATTAAACTTAACCCCTTTAATTCTGATTTTTGCCATGGACATCACCTACCATAGCCCCAGGTGCCACTTAAGGAAAGGCGCTGACTTTAAAAACTGCCAAATGGAATCCACCAACGTGCATGTACCAGAAGTAAAAATTAAATCATTTCTATAGGTTGATGCTTGGCCTTCTTTCTATTCTATTACCTTTTTAGCTTTCTCACTGCACCAGTTTTAACACTCCTGACAGTAATTCAATGTTGATCTGAAAGTCACTTACTGGTGTCCTGACCTCTGTGAACCTCATGGACTATACATACAGTCCATGGAATTTTCCAGGCCAGAACACTGGAGTGGCTAGCCTTTCCCTTCTCCAGGGATCTTCCCATCCCAGGAATTGAAGCCAGGTCTTCCATATTTAGGGGGATTCTTTACCATCTGAGCCACCAGGGAAACCCAAGAATACTGGAATGGTTAGCCTATCCCTTCTCCAGAGGATCTTCCCAGCCCAGGAATTGAACCAGGGTCTCCTGCATGGTAGGTAGATTCTTTACCAACTGAGCTATTATGGAAGCCCAATTAAATGTTAGGCAGCTGAGAAAAAGGCACTTCTGAGAGAAGTCAGCAGGGCCATAATTATCTCGATAATTGGACTATCCACAAGAGAAATCAGCCCATGTTTAGGGAAAAAAATCATCCATATATTTTCTCACTTATTTAGCAAGACTTCCAAAATGTTTACATAATTGAATTGTACTATGGAATCAAAGGGCTTCTTCAATGGCTCAATGGTAAAGAAGCTATCTGTAATGCAGGAGATGAGGGTCCGATCCCTCGGTGGAGAAGATCCCCTTGAGGAGGAAATGGTAACCCACTCCAGTGTTCTTGCCTAAAACAATCCCATGGTCAGAGAAGCTTGGCAGGCTACAATCCAAAGGGTTGCAAAGAGTGTCAGGACTGAGTGACTAAACTTTCACACGTGGAATAAAAAACCCAGTGACCTGAGACCATGCTTGGTAATGCAGAGTGGGGGACCCACTCCTAGTTGCTCCTTAAACAGGGTGTCCCGTTCCCTCATAGGTCTCTTATTCACCTGCATCAGGAGGAGTCCTACCTGGACGGAAGTATACAGTCAGATCTCCTGAAGATCAGGAGTACTTGGCTTCAAGCCAGACTAGTAATTTAGAAACTGGTATTATTGAACCAATTAGCATTTCTAATTGATTTTTTTTTTTTTTTTGGCAATTTCTTCAGAGAAAAAAATCATCAGGGCTCATTTTGAAAATGAGGTAACTGCCTTTTGAAGCGTTGCCAGCTTGTAGAAAATAAAGTCAATATCAGTTCATTAGCAAATTAATGGGACTCTGACTTCATTGTAAATAGAGTGCCTGTAATTGGGCGTACTGAACGGTCACGCTGGAAATGGCAGATGAAGATGTAAAACAAAAAGTTACATCCAGGAATAGAGATCAACCTCAGTCAAATGTTTAAGATTTTACTGGAATATAACAACCACAGAAATAGACAAAATTTGCTTGGAAGGTTTTCAGTACAGCATTTCTCAATAATTAGGTGTCTTCACAAGGAATACATAAGTATTTCTCAACAAAATTAGTTATGGTGACATCCTTCAAGAATATTCAGTAAAAAAGAATTGAAGCCAGACCTGTAGCAGAATTCAAGACCTTGAGTTTGGAGAAGTTTCCTGGAAGAGGCCTCTAAAGAAGTGACTTATAAATCATCAGTTTAGATTTTTTTGTTTAATGGTAGAACACAGAATACTTCTTAACTATGTGAACTGGATAATATTATTTTATCTTTTCACGGTAAAAAAGAAACCAACTCTGGCTAAATTAATCTAAAAAGACTTTATTTGAAGGATACAGAAAATTCATAGGATAAAAAGTTAGGAAGACAAACGTGTTTAGAAGAGTCAGGAGAGAGGAAGTGATGTAAGTTCGTAACACTGAGTCACAGTTTCTGTCCAGATGATTTTTTCAACTGTCCTTTTCCCTCTGGCCCACTCCCCCAGTCCCTGGTTCTACCTGGCAGTTTTGACAAGCTGGAAAATTCTGTTTCACTTGCTTATGTGACATACCTTTTCCCTGGTGCATCAGTCAGAACAAAATTAGCTGAAAAGTCACCAGAGTCCCTTCAGATTTTTGGTGGTAAGCCTACCACAAAAAGGTTTCCTCAAAAGGAAACCAGATACTGCTAAAAAGAGGAAAGAGAGTGGGTGCCTCTTCTGCTAACCCACTAGAACCTCCAATACCTGGTGTTCATTAGAAGAGATAAATTTTATCTCGTTTACTTTTTCTTACAACTCTGTAAAGAGGAAAGATTCTATTTAAGAGAAAACAGAGACTCTGGAAGATAAAGTTGCTTCTTCTCAGTCACAAAAGTAGAAAACAACCCTGGAATTGAACTGGTGTAATTTGATTCCTGATTCTATGATTCTAAATGCTAAGAATGATTGCTACTTCCACGTATGCAAGACCAGTAAAAAAAAAACCTACCACAATAAGTGCTCTGGTAATGTATGTTTATTAAAAGATGTCATTAATGCCCACAGAATTTAGGAAAACTTGTGGTTCAGAAGAAGTTTGTGAAAAAGTCTCTTCACAGTTTTGAGGCTTACACATATATGTTCTTGTTCAGTAGCTAAGTCATGTGTGGCTCTGTGACCCCATGAATGGCAGCAGGCCTCCCTGTCCATCACCAACTCCCGGAGCTTGCAAACTCATGTGTATTGAGTCTGTGATGCTAGGCAAACATCTCATTCTCTGTTGTCCCCTTCTCCTTCTGCATGTACATGTATATATCATGACAAATGTAGACAAACAAGTAAAAACAATAGTGTAAAAATCAATAGCAAATTAAACAATTTTGTTTACATATAAATTAATAAGGTAAATAGCATGAAAGCCAAAATAGAATAAAACAACACAGAGGTACCAGAGCTATTGTATATTTAAATGTATGACAAGTCTTAAAAGTTAGAAAACGACAGAAAAAAATACCTCACAAAAATTGTGAAAACTATAAAAACATACGAAGTGGACCAAAATATATATGGAAATTTGCTTTATGATAAATGTTGATGTTAAACCAGTTGACAGGAAGAACTTCTTATTAAATGATGTTGGAAAACTGAATTGTTATCTGACAATGAAAGTTAAGCCTAATATGGTACAGCAGAGTGAATACTATAATACTTCAAATATCACAAAATTTATATGTAAAAAATGTAATATTAATAAACAACGAGAAAACACCTTATCAATAATTCCTTTATACGTTTTATATAATAATGCCTTTGTTATTATGCCTCGATATTGAGAAAACTAAAAGAAAATGATAAGACATGTACTTGTATAAATGATAACATAAAAATCTGTATCAATTATATGTGACAACATGGCATAATAACACAAGCAAAATCAAAAGAAAAATTTGGCTTGTGAAAAGTATTTGCCACACATTTCACAGTAGGAGTTATATAAAGTGATCTTAAAAATATGCAATAAAAAGATAACTCAAATGAAAAATAATGATGACTATTAAACAGATAATTCACAGAATGGAAAATAAATGTGGTATCTTATGAAAGAGATGTTCTACCTCCCACTGTGAGGAAAAAAATGAAAATTAAAGCTTATGAAAATATCTGTTTAACCTAGGATATTTGCAAAGATCCAAATTTGGAGGAAAAAAAAAACACTGTTCAAAAATAAATGCTAGAAAGAACTAGCATTTATGTATTTCAGATGGTGGTTTAAATCCATGCAATATTGGCAGAGGGCAATTTAAAAAGTTACCACCCTGGTGTGTTTATCCTACAAATGTTTCTTCACATTTGAGAAACTGCCCATAGACAAAGCTATATGTTATTTTATATTTAGAAAATATGCATGTTTGTAATACAAGAGTTTAAAATGACCAACATGCTCACCACTAGGTGTTATTTGAAAGCTTTATGCTTTTTATACATTTGTGTGTATGTGTTAGTCACTTCATGATCAGCTCTTTGGAACCCAATGGACTGTAGCTCACCAGGCTCCCCTGTCTATGGAATTCTCCAGGCAAGAATACAGGAGTGGGTTGCCATTTCCCTCTCCTGGGGATCTTCCCAACCCAAGGATTAATCCATGGTCTACAGCACTGCAGGCAGGTTCTTTACCATCTCAGCCACATACTGTATATGTATATCAGTTCAGTCACTCAGTCGTGTCTGACTCTTTGTGACCCCATGGACTGCAGCATGCCAGGCCTCCCTGTCCATCACTTACTCCTTGAGCTTACTCACACTCATGTACATTGAGTCGGTGATGCTATCCAACCATCTCATCCTCTGTTGCCCCCTTCTCCTCCCACCTTCAATCTTTCCCAGCGTCAAGATCTATTCAAATGAGTCAGTTCTTCGCATCAGGTGGCCAAGGTACTGGAAATTTCACCTTTAGCATCAGTCTTTCCAATGAGTATTCAGGACTGATTTCCTTTAGGATGGACTGGTTGGATCTCCTTGCTATCCAAGGGACATTCAAGAGGCTTCTCCAACACCACAGTTCAAAAGCATCAATTCTTCGGTGCTCAGCTTTCTTTAGAGTCCAACTCTCACATCCATACATGACTACTGGAAAAACTATAGCTTTAACTAGACGGACTTTTGTTGGCAAAGTAGTGTCTCTGCTTTTATTAGTAGACTAATATGCAGTCTACTTTGGTCATGACTTTTATTCCAAGGAGTAAGGATCTTTTAATTTCTTGGCTGCAGTCACCATCTACAGTGATTTTGGAGCCACAGAAAATAAAATTTGTCACTGTTTCCACTGTTTTCCCATCTATTTGCCATTAAGTGATGGGACCAGATGCCATGATCTTAGTTTTCTGAATGTTGGGCTTAAAGCCAACTTTTTCACTCTCCTTTTTCACTTTCATCAAGAGGCTCTTTAGTTCTTCACTTTCTGTCATCAGGATGGTGTCATCTGCATATCTGAAGTTACTGATATTTCTCCCAGCAATCTTGATTCCAGCCTGTGCTTAATCCAGCCCAGTTTTTCTCATGACGTACTCTGCATAGAAATTAAATAAGCAAGGTGACAATATACACACTTGACCTACTCTTTTCCTGATTTGGAACCAGTCTGTTGTTCTATGTTCAGTCCTAACTGCTGCTTCCTGACCTGCATACATATTTCTCAAGACACAGGTCAGGTGGTCTGATATTCCCATCTCTTGAAGAATTTCCCACAGTTTGCTGTGATCCACACAGTGAAAGGATTTGGCATAGTCAGTAAAGCACAAGTAAATGTTTTTGTGGAGCTCTCTTCATTTTTCAATGACACAGTGGATGCTGGCAATTTGATCTTGGTTCCTCTGACCTTTCTAAATCCAGCTTGAACATCTGGAAGTAAACAGTTCATGTACTTTTGAAGCCTGGTTTTGAGAATATTGAATATTACTTTACTAGCATGTGAGATGAGTGCAGTTGTGCGGTAGTTTGAGCATTCTTTGACATTCCCTTTCTTAGGGACTGAAATGAAAACTGACCTTTTCCAGTCCCGTGGCCACTGCTGATTTTTCCAAACTTGCTGACTTCTTGAGTGCAGCATTTTCACAGCATCATCTTTCAGGATTTGAAATACCTCCTCAAACTTTGTTTGTAGTGATGCTTCCTAAGGCCCACATACTTCACATTCCAAAATGTCTGGCTTTAGGTGAGGGATCACACCATCATGATTATCTGGATCATGAAGATCTTTTTTGTACAGTTCTTCTGTGTATTCTTGACACCTCTGCTTAATATCTTCTGCTTCTGTTAGATCCATACCATTTCTGTCCCTAATTGTGCCCATCTTTGCACGAAATGCTCCCTTGTATCTCTAGTTTTCTTGAAGAGATCGCTAGTCTTTCCCATTCTCTTGTTTTCCTCTATTTCTTCCACTGATCACTGAGGAATGCTTTCTTTTCTCTCCTTGTTATTTTTTGGAATTCTGCATTCAAATGGGTAAATCTTTCCTCTTCTCCTTTGCTTTTCACTTCTTTTCTTTTCAGAGCTATTTGTAAGGCCTCTCAGACTGCCATTTTGCTTTATTGCATTTCTTTTTGTTGGGGATGGTCTTGATCCCTATCTCCTGTACAAAGTCACGAAATATGTATATAGACATACTGCATATGTGTATTGACCATTGAATAACATTCAGATTGAAAGGTGAATGAGGGATGCCTTTTATGTAGTGGTATAAAAATATCCTAAAGGCGTGTTATCAGGTGAAAACAAGAAAGACAACAAGTTTCCTTTATATAAAATAAGTACATGTTTGCTATTTGCTGATAGTGTCATAAGCAATCATTGGTTCATTACCCAAGGTAATGAATAGCTGCATAGAGAGAGAAAAAGAGAGAAGGAAAGAGAGAGAAGGAGGATGGATGCTGAGTTAGGTCAGGAGTATGGAGGATTGCAGCAAAACCTACCATTCCTATGCCTTTCTCTCATTTCTGCTTTTTGAAACAGGCATTTACCTAATCAGTGAACTTAAAGGGTAGGGAAATCCATCAGCATATCTAACAATTGTACTTTCGTCATTCTCCTATTCTGCCATGCCAATGAAATTAAATATGGTTTTCACTTTTAATAGGAGTCTTATAACATTAAAATTTCCTGCCCTGACAATTATAAGCAAATACTAAGGGTAATGAATTTTACCCTAAGAGGCTACGAAGTTCACAGCTATTCACCTGTTAAATGTTTTGCTAATAATTATGACCAACCTAGATAGCAT
This sequence comes from Neotragus moschatus, assembly GCA_006410615.1. Taxonomy (NCBI): domain Eukaryota; kingdom Metazoa; phylum Chordata; class Mammalia; order Artiodactyla; family Bovidae; genus Neotragus; species Neotragus moschatus. Next base: position 847,246 of record SJYA01001462.1, read on the forward strand.
ATTCAAAAGAAGAGACATTACTTTGTCAACAAAGGTCCGTCTAGTCAAGGCTATAGTTTTTCCTGTGGTCATGTATGGATGCTAGAGTTGGACTGTGGAGAAAGCTGAGCACCGAAGAGTTGATGCTTTTGAACTGTGGTGTTGGAGAAGACTCTTGAGAGTCCCTTGGACTGCAAGGAGATCCAACCAGTCCATTCTAAAGGGGATCAGCCCTGGGTATTCTTTGGAAGGAATGATGCTAAAGCTGAAACTCCAGTACTTTGGCCACCTCATGCAAAGAGTTGACTCATTGAAAAAGACTCTGATGCTGGGGGTGATTGGGGGCAGGAGGAGAAGGGGACGACAGAGGATGAGATGGTTGGATGGCATCACCGACTCGATGGACATGAGTCTGAGTGAACTCTGGCAGTTGGTGATGGACAGGAAGGCCTGACGTGCTGCGATTCATGGGGTCTCAAAGAGTCGGACACGACTGAGTGACTGAACTGAACTCAACTGAATAAAGACAGAAATCCTTACTTATATAAAAACTTACCTTTCATGATACAAGGATAATTTAAACTGTTTTTAATTATCTTCTCTTCAATGTTAGCATCACCAATGCTCGACTAAGAGACGGTGGCAGAAAGCACGTGATTACTCAACTTTGTATCCCCAGGCCCTGATGCTGTGAAATATTATGTATGTGACATGTATGTGAAATGAATAAACATTTTAAATAAAACTATCGTTTACTCTTTACTTGAAACCGACTGCATGATTTGACTTATTAAAGTGGTTTTCATTAGCCATATCAAAGGTATACTTAAAGTATTTAGAAATATGGAAACTGTGCATTTTTTCCATTCTTTGGCCTTTTTAATAAAGTCTTAAATATGCTTTTGGTATACTATTATAAGATTCCCTCATTGCAGTTTCATTAGTTAACTCGATAAGCCCAACATTAAGTTAGGAACTCTATGGTAGCTTAGACACACAGCTAATTGTGATTGCCTACATGTGGATTTCCATTTTTAATCTAAACTTATTTCCCTTGCTTCCATGATAATCTACAGTCAAATATGAGTGGCTCTTACATTATTCTGTTTGGGATTATCTTTCTCATGCACTAGTATAATTACAATAATGAATAATAATGATAGTGATGAGTTGTAAACTTGATGTTCAGACACAGCAGGGAATAGCAAGTGCAAATTCATATATAAGATCTTGTTTACAACTTTATTACAAAGTGCTGTTATTGTTTTAAGATATATGCATTAAAACAACAGTGTCGTAGCATGTTGGAATTTCTAACAATTCAGAGTATGGATGAGGGCTACTTAGGGCAATTTCAGTGTACTTCATTTTCTTTAGTATACCCCATTTCATGTCAAGTGAAATGCAGGCATGTAAGGGGAGGCATTTTGCCATCAAGCATTGAGCAATGCCATTTGCTCACTGACCCTGAAGCAAAAGTCACTGGGTTGGAATCACTCTTATAGGACCTCTGTTATTTATCCACTGGATTCTAAATGTCAGTTTGTTACAAAAGTTTGATTAGTAAATGAGAGAACCTTAAAATAGGAAACGTTTGCTGATGCTTTCCTAAATCAAATTCGTTCTTTCTTTTCTTTTTGTCCTATGATACTCTCTGCCCTTATTTTTAATAGCTTTGTTGAAGAATAACTGACATATGATAGCACATATTTGAAGTGTACAGTTTAACAATCTATGTTCTATCAATATTGACTGTCATCTTCCCCCCAAAAGAGATGGTTAACATTTCCATAAACCTCAAAAGTCTCCTAATGTCTTTCAGAATCTGTCATTACTAACATTTATGACCAACACTGCTATTTTATAGTGAAGATTTATGTAGTTTGAAGACTTTTATTTTTGATTACTTGGAAAACCAGAAAATATACTACTTTGCTCAATAAATATTTACTGAGCTCTTACTATAAAGACACTATTCTAGGCTCAGAGAACACAACAGGAAGAAAAATAAGACAGCTACCTTCACTTAGTGTATATTTTTATAGTGAGGTGAGCCAGCCATTAAACAAGTAATGAGTGTAATAAAGGAAAATAAAGCAGGATAAAAGAATATAAACAACTGTAGGAGAAGAGAGGTTTATTTACGTATTATATCGGCAGAAACCCTTTTGTCAAAGTGATGTCAAATACTTGATACCCTCCTCTCTACTGCCCTCACCTTCTCCACAACTTTTTTTTTTATCAACTTTTTATTTCAAAGAAATTAATGACTAACTCCCTAGGTTTTGTAATCTTTAAAATGTGTCCAGTAGTAGTGATCATAAAATTGTTGCTGTTTAGTTGCTAAGTTGTGTCTGATTCTTTTGCAACCCCTGTGGACTGTAGCCCACCAGGCTCCTCTGTCCGTGGGATTCCCCAGGCAAGAATACTGGAGTGGTTGCCATTTCCTCCTCCAGGGGAAATTCCTGGCCCAGGGATCGAATCTGGATATCTTGCGTTGACAGACAGACTCTTTACCACTGCACCACTTCAGAAGCCCCTTTAATAAGGAGTTGTACATAAGATAACCTAATGACAGTGATTAGATTAGTGATTAGATTAGTGTCTGGGACGTGGTGAATATTTAAGGTAAAAACAGACTTTGTTATCTTGACACAAGATCTTAGAGTAGGTAGACATGAGATCCCAAGGCAGCTCTCACTTCCTCTTGCTGTCTCCAAATATTAAAACCACTAATTAAAATTTAAAATCTCAGTTGATCTAAGACCAGTATAATAAAAAACTGATTGACTTGTACATGCTTAAGCATTGAAATTACCAGATTCTAAGTCATAACATGTATGTTTTGCTGTCTATTTTTCATTGCATAAAGTTCACCCTCAATAGTTTAACTTGCTAATAATATTGTTACTGTTTGCTGTGAGATGATAGGAATTTAAAAACCATCAAGGAATAGCTATGATGTTCACTTTCTAAAACAGCTGGCATATTGCATGTCTTTTCCTATAATTAATACATTCTATTCAGCAAAGTCCAATGCCATTTATAAAATGGGAGCAATTTATACAAAGTTTTCACAAATAGATGGCCATTTTTATGAATCTCAAAGTTAATATCTACGAACTTCACTTGTGGCATAACAGCTGATAGAATGTTACAAAGTCATTTCAATCAACTACCTAAGGGAAATCATCAAATAGTGCAGCATTTTTAACAGTCAAAAGAAAATACTCAACAATTCACACTGCTTCATGTTTCTTTTTCTCCATACTCTGTTTTCACTGAAAGACTGTTAACTGAAACTACATGCCTGCTCAGATGCTTCAGCCATGTCGAATTCTTTGCAACCCTATGCACTGTACCCCACCAGAATCCTCTATTCATGGAATTCTCCAGGCAGGAATGTAGTGGATTGCCATGCCCTCCTCTAGGGGATCTTCCAAAACCCAGGGACTGAACCGACATCTCTTATGTCTCCTGCATTGGCAGGCAGTGTCTTTACTACTAGCGCCATCTGGGAAGCCCTTACTGAAAGCACCTTGTGCTATTTCTTGATGCCTTAATGATGGTTTACATGGGATGGTTACTTCACTTCAGTTTCCAGTGAGTTATTTGTTAGGTATAGTGCTAATACTGGGCTTGCCATGTGACGCAGTGGTAAAAAATAAGTCTGCCAATGCAGGAGACCTAGGAGATGTGGGTTAGATCCCTGGGTCAGGAAGATTCCCTGGAGTAGGAGCTGGAAATACTCCAGTGTTCTTGCCTTGAAAATTTCATGGACAGAGGACCCAGCAGACAACAGTCCATGGGATCCTAAAGAGTCAGACAGGACTGAGCACACACACAATGCTTGACTGTGCTTGTCTCAGAAGCTCAAAAGTTTTCATTCTTAGTAAACAATTGTACACACATTTCTATGGTCTAAGCACAAAGCATTGTATTTTCTCAAGACCTCAAAGGCAGGACTTCACAGGAATGAGCCACTTAAACAATGCAACATGTTCCTGGAGAGACTTCCATAAGCAGGTCCAAGTATTACATACTTAAAATCATCTATATATATATTTTTAAAGCATTTTGTTGCTTGGGGAACAAAGTATTTTTGTCTAATTTTTTGTGTAAAGTTTAACCAAATTTAATCATTTTATGACCAAAAAAAGTTGAATAACTTTATATAGTCCTTAAAAATTTCTACTCTAAAGCAGAAAAGAAAGAGCAAATATATCCATGCTCATATATATGTATGGCTAAGTCCCTTAGCTGTCCACCTGAAACTATCATTGTTAAATGAATATACTCCAATGCAAAATTAAAAGTTTTTAAAAATTGAAAAAAATCTGTGAAAAGAGCACATACTTCCAATAGATCTGTTTGTGTATTGAGGGTGGAGGCATATAGGTATGTGTGATCTTAACCTCAATCAGCACTTTATATTGTTGGAAATACATGGGAGTGTCATGAAAGTTTAACAGTTACCTTCAATTAAATTTGGAGTCCAGTGAAGGAGAAAAGGAACAGGAACTAAGAGCCAACTACACAATACTTTTGGGCAGAAAGGATCCCAACTAAAGAGCTAGATGGGATTTATGAAAATGACATGGATGGAAAGGACTGATATTTTATAAACTTGCTNTTTTAATTTATTTATTTTAATTGGAGGCTAATTACTTTACAATATTGTAGTGGCTTTTGCCATACATTGGCATGAATCAGCCATGGGTGTACATGTGTCCCCCATTCTGAATCCCCCTCCCACCTCCCTCCACATCTCATCCCTCAGGGTCTTTATTTGGGTAATATCTCTTCTATATAAGGAAAGAGTAACTGAAAGCTGTTAAGACCCTTCAAATACTTGTTCTTTCATAATATAAATATAGTATATATAGTTGCATTTACAAACTGTTTGCACTTTCTTACCACATTGGTTCCTTATAAGAAATGCCAAAATAAAGATCAGACTAGCTCACATATAATTATCTTGAAGCCTTGAATATGTGAAATCACAGCTAATGATATTTACCATAATTAGGGAAGCAAATTTGAAGAGTATTAAAGCCTTCACATTGCAGTGTTCATAGATAGACTTCTAGGTAAATTACAAAATAACATTGTCACTAATGAATTTTTTCACAAAGAAAACTAATACATTCAGTAATATTTTTGTGTAAGAAATCATTAGGTACATTTTGGAAAAAAAAAATAGCTTTTATCTGTGACTATTTTGTCTCAGTGAAATAAATGGGGGTTGTAGAAACTTAAGAAAAATGTTTATACCGAAGCAACTTTCTCTTTGTTAACAACAGGAATAAAGTACTTAGTTTATCCTAAGTAGAGATATTTTGGATAGTATTTATATTTATGAAAGAAAATAAAGATATTTCATTACATCTGCTCAAAGAATAAATTACAAAATGAGAATTTTGCTGTGGATTTAATGGAGTACTAGTCAAGTGGGGAAAAACAGTGGAATGTCAATATCTGACTTTGTCCATAGAAAGCTTACACTCTATTTTGCAGAATAAAGTGCACCAAGGCAACAACAGTTTATAATTAAGAGTTAATGATATAGCTGAGAACACAAGGGTAGAAAAGCATAACAATATTTTAATAGTAAGTAACTGATGTTCAGAAAATTTCACTGGAGAATATGCCACAACAGTATCATATTTTTAGATATTTAGGGCTCTCTACTACTACTCAGTGGTGGCTTAGAGGATAAAGCATCTGCCCACAATGCGGGAGACCTTGGTTCGATCCCTGTGTAGGGAAGATCCCCTGGAGAAGGAAATGGAAACCCACTCCGGTACTCTTGCCTGGAAAATCCCACGGACAGAGGAGCCTGATTGATAGGCTATAGTCCATGGGGTCGCAAAGAATCGGACACGACTGAGCGACTTTGCTTCACTACAGAGAATATATAAGGAGCTGCAAACAGTAATCTCAGAGAGTCTCTCTCAGAAGATTGCGTGCTTACTCTCAGGCATGCTGTTGGGCGCTAGAAGTCTAGTGGGGGAGTCACAGTAGACGTATGTAACAACACACTCACACTGAGGCTTTGGAGTATATGACACTCTGGAAATGCAAGGACAGGGTATCAAACCCGTCTTAGAAAGGGTCACAATGAGAGATTTTAAAGGAGAGAGAGATGGAGGTGAGCGGTGGAAGACGTTCCATGCAGAGGAAACAGAATATATGAAGTTAAATATTTTAAAAAATGGATATCTGCAAATAATACCTTTTACTGGAATGAGGTGTGTGGGAGGTGGGGGTGGTGACTGTATGTGCTAAAAGTAACATTAAAATTTCCCATCATTGATACGACATCTGAAAGATTTTTTTTTTAATTCTCCTTTTTTAGATACTTTTTTTTTTTTTTAGTCTCATGATATCTACTAGGAAAATATTTGTGAAGTGAATATTGACTAGTAAATGAATTCTGTCTGTGACTCTGAAGACTTTGGACCCAAATCCTAACAGAAGTCCCTTCTCATGCAGTTTGACCAACTTAGAGAAGTCTTTTTGACTGAGAGATAACTTGTTCTGAAGAATTAAAGGCAACCTATTATCTTCTTTTTTCTCCTGTGTCTTTGAGGCATATTTGGTTCCCCAGGCAACAGACTCTGAGAAAGTGATGGGATAGAATGCTGGATTTGAGATGGCATGGCAGAGTGGCCCCAGCTGGTGTGAAATACTAGGCCTCCATCCCCTTGTCAACCAGTTACTGGATGAGGCCTGAGCTTAGGCAAAATGTCTCTCTCAAACTCAGATAATCTCCGGAAGGAGACCCTCTGGGGCCAAGCTTGAGGGCCCCAACCCTCTCAGCATCTGCAGAAATCACTGCTTCAGTCCCAAAATGAGATTCTGAGTGTCAGTATACAGTGTTTCACACAGCCCTGAAACCACCACCAAAATAGTTCTTAACTTTCCAATATAAGTCACATCTTGATCTTGCCAGTCTATAGCACGAGACAAGTATAATTCCCAGTAACAGACCTCTTACCTGCTTGTCTAGAGGGGCTAGTGGAAGTCACCCACCTGAAGCCTTCCTCTCAGGGGAGGTGGAAGTAGCCCCCAAACATGCCCAGTACATTTACAAAATAATGAGCCTCTCTAGAGAGGGGTTACTTCAGGTCACAGAGCTGCCTTTAACCAGGCCCTCTTAGACTAGTAGACATAATAAAGTGAAATCATAGAGACCTAGGAACCAAGAGTGAGTTGAGTTACTTCACTCTACTAGCTTTGAAGTAATATGTGGAAACGAATAACAGGCAACTTGCTCAAATAACACTTATAAATGACTCTTCAATATAAAGTTATTTAATAAATCTTGATTAATCCTTCTATTAATAACCCCTCACAAACATTATTTTGGGGTAGCAGTAAGGATAAATGGCCACAAAACTTTAATCTTGAGCTATGGCCTCGCAATGACCCATCAACTTGCCCTGGTAGGTCCACTGAAGACCTTGTATTTGTGGATGATNGCAACTTGCTCAAATAACACTTATAAGACTCTTCAATATAAAGTTATTTAATAAATCTTGATTAATCCTTCTATTAATAACCCCTCACAAACATACTATTTTGGGGTAGCAGTAAGGATAAATGGCCACAAAACTTTAATCTTAAGCTATGGCCTCGCAATGACCCATCAACTTGCCCTGGTAGGTCCACTGAAGACCTTGTATTTGTGGATGATTTTTCTTTACCAAGAAACCTCCTAGAACAATATCGTTGACTGGATCTTTAGCCAAAAAATAAAAACCCAGAGGATTCATTAGATTAAATCTTGAAATTTTAAGAGAGTACAGAAGCAACTTAAAATCCTGCAATGGGGACAGTAACATAAGACATCAAAAGCTCACGGCTCTCACATATTCCACAATGGGAAATTCTTCTCTGTGACTAGTTTTTCTAGAAATGTTGATATTCTCCCCCTGCATGTAAATAATAAACAAATCCAAATATGTTGATTTGATATGAATCACGCATTTGCTGTTTCTGCTAATTCTACCCATTTGACTGTAAATTTTATGGTTATATAAATGTGACAGCATTAATACATTAATGCTAAATGAAAAAATGTAGAGACTCTCAGTGGGATTCAAAGCAAACTTCGTGTGTGCTCAGAATTGAAATTAGTCTTAAATTATATAGCCTTATGCTCTAATGTGAGAAGTTTTAAGATTATATAAGGAGAGAGAAAAAAATACAACAAAAATTGGCATTTCATTTCAGTTACATCCCAGCCTTACATAAACAGGAACATATATCTGAAAGAATGTAGATTCAGTATGATAAGTAATGGTACCGTTATAGCACATTTTGAAAAGGAGGAAACTGAGGGACCAGGGGGTTAGGTGCAGAAAGAGCAGGGATAATGGCTTACTATGCACAATAGTGTAGGACATGCTTTCAGTATTGGCCAAGAGAAAATGCATCTAACTTCATTTAATTATTTGTTCATGAAACTTATTTATGTATATAAACATTTAGTAAGTTATATCAATTTAAATCTCTTGAGGTAGCTTGGGAATAGAGATGCTAATACAATGAAAAACCACTAGCACCACATGGTCACTGAGAACATAGACTTTGAACTAGGTAACCGAATGCTGCATCATGAACCTTCCACTTAGCATCTCTGTAAACTTGTTAGTGAATGTGTTTGACTGTACTTCTTCATCTGTGAAATTAACTGAAATACATCAGTCATCTGTGTTAAATACAGTAATGTCCTTAAAACATGATAGTATCTTAAAAATAGGTCTTAACACGTGTTTTTACCATTGAAATGTTCTTATTATCATAGTTCTTATTGTCTCAGAAAACTTAGTCTGTGCTTTTTCCACTTTCTCAATAATAAGCATTGAATCCTTGCAATGTGCTATATTATGAGGGACACTACTGACGTAATGGTAAGCTAAAAAAAAAAAATTGTTCTTGCTCTCAAGGAGCTTAGAGTCTAGTGAAGGACATAAGCAAATAATCAACCAATTACTATATACTAATAGGAGAACCAGATTGATCAACAAATAAACTGAAAATATTCTTGGGATATTCCTATTTGGGGAATTCAACACCACTGATATCTACTGATTTGCTGTAAGATTCAATTTTTAAATTTATAAAAAGAATTTCAGTATCAGAGAAAGAAAGAATGCTTGACATGAGTTACCTCATTATGGAGAACTCTGGAAAAGTCTAAGCATGCAACAACATACGATTGTTTAAATACGTGTGTGTGCTCCATGTGTGTCTGCGCTGCCATGCCCAGCTCTTTGTGACCCCAGGGACTATTGCCCACCAGGCTCCTCTGTCCATGGGATTTCCCAGACAAGAATACAGGGTGGGCTGCCATTTCCTTCTCCAAGCAATCTTCCCATCCCAGGGATTGAACCCATATCTCCTGCACCTCCTGCATTGACTGGCGGATTCTTTACCACTAGAGCTACCTGTGTGTGTGTGTGTGTGTGTGTGTGTGTGTGTGTAGTAAGTATCCATTAAAAATCATGTGATCAATTGGTATTCATGAAGCTGGGCCTTCTCATGGAAATAAGAAAAACAGAATACAAAACAATATGTACTTTAGATTTTTGTTTGTTTCTTTTTACATACAAGCCATCATACAGTGAAACTCCTTTACACAGAAATACAACAGGAAAAGACTGAAGCCAAACTAGAAAATNAGTAAGTATCCATTAAAAATCATGTGATCAGTTGGTATTCATGAAGTTGGGCCTTCTCATGGAAATAAGAAAAACAGAATACAAAACAATATGTACTTCAGATTTTTGTTTGTTTCTTTTTATATACAAGCCATCAGGCAGTGAAACTCCTTTACGCAGAAGTACAACAGGAAAAGACTGAAGCCAAACTAGAAAATATTATAAATAGGTCCCTCTAGGTGATGAGATTATAAACTATTTTTTTAATTTTGAGCTTTTCAGCTTTTTCAGAGATTATTTACTGTTTTAGAAATTAAGGAAGTCCATGTAAGAAATAACTTATGTTTTTATAGTAATGGCAAAGATATATTTCAAGTCATAAGTATTGTTCTCATTTCCAAGGGCATTAATTTATCTTGGATCTGTGAACACTTTAGCAATTACACTTGAGGCTTTTAAAGGCTGTTCCCACATGCCCTTAAATTGAGAAATTTTCTATCGAACAGCTAACATGATGACAGAGCTGAAGCATATCAGGTAGATGCTGGCACTTTGTTGCTTCATCCTAAAGAAATATGCCATGTACTACCTTCCCTGTGGTTCTTGTACTTGGTACTAAGAGCTTTGGGGATTATTGAAACTGCTAAGGCATCAAATGTTTAACCTGAGTCACAGAAATGGGATAACTTCCAAGGGGCAAGTAGAGATTTTTCCTTTCCTTTTTTTTAGGAGCATTACCTTAAGATTCCTGTTTCTTTAAGATCTATACTGAGTATCCTTGGGTGCATTTCACCTGAAGGGTGTTTGTGTTGTATAGTACTAACTTTTTTCTTTTAGAATCCCATCACACTTCAATTTCAAGCTTAGGAGAAATGGGCAAGTTAATTTCAAGGCTACCTTTTGTGGAAACTGTTGAGCTCTAATGAGACTGTTGTTCCTAGGATTGAAGCCGGCAATAAGTGTATGGTTCAACCCTTTTCCATCTAGGCACAGATGTCACTATTAGAGTTTTGGGAATTCTAGGTGAATATGAGGAAAGACAAGAGGATTTAATATGTGCATGCATGCTAAGTCACTTCAATCGTGTCTGACTCTTTGTGACTCCATGGACCTGGGAAGGAGGGCATGGCAACCCACTCCAGTAATCTTGCCTGGAGAATCCCATGGACAGAGGAGCCTGGTGGGTTATGGCCCAAGGAGTTGCAAAGACTCAGACACGATTGAAGTGACTTAGCACATATGCACATATTAAATTATCTTGCCTTTCTTCATATTCACCTAGAAATAGTCTCTTCAACCAAATATATTCTACAAATTTATAAATATGAACAACACCTACGACATATCTAGTTTGGCAGATTCTAAAATTGCCTACTTATTGNAAAAAAAAGACCTAACACAACAAGCTATGTTATTATTAAGAGGCTTCTGAGATGCCAAATGCCTCAAACTTGTACTTTTGTTTGCCAAAGCAGTTCAAAAATACAGATTAAGTACTCATTTCAAGAATCACTTGGCAATGGGATTAGCCCCATCTATGTATTATTGAAATAACTAAAGATTACTCCTTCAAGTGGACACATAATTACTTCTTCCAAGCCTATTTAAAGATCTATTATAAACCAGAGTTACTAAGGTTTCAAGGGAAGACCTAAGAAATAATGTAATGTTGTAGGATTTTCAAGAAGAATTGATCTACTTATTGTCATGTAGTGTTTGAGTTCACTGGGAGCAACATTTCCAAAATTGTATAGGTGGGTAAGAAGAGGCAGAGTCTAGATCTCTCTAAATATCCACATTCCCTCAAAATATTGCAGGCAACCTCATAACTGTCACTCTTTAAAATATATTTTCAATAATATCTTAAAGCAAAAGTCATGGTGCAACATATATACACTTCTAGTCAATTGATTCCTACCCAAATGGCTTTTTCTATGTGCAAATCAGTATGAATGAACTCTTAATGCATATTCTTCAGTGGAAATACTAATTTTTCTCACTGGGCAAAGTTTATAAGGGCCAAAATGGAGGCACTTCAAGAAAAAAATATAATTAATCAGTGTTCTCTCCATTTGCAAAGGAAATCAGTTTGAAGGTATAGGACCTGAGTGATAGCAAAGGTTAATAGCCAGTTATGCAGAAAAATTATGCAAAAGCATGGATAAAAAGCACTTTAATGCAATATTGTCTTTTATTTTATTTGTGTTATGGTGTTATTTTTTTTTAACATTATTCCAAGTTCGTTTGGTCTATGTCACTGGTATTTAGATTCAGAATGTCCCTCAAAATATAAAATGATAATAGTTGACCCTGACCTGTGAATCAGACGAAAAGTAATGTCTCAGGGAGAAGAGGGGCAAACTGAAAATGAAGTTAGCATTTTCCTGAACTCTCCTGAAGGCAGTCAGAACAAGGAAATTAAAATACTCCATTCTCCTTATATGTAAATGCTGTTCTGTCTACTTGGAAATGAAAAATTTAAAACAGATCTTTAGAATTTGGAGAACATTAAAAAAGTATAGGTTCGATTTTGGTCTCATGTACCTGTTATAGGACATAGTAGAAGTTTATATCATTCATATGGCCCAACTAGTCCTTTCCCATTTTAAATTATCAATGTACTTGCATTCAGTTATATTTCATTTGGATATTTCTTAGGGAATATTCAACTAAATAAAAATTATGCATTTATGTCTTCAAACATCTATCAAAGTTGATAGATATGTAGTTCTTATACTCTGTGAAAGTGTGAAAGTGTTAGTTGCCCAGTTATGCCCCACTCTTTGTGACCCCATGGATTGTAGCCCACCAGGCTCTACTGTCCATGGAATTCTCTAGACAAGAATACTGGAAAGGGTAGCCATTCCATTCTCCAGGGGATCTTCCCTACCCAGGGATCAAACCTGGTTCTCTTGCATAGGAGGCAGATTCTTTACTGTCTTAGCCACCAAGGAAGAATCTCTTATACTCTGAGGGGAAACCAATCAGACACCAGCCACTTCCTAGAACATCCTGGACCCCTACTTTCAGTCAAAGGGGTTGTGAATTCACATTGATGTGAGTTTCAGACAATGATAATGGTTTGAGGATGTGTTTGAAACAATAATTTGATTTTAGTAAGTGTTTATGTAGAGAAACCATAAAAATTCTGACTAATTTTGATTTATGGAGAAAAATAGGACTGTAACAAGCTGCTTGAAATCAATCCAGAAAAACATTTAAATGACCACTTTACCATACTTCAGTGGGCTTCCCAGGTGGTGCTAGTGGTAAAGAACCCCACTGCCAACACAGGTAAATGTAAGAAACACTGGTTCGATCTTTGGATCAGGAAGATGCCCTGGAGTGGGGCACAGAGGAACCTGGGGGTCTATAGTCCATAGGGTCGCATAGAGTTGGACACGACTGAAGCAACTAATCATGCATCATATTTCACTGTCCAAAATCTCAGCAAAATTAGCAGTTTCAATGTATGTTTGCAATATGTAAGCTATCTTTAGTGTAGTGTAGTAGTAGTTTAGTTGCTCAGTAGTATCCCACTCTTTGCAACCCCAGGGACCATGTGCTGCCAAGCTCCTCTGTCCATGGAATTCTCCAGGCAAGAATACTGGAGTGGGTTGCCATTCCCTTCTCCAGGGGATGTTCCTGACCCAGGGATCAAACCCAGGTCTCTTGAATTGCAGGCATATTCTTTACCATCTGAGCAATCAGGGAAGCCCAACGTTATCTTTGGCATAAGCAAATTACCACAAGAGTAATATTCATTCATTCATTCTTCCTCATTGTTGCTGTTTTTCAATACCCACTGGATACTATACTGTTGCTGCTGCTGCTAAGCTGCTTCAGTCGTGTCCGACTGTGCGACTCCATAGACGGCAGCCCACCAAGCTCTCCCATCCCTGGGATTCTCCAGGCAAGAACACTGGAGTGGGTTGCCATTTCCTTCTCCAATGCATGCAAGTGAAAAGTGAAAGTGAAGTCGCCCAGTCGTGACTGACTCTCACTGGGTGATAGAAATACGGAGAAAAATGGTACCTGATTTCTTCATTATTTCACAGGGTACAGAGTGCAATCAGCAGAATTTGAAGACCACCAAGATTACACACACACTATATAACCTCCTCCCTTTGAATGTAGACTGGATTTTTTTAATCTAATGGAATATCAGTCCCATGATAATTGGCAAAAATTTTGCAGATTTAATTAAGGCCCTACATCAGTTGCCTTCAGGTTAATCAAAATGGAGATGATCCTGGGTGGATCTGGCCTGATTAGTTAAAGGAGACAAGCAACAGCAGCAGACACTAGTTTGCTGCCATTAAAGGAGTAAGCTGTCATGTTACGAGAGAAGGAGACCACATGACAAGGACTGAGGGTGACCTCTAAACACTGACAGCAGCTCCTCACCAAGAGCTATCAGGAAAATGGATCATAGCATCAGTCACACAAGGGCACGTTAACAAATTCTGCCAAAAAGCGCACGAGCTGGAGAAGAGTGCCAAGCCTCAGATGAGCCTGTGGCCACGGCTAACACCTTGATTTCAGTGTGGTGAGAACCTGACTAGAGGATTCAGCTAACCTGCACCCGAACTCCTGATGTGCAAAAACTGAGAACTAAGAAACTTATGTGGACTTAAGCTCCTAATCATGGGATAATTTGCTACACAGCAATAGAAAGCTAATAAACTGACAAATAATCGATTCCTGGGTTGGGAAGATCCCCTAGAGGAGGGAAGGGAAACCCACTCCAGTATTCTTGCCTAGAGAAATCCATGGACAGAGGAGCCTGGCGGGCTATAGTCCACGGGGTCGCAAAGAGTGGGATACAACTAAGAGACTAATACTTTCTCTAAAGTGTTAAAAGTCCTATGAGAGAGCAGCATGGTAAACAAGGTGGCACAGAAGAAGCTGTGAAATCTCCCTGGCAGAATGAAGAGGTCACTCTAGATGGGCCCATGAAATTTGACTGCAGATTTGTCCATGAAATGTGATAGCATCTGAAACATTTATTTATTAAGTGACTGTTACAGGCTAACATGAGATGTTGGACACACAAACATAGAAAAACAATTTTCCCAGATCTTGAGTTGCTAAAATGCTGACAGTGTGCAAGGTAGGACAGTGCATGCTTCAGGGGGTACTCAAAGCAAAGGCAGGCTAGTAACAGCTATGAGTTATTGGGAGCTCACTATGCAAAAACCATGATTTTAAGTGGCTCACAAGTATTAACCTACTTAATGTTCAAAACAACATAATGGTATAGCGGCTATTATCATCCCCAGGTGAATGCAGAGAAACTGATGCACAGATAAAGTAAGTTACACAGTGTGACGCAGCCATTAACTAGTATAGTTTGGATTCACCCCAGATGGTCTGACTGCAGAGTTCCTACTCATAACTATATGGTATAAGAGTCCATGGTAGCCTAAAACAGGTTAGCAAAGTTCTGAGAAGTACTTTTTGCTTTGAATTTTTTGCGATCAACTGGATGAAAAATACTAGCCACATCTGCTCCTTCTTGGTTAACGTATGATTGGTCTATTTGCCTTAAACTATCAAATGATGATTAAAAAAAATAAGTGGGAGCAAAATTGTAATTATATTGTGGGACTATGGTAGACACAACATTAATAAAAGGGATAAAAGGGTTACTAAATGAGACGTTTAGGGTGGAGCCAGGGTGGTTAAGAAAATAATTAGCAAAAATTAAAATAAATTATCTTGGGGCAGTTATCTTCAAATTATTCTAGATATTTTATCTAAATATGTAATAAAGATACTCCATTTAATGTTGCAGTAGCTTTTGCGTGAAATAAGTATCTAAGTGATGAAATCCAGAGTTCCAAATCTATCATTAAAAAAAAAAATCAGTTGAACTTTCAAAAGTTTTCTGCAATGGAGCAGAGCAGTAAAGGGCTAAACATGCAATTATACTCCAATCATACTCTGAGTTTTGCAAAGGTTTAATTTACCTGAATTAAGTACTGTTTTCAAAAAGGTTTACTATCAGAGTTTGTGGCCTGATTTTATATGTTCAGTTTTATGATGTGTATTCTGATTGCATGCAGGTTTCCATTCTAATGGAGAACAGGGTGAACTTCTTAATTTTCAAAAACCAGTTGTATCACTGCTGGTGTGAGCATACATATTTTTACAGAAATCTATCATTCAATACTCTTGCAGTCAAAATGTTTCCTATCAGCAAAGAAGACAATAACACTACGTGTGCTTTATTTTTTTCACTTATTTCACAGAGTCTATTCTTCTATTAAGTTAATATAAGAATCCAATTCATAAGAGCAAACTAAAGCATCTCATTCCTGGTTTTTAAAGAATATTTTATAATTTTAATGGTTCTGTTACATACAGTTGGAGAATGGGGTTCCTATGCTTGTCTTTTTTTTTTTCTTTTATTGAAGGAGAGAAGAGATCATTTTGCTTCTACACATGAAATGGAACAGAGGAAGTAATTGCCATCTTCTGATGTCATTGATATATGACTTTCTCTATTTCTAATCCTCTAGTTGTAATTAAGGTCTTTCAGAAACCCTTTTTTTAAATGATTTCCAGTATAACCAAGAAACAAACAACAAGACCAAGAAATATTCAGCTGTGTTCTTGATTCNAGTAATTGCCATCTTCTGATGTCATTGATATATGACTTTCTCTATTTCTAATCCTCTAGTTGTAATTAAGGTCTTTCAGAAACCCTTTTTTTAAATGATTTCCAGTATAACCAAGAAACAAACAACAAGACCAAGAAATATTCAGCTGTGTTCTTGATTCTACCATAAAGAGGCAAACTCTGCCATATCAAATATGGTTTCATTACTGGTGAGCTCCAAGACAAGTTTCTGAAGGCTTTTCTCAGGACTTCACACATGCATCTTCAATGTTCCAGGTGCTAAGGATGCAAACAGAAATGTATGGGTCTTGCGTTCAAAGAGCTTTGTCTAAGGAATAAGTCGCAAAAATACAGAGGATATTATGAGTGGAGGATTCCAAAGTAGAATAGTAAATTTCAAGATGATTTAGACATATAGTAGGGTGAGAGAACCTTGAATAAATGACACACAATGAGATGTTGAAGTGGTAGGGAAAGTACTTATCAACGAATCGCAAAACGATGCTTATGTTAAAGTCTCTCAAAATTGCTGAGATGAGATCATGAGTTTGTATTTCAGCTAAAGAACAAAATATGTCCACCCGGCTTCCCTGATGGCTTAGTGGTAAAGATTCCACCTGCCAATGCAGGAGATCCGAGTTCAGTCCCTGGTCCGGGAGGATGTCACAAGTCATGCAGCGTCTAAATCCATGTTCACAACCATTGAACCAGGAGTGTTCTGGAGTCCAGGAACCAGGGCTACTGAGCCCACGTGCTGCAACTACCAAAGTCCACGTGGCCTGTGAACCCATTTTTGCAGCTAGAGAAGCCACCGTCGTGAGAAGCCTCTGCATGGCAACTAAAGAGCAGCCCTGGCTCACAGCAAAAAAGAAAAGCTGGAGCAGCAGTGAAGACCGGTGTGGACAAGGCAAATTAATCAATAATATTTTAAAAAATATTTTAAAAAAACTATGTCTACCAACACATACTATGGCCCAAGTGTACTATAGCATCTAGGCAAATGCTTGTGACATTTATGAGGATAAGTTTTGTTTTGGAAAATAGTGATAATGGACCTTTATTCAAATGTTTTTCAAGCTGTAAATCCAAATCCAGACTTGTAGAAGATATTAATACAGTATAGGCACACTGCTCATAAAAACTGTGTATTAGGTACTAAGTCACCACAGTGAAGCACTTATCAAACAAAGGCAGGGCAGCAGTGCATGTCCCCACAGGCCAGACAGAAGAACTTCATGAAAGACACAGCTTTGGGTAGGGTACTTATAAGGATTGCGCCAAGGAGTGGGAAAAAATTAGTCCTAGATTAAACACAGCTCTTGTTCTCAAACACTTTGTAAGTAATTTAACTATGATGAAAACATGTATAGCTAACCAAAATATCCAGCAGCCAACAAGATAAATTCGAAATATCTGGTATCTAATCAAAGATTATGAGGAATGAAAAGAAGGAAAATTTGATCCCTAATGAGAAAAATAAATCAACTGAAACTTAGAACTGATATATATATGTATGTATATATTCAAATTAGCAGATACGGAATTTATATAGCTGTTTTGATACATTTCTTATAGCATGGAAGATGTTATAACTACATAAAAAATTGACAGATTAAAACTCCAATGTCTGAGATAAAAATACGATGAATGGAATTATTGAACAATTCAGTTCAGTTCAGTCGCTCAGTCACGTCCGACTCTGCGACCCCATGAATCTCAGCATACTAGGCCTCCCTGTCCATCACCAAATCCTGGAGTTCACTCAAACTTGCCTGTCGAGTTTGTGATGCCATCCAGCCATCTCATCCTCTGTCGTCCCCTTCTCCTCCTGACCCCAATCCCTCCTAGCATCAGAGTCTTTTCCAATGAGTCAACTCTTTTCATGAAGTGGCCAAAGTACTGGAGGTTCAGCTTCAGCATCA